>BLFK01000601.1:536923-541923 GCA_014634185.1 Astreopora myriophthalma | reverse complement strand
CCCTCAGACCCATTGGTGGCTCATTGGTCATCTTCACTCCTATTACATGAACGTGAAAACAGAAGCAAGGAGTCGGGAAGAGTGGAAGAAAGAAGGAAGCAGTACATATGACGACAATTAAGTTAAGTTGACAATATAACGGGCAGCGAATACAGAATGAAACATTTCTAGAAAGCTTGGTGTTCTGCACGCTTTATCAGCGAATTAAAGAGCTAAATGCAGTTGATTTGTAATATATGCCTCCCCAGCTGTTTTAGTCGAGCACGTATCTGCGATGTTCCTTTACTCATTATGACGTCATTAACATGTTTTCTTTTTTGTTACAAAAAATAAATAGATTCCATGTTCTATGTTGTTCCCTGTTCTGTGTTGTATCACAGAGGACATTAAAATATTGTAAGAACATCAGTGACATACTCGCACAACGACTTATTCGATTCGACAACATAGAAGCCATCCACCAGGTTGTGGGTTCGAATCCCGTTGAAGTGACTTGAATTTTTCAAGTGCATATATGAGACAATTGCTTAAATTGCCCAGAAAGGGTGAGGATCACTTCTTCAATTCATAGAAGCCATCTGTTATCAAAATTCCAAATCTATCAAAACGTCTGTTTCTTGAACGAGTGTTAAAATTCTCATAACTTCTCTACATAGTGCAAAGCGATGCCTCTGAAGCATCTACTTCGGGATGTCGTCGTAAACAAGATGCGTAAACGAAAACAGCTCATGTTACTTACCGTTTTGAAGGATGGAAACGGGGAATCTTTCGGTTGGATAACTGGTCAACCAAAGTCTAAAATTCTTGTGCGTTTTCTCCGGCACAATAACCTAAACACGACGCAACCAAAAAAAGTCATCCTAGAGTCACAAAAACATGATCATACTTTCCCCCAAGTTAAAAGATATCCCAAACTAAACTAGTAAAAATCATAGAATACGGAGTGCGTTTGACAAGCATGTCCAAGGACCCAGCTAAACAACCAAACCTTTTCGTCCAACATTGTGTTACGTGAACATGTTTGATCGTTTAGCCACCTGTTCCAACATTACATTGGAATTCTTCCCTATGTTCTCATCCAACATTTTGTGTCGCGAAGAAATGTTTGATCGTTTAGTCATCCTGCGCAACAAAGTTCGCGCACGATGTTTGTTGGACGAAAATGATTGATGTCACATTCACTCCGTACGCTAAAGCGAGGCGTATACACGACCAGACTAAATGACAAAAGACGCAACACTGCAAATTTGTCGGTCAACAAATGTTGCACCGCGTCTCTTTATTGGCTAAATCTTCATGTCGCCCTAACAATCTTGGTCGAGTTGATGAAATTAACAAATATTCCACGAGCGTGCGTTGGATATGAGATGTTATATGATAGAGTCAATTCTACGCGTGTTTTGATTGGCTCTCACTCATGATCTAGTCCAGGACAGACTAATAGATGACATCATCATAAGACAATTTTGTACATTTTGCCTTTTCATTATATGAAACAAATAGATTCCATGTTGCCGAATGTGGTAAGAACATCAGTAATACACCCGGCTATCGCATCGTGCGCCACTTTTTTGTTCTCACCACATTTTGACGTCATCTGTGATATATTAGGGAGCTTAAGCAGCGACGACGTCGACGTGAACGAGAACGGGAGAAAACAATAGGTTTAATGAGCAAAAACAATGGCTCAGCACGCTCTGCACGTTCGTTTTACAATTTGGTACATTTCTTTGCCGTTCTCTACGTGAAATGACTAAATGACGAAGTGAAATGACTAAATTTGAGGTTATGTGAAGGACGCGAGCACTTAACGATAAATGTTCGATTTTCTCTCTAAACTTCGACGCCGTTCATACCAGTTAAATTCCTGGATAGTTAGTAGCCTATTTTCATGCTCAACGACTTGGAATAATCCCGAAGTGATTACAATAACGCGAATTTATACTTTCCGCTGACGTTCTCGTAGCCGCGTCGTCGTTCTTGCTTAATCTCTCTATTACTGAACAGACGCACGGCAACAAGCAATCTATTTGTTAAGTAGATAGCCAAAGAGGCGTAACCGAGTTGGCTATAGGGTGATCTTCGTTACATTACACGTTACATCCTCATTAGCATATCCTTATCATTATCTGATCAAGCTGTTAAAAAAAATGTCCCGGAATACTGATCGAGCATAGTACAGCGTAGCATCCGAAAATTTGAGCCCGATATACCAAATAGTTATGGAGAAATTCCCTCTTAAAACTCGAAATTTTACAAAGAATGTATGGCTCATTAACGTTTTTGCCACCCAGCAATTTTCAAGTGTACAATTTTTCATGGCTGATATTTCCTGAACTATTGCTTGCAAAGAGCTGAAAATTCTACAGATCTCTCTGGTTGACCAGCTCTTCCAACTTTTGAAATTTATTTGTATGTACGGCGAGTCCTTCTAAGGGTTATCTCGAATGCTAATGAGCAAAAATGTGAGCAATGAGCTCAGCAAAGATCGCGCTATAATCATGCCATATCCTACAAAGCGCGAGTGGGATAACTGGTTTATAAAAAAAAAACCCAAAAAATCAATAAATCTTTTCGATTTTCTCACAAATTTACAACGCTTAAACAGTGTGCAGTACGTGTACAGCTACGAGTTTCTAGAGCAAGATATACTAGCTCATACACCATGATGGTTAAACCAATCAAAACACTAGATTAGCGTAAACCCTGTTTCGAACAAGTTGGCCCTGACTTACACTGTGAGGTAAGAATTTTCCAGCCACAACACTGTATACCAAGATATTTCACATTTCAAATATTGGGCTAGCCTGTACTGTACTATTCACAATACTCAGAATCAAAGCGCGAAGCTAAAACATTAAAATAACGCACGCATGAGGGTATGCAGGTGTACAGGGCCCTGAATCCCAAGGGGCAATAATAAATGCCGTTGAACACTCCCTCTCCGCTCAGTCTCTTATCAGCGCCAAGGGGGAAGGTGGAACGGCCCACCCTCCCCACCCCTTTTTCTTTGCTAAAAATTCGTGTTTGGATCGCGAATTGGTTACAGTTTCCACCTCCTCAAGGGCGCTCGATCAATTTTCCCATATCTTTATGACAATGAGCGCGAGTAATTGAGTGTTGTGGAATAGGATACTATTTGAGCTACCTCTTCACATATTTTCTCTAGGACGGGCATCCACGATGTTGCAAGATGGCAGTTCTGCAGGACAACCCAGTCACCCACTTCAATAGCCTAAAACAAAAACAGCAATGCATTCAACATTTTTGCACAATAACCAAAGGCCAGGCTTATTGGTCTTGCAAACAATACACCCGCGAGAAAGCTTGTTAAGGATAAAGTATTACTGGGATCATTAAAAAAACTCGGGATTTGGTTAATACGAACCGCTCATTGTCGCTTTCTGTTACTAGGGATCTTTAGCAACTAGGACTGCGAGAGGAAACCACAACGTCGCTTCAAACTAGAACTGATCGGCGTTATTGTAATCACTTCGCAATCATTTCAACTCTTTCAAGATGTAAAATGTGTGTCTGTTGTCCAAACATGAAACTGATAGGAATGACGTTCAAGTTTGGAGCGAGAAATAAAAAGTTCAACGCCGTGCACTGACGTTCTCCCCTAGCGGCTGATTTTGCTCGTTAAACCCGTTGTTTTTGTGGCGTTCCCGTTGCCATTGCCTTCCTCGTTATCCCAGCACCAAAACGAGGGAATGGCTCAAAAGAAGCAAAGCAATATTGACTATCTTGCCAAGTTAGGACTGGGAAGACACCCAAGTGTCGTAATCGTAGTAGAAGAGAAGTTTAAGCCCGGTAAAGAAATGATTGTGGAATGATGAATTTACCGCTGGCGACGCTCCGCGAGTGTCCTGTAGCACAGTGGTAGACCATCCAAATTAGTGATCAGGAAGTCATTGGTAGAAGCCCTGTTAGGAGCACTTGGATTATTTCCGAGTATGCCCGCGTAACCACTGATCTATTCATCATTTCATAAACTCAAGAGTCATTTAATGCAAGCTGCGTACAGTTAGGCGTACCCTAAAGGTGAGTCTTTTTTGTTGTTGTTGTTGTTGTTTTTTCCAGCAGCTGAGTTGATAAGTAGATTGCCCAACATAAACACTGATTGGAGAAGAGCCGAAGGCTCTTTAGAGCTCATTCGATGCGAAATTTTAGTGTCCCCGGCAAACGTACCGATGCCTACGACATTGGTACCCACTCAGAACGAGGCCCAATCGCAAATGCCCATATCACATGAACATAAACCAAATCCCAAACCCGGCGAGAAAGGTCGCAAGTAATAAATTATTCGGCCGGTCGTGGGAACATAAAAGAGGTTGTTCAGTTTAGGTGCCTGATCACCCAAAATCAGTTTTATCTTCAGCTCTCTGTCAAAGAAAATATAGTGTCTTGGCTAAAGAAAAGTAAGGACGCGTGAATTCGATTTAGTTCATGAAAGCTTAAAAAGAGGTTTATACTTGACTGATCATCCTTGCTGCAATTGGTCCTTGACCTTGACCCAATGAAATGGTCTGAAAATGAGACCTGGTTACACCTAACGTAACAAAATAAAAAATAAAAAATAAAATAAAGAAAGACAACGGAAACACTAGTTAGAGTAGTAGAAATAAGTGAAATTTGTTTAACCAGAACTGTCTGCTTGCCAGTGCAACATTGACCATATAGAGGGTTTCTGCATGTGGCCACCGATTTGCTAACACCTGTACAACGTAAGTCAAGGTTCACACTGCAACCAGGTGGACTATCATAGTCGGACAAAGTTTGATGCTACTCTGGTTTGAAGATCAGTTAATGAACGTAACTTAAAAAGTTACAATTAGCGACCCAACGTTTCGACACTCCTACCTAGTGTCCTTACAACGTTCAAAAAACACACATGCTGTTTGCCAAATTTAGGCGTTAGGCGCTTTATAGCATTAGATGTATTAAACCAAGCATCAGATGTATTAAACAGCAGCAGCAACAACAAACAACAACAACGA
>BLFK01000601.1:521342-531913 GCA_014634185.1 Astreopora myriophthalma | reverse complement strand
CCCCCCCCCCCCCCCCGCACTCTCCTTCAAAAAAATAATAGTGGTTCTTACCTTCCCTTTCGGATACCAATGCACAACAAAAACGAGAATAACAGCTTGTCCTTCTCAAACAAAGACCGACACACGTTTCGGTAGATGCTGAATAATAACAAGAACAGGAAACAGAAGAGTTAGTTATTAAAATAGTAAAATTTACAGAAAACAACAACTCCTCACTCCTCACGGGAGATATGAACTCACTAAATTGACCTCGTTCCCAATGTGTGGCTTCATAGCTCAATTGGTAGAGCATCGCACCGGTATCGCGGAGGTCACGGGTTCGAATCCCGTTGAAGCCCTGATTTTTTCAGGCTTCTTCCTTCCAATTGCTTAAATTGGAAAATTAACTGCGATGATCATTCTTCACTTTCATCTACAACCGCAGTTCACATATGAAATATTTCATATATACTTCACATCATAATACTCAATTCTACGCGTGTTTTGATTGGTTCTTACTTATAATCTGTTAGAGGAAAGAATCATAAATTATGTCATCTAACGTGTTTTTGTTTTATTTTGTTTTTTCTCTTTATTCCATAAAATAAATAGATTCCATGTTGCCGTGCGTCTGTTCAGTAATAGATCATAAAAGATGTCAAAATGTGGTAAGAACATAGTAACACACTCGGCTCTCACTTCGTGTGCCACCTTTTTGTTCTTAACACATTTTAACGTCATCTATGATCTACTACTGAACAGACGCACGGCAACATGGAATCTATTTGTTAAACACTTTGGATTAGGTTATGGCTCTGTTCAATGATCACAAACATTGTTTTTGTGTTCAAATCCACCCGTTAATTCAAAGTAAATGACCTTTTCTTTCGACGAGCCTACAAGACTGTACTTGGGGCATAACGATCAATAGATGAGATAAAGTGAAAGATCGCTGCATCTCAAAGTAAATTTCACCACTGAAACAATAAGTAACAATAAGTGCCACTTCTCTGTGAACGTAAGCAATGTAAAATCCTACCTGTAGGTGAAATGGTCATTTAGATTCATGATCCTACGGGTCAAGTCGGATGATGGCTCACTGTTCACGATCGACTACAAAAAACAAAAAGTACGACTGAAAATAAGACACTGTGCTCCCATACTCGTGAATAGCTGACACGGTGCTCACAACTTAACTTAGCAAGTGAACTCCATTAACAGGCAACCCATAGACCTTTTTACGGATATGGCGGCCATCTTGAATTCTATTGTTCTGTGTCTGTGCATTTGCCCCCTGGGCTTCCCATAATATCTTTCACAGAACATTTGAATTCAAGATGGCCGCCGTATCCGTAAAAAGGTCTATTCTGTCTCATGAGATACAGTTCACTCAGTTTCGCTGACTCGGACCCACTCATGCTCACGTTAACGATTTTCTTTGCAGTATTGTTTTAATATAATTTTAACCCTGACATCTCGAAACTTCCTACTTTCCCTTAAATGTTCAGCCGTATAAGAGGGGGTATACTTCCATGAGGAGACTTCACGGATTGAATTTCACTAGATGGGTCCACCGACTTTTTTAAGCTCAAATGCCCTTAGACGGATGTAGAGGAACTCTGTGGAGGACACATGGTCGGAAACGTGAACGGTGGACAAGGAGATTCGGGTGTAAATACTAGGGAATCAAAAGGATATTAAACACTGCCTCTCGTACGTCTATATGGACAGTGGGGAAGGGGGGCGACTCTAATAGCAACTTTTACATCAATGGAATTTAAATTATGCATTTTGGTGGAGACTCAACCACCAACTGGGTATGATAATGACGATAGTGACAGCAAAAAAACCATCAAAGACAACAACATTGTCGTCTTAAAAATAACCAACAACCATGAAATTGGCAGCCTTGGGTATAAAAAGAGCCCGTTAATGACGACTTTATCGCCGGGAAAATGTGGGGAAATCAAAGTGGATACAGGGTGCACCCCTGTACAATCTCCCCCTTCTCCCAACCCCCGAAGTTCCGGTCGCAGCGGCCAGTTCTTCCATAGTTTCCAAGGAAGTTCGCACAATTTATTGGATATCAACAAATATCGTACTGTGAGTAGGACGGGGAGCACTAACCTGGAGATAAAGATGAATAAACCACGTAAGCGAGTACTGATACATCGGCTCGATGTTGGCGAGGTCTGATATGGTAAAGAACAGGATACTGGAGTGTTTAGCAACCTGAAACACAATAGCATGCATGCTAATAAGCCATACAAGAAGTTACTCCTTGAATTAAGCGAGAGGCTTACTTGCTATACGTGCTATACTTAGGGACTATTCTGTCGATTCCTATTCCGGTTTAGGATTAAAGGAATAACAGGAATAAGGTTTTCCAAAAAAAAAAAAAAAAACGTATTCCGAAAACGGAATGGTTCTTGCAGAGGTGACCTGAGAACTAACACTCGAAATAGTCTGGACACACTGAGAGTGACATTTGGCGGGTCAGTACGCCGCTATTACAACAGCCCACGCGATTGGCTCATAAAACAATAGGAGCATTCAAAGAAACAACAGAAACAGTGAATTCTAACCCTAAAAACAATAGACCAGATCCAGTGACCAGATCCAGTGAAATTAGAGGCTGTATACAGCTGCATGATATCTGCATTTGGCGGCCTCGCACGATCTGCGCGCCAAAATAATCCCACCAAAACGCGTATCAACATCAACATCATTTTATTGACAATTAGAAATATAACTAACTACATTACTTTTCCCCCGCAAATAGCTTATGAACTAATCGAGGCGAGGAGATCTGAGGACATATTACAAGTACAAAGTTTATCTATAGTATTCTGTGTATTCCGAGTAAACCGTATTTTGTTCATTTCGTTCATTCTGCTATGGAGAGCAGAATGAACGGAATACTATTCCGTTCGTTCCGAAAATGGAATAAGTCCTCAAAAAACGCGTCCACCGACCATTCCATTTGTTCTTATTCCGGAATAGTCCCCAAAATGCACCATTAGTGTGCTGCCGCTATCCCTAGTGCGTGTTTATCGTTTACCACCAAGCCACGCTTTCAACGTAAAATCCTGAGCAGATTTAATAAAACAATGATCTCCCAAAGCACTCCAGCTGAAAATAATTTCCACCTGAAAAATTGGAAAGCTGTTGCAGGTTTGGAAATAATTTTTCGTAAACAGGCTAGATGGCACTATATCATCAGAGCTCAAGCTGTGTTACAGAAGGCGGAAGGTATTCTAGCTGGTTTGAAGTGAAGAGCGGTGTGCGGCAGGGGTGCGTGATGTCTGGCTTCATCTTTGTTTTGATCATGGACTGGGTCATATGCGGCACACAAACAACAGGAAACGCGGCCTGAGATGGAAGTTTACATCAGTTCTATAGAAGACCTGGATTATGCTGATGATGTTGCTCTGATCTCAAGCAGATTTGCTGATCTCCAGGAGAAGACTGATAGACTAGTAACCACCGCCGGCGTTGTCGGGCTCAAGATCAACCCGCGCAAAACAAAGACGCTTTGGATGAACCACAGATGCACAGATTACATAAGGATAGAAGGAGAGGAGGTGGAAGATGTGGAATCCTTCGTGTATCTAGGTTCAGTACTTGACAAAGTTGGTGGCACAGAAGCGGACATCAAGAGGCGACTAGCACTAGCTAGAATTGCCTTCACCAGACTTAAGAACATCTGGAGGTCAGGTAGATTCAGCCAGAAGACCAAGCTGCACATCCTGAACTCAAATGTGCTGTCCGTGCTACTGTATGGAGCCGAAATGTGGAGAGTGACAACAACTGATCTCAACAAACTGGATGTGTTTCACCGCACATGCCTGAGGAGAGTGCTGAGGAAATTCTGGCCTAACCATCTTAGTAACGAAGAGCTTTAAGAAGCAACAGGGAGTACGCCGGTACTATTACACGAGTGAGAAGATGGCGATGGATAGGACACATATTGAGGACTAGTCCTGGTAACATCTCGAGGACTGCACTAACGTGGGCACCTGAAGGCAAAAGGAGGCGAGGCCGGCCGAGAGAACGTGGAGAAGAACTGTGGAGAAAGAAAGAAACCAGCTGGGATGGCATTCGTGGGGGGCTGCGGTCGCATCGGCGGCAGACCGGGATGGATGGCGCAATCTTCTGGCCGGCCTTAAGAGTCCTCATGGGCCCGACGAGGATTAGTTAGTTAGTTAGGCTCGATGGTGAAATTTGGAAGTCTGACGTTAGAACACAAAACGGCAGTTACCCGTTCCCGGGGAATCAAATGAAGAATGGGGACGACTTGTTCAACGTTTTAAACTAATTCAACATCGAGGCCCGTCACAAGAAAGATCACATTAAAATTAGTCAATTTACCAAGTTTGAGTTGTTTAGTTAGATTGCAACCACCTGGTGGGGTTAATCAGACACTTTGTATGGTCTTTAGACCACCACTTCTGAATTAGAATAATTTGTATGGAGTTTGGGCGACCTTCATAAGCTTACAGTCCGGTTACTATGCAATAAACTCTGACCAAACTTAGTTACCTTACTAATTTTAAGAGCAATATTTCTGGTGGTGGGGTTAACTTTTCAGCAATGTAATGTAATTTGGTGAATGTTTGAACTAGTGCAGAGTCCTTTTCTGAAATCCGGAACGGGCTGTTTCATTACATTTCTTTAAAATGTGCTGCCCCATATTGGCTTGTCACCGTCCGCTGTTGTCATGGAAACCTCCTCAGTGGCAGTTCTATGCTACTTTATTTTTCTTACGAACAGCCAGTCCCCCAGTTTCTATGATAGCGAAACACTCGTTTTACTCACCGGCTTATAACCGCCCCTAGTCTTGTCGATCTCTTCTTCTGTCTTTGAAGCAATTTCCTGTTTCTCAGAGATCTCTTCGGAAAGCTTCTTGCTGGATGACAGCACCTAATACAACAAACGTAATATAATATATAATTAGTTCATACTTTTTTTCGTTTTGCTTTGTTCTATGTTGTTGTTGTAGTTGTTGTTATCCGAATCTTCAATGCTCTAAAGAGAAACAGTCACCAAAGTAAATCAAGGAGAATTATTATTAAGTCATGTTTACATGTCACGTAAAGTTCCATTCGCATCAAACTGGGCAGAGATTGGTGTCGCCACATTTGCCTGAACGCCTTACTACGATTAAGAGTCTCTCGAACGGAGATTGGTGGTACATAAAGTGGCCAACACTTCTCAGAAACCAATTCATAGATTCCACGGACTCGAATGCAAAAATAAATTATCTGACTTTTTCCTAGCCACAAACAACTTTCACTGATAATTCCAGACAAATCCTCACTGCATATGCCCCGCGATAAAGCAGCAGAAATAACTTTTCATGGACAATGCTCGAATCGTCACTACCTATGCAATTAAGCTGCTTTTAAATGTCAAGCGGGTTGCCAAAAATGAAAGTCTGATTTTCCCTGAATCTAAGCAAAAACTGAGAATTCCCCTAATTTCATGAACAATTCCCTGGGGTATCCCGAACCTGACTTTGCCCTTACCGTGGCCACCACGAATTATCATACGATATTACATTGAAGATTTTTGACGAAATGCAAAATTATGCCCAGTCTCACAACAAATTACGTCACACCGGAGACTACAACTTCAATTTACTCGTTAATTTTACGCAAGTACCTCAATAGCTCTCTCGTCCTCCAGAATATTACCCTCACTTGTGGATAGAACTTCCAGAATCTTATCCTCAATCTCCTTTAGTTGCTTCTTGTTCTTAGCGCTCTCGATGATCAGCTCATTCTTTTTCTCTTCCAGTTCAGGCTTCTCTTTAGCGGCCACAATGCCGAGCAACTGATCCTCCAGACCAAGAGGCGTGATCATGAAGTTTAGCAGGGTGACCTGAGGTGATGCCAGAGGATATTACATAATTATTGCACGAGCTCACGTTGGATATGACAGGATATGTAAGTGTTGGCAATACTGGCTTATTGTTCAAATTTCCTTGGGAAAACAAAGGATATGCAATTCAACATCAGGGAAGAAAAGAATTGACTGCAGACTGTTTTTTTTTTAACTTCGTTGAAACCGCCATTTAGGGTTTCCTCTATTGTTTGCTGGTCTTTTGGGAACAAGCATTTTTTTGGTGCGAAAGAATGAGGCAAGCAAAGCGTCAGAAAATTCAAAATGGCGACGCCAAAGAAGTTTAAAATTAAAGCGTGTATATGGGTAATACTCTCAGAACAGCAGTATGATTTTTGCTGTCACGATTATAACAACTCGTCTCCCTTTTGATACAAATTAATTTGGAAGGAGTAGGCATGAGTACGCCTTGCGCGGGCCTAGTTTCCTGCCAACTCAGGCTTACTTACAGACTTGCACTCATCCATAGGTGATGACATTGTGACCACGTGTACTGACAGGGCAATAGCCACGAAACGAAAAAATTATTGTAATAGTGCTGCTTACCAACGAGAAATTTATTGTAAGAATGAGAAATTATTGTACCAACGAGAAATATATTGTAAGAGTGGAGTTAACCTCTCAACAACCTACCTTTACAGAAACCTCGGGAAGATAGTGAGGATTCCGTAGCTTTGTGGTTAGGTAAAAACGGAAATCCTGAAAGAGAAAAAATCAAGTGTTAAGTGCCAAGAAAGATGAATATATACAAACAATAATGTTTTCTTTTAATCGCTAAATTTGGAATATTAATTTTGATATTGCTAACCTAGCTGATTAAGCTATACACCTGTCACAGATGAACCTCACAACTAGCTTTGATTGCCGATTTGTGTCTTTCGGTAACTCAAGAAAATTTTTAAAATTTGAAGATAAAGGAATTAATTGTATTGCATTCTCTAACAAATTATCATTTTTCAAAAACTAGAAACGATGTCTACTTCGTAAAATAATAATTTGCTGGGTGTGAAGGTCAGCGTAAAACGCGAAACAGACAATCGCTATTACGAAAGCCCGAAACAGATTGCACATCCAACAACCGAACGAAAACACTGGCCGTATTGATGGACTTTGTAAGCCTGCAGTTTCGATAAAATAACGTCGTATACGATCAAGCTACTTACCCTGCTAAACTCTACGACATGATCACCCATTCGTAAATACTCCACACCACCCTGCAAAGGATCGCACAATTTTAGAACGTTTTCCTTGTAATCAAAAGGGGGAAACACTCAAAGTGAATGCCCAGGTTTCCCACGGGCCTCAAACACAAGCTCAGTTGTAGAGCATCCGAACAAGTAACAGATTCTGCTGAACGTCTGCTGAAAGAACGCGAGATATCTTTCTCGCAAATTTACTGAGGCACTCAATGAAAAATGCACTTTTCTCAAGGTCAAATCAAATTGCCCGCAACTGTCTTGAACAAACCTGTTTGAACGTTTGTTTCAGCAAGATGGGCTCTAACAGCGGGTCTAATTCCTCTCCAACATTCTCCAACAAGACAGGAGTACCAAACTGAAGATGAATAAGACATAACTCAGCTCACAAAACGTCCTAATATTGGCGAATTACAATTAACAAGCGCAAGTTAAGAGAAAACAATATGCCTCATTCAGACTTCATAAATAAGCTGAGAATTAAATAACGTCCGAAGGCTCGATGATATTTCTGACAAGAGATTGAATATCACACCGTTCGTCCCCATTTAATTTCTATCCTCGTCCCCACAACTCAATACTAAAAAACGAAACGTACAGAAAAGTAAATGTTATTTACAGGTTTATATAAAAACAGTCGCAGTCACAACTTACCTGAATCGCATTTTCCAGAGTTCGAACATAGTTTTGATCCGATAGCTTGATCACCTGTTGAAAGGGACATACTGTATCAAACAACTCGAACTTACAAGCACTTCTTTTTAAGGCACCCAAATGCCTCCGACACCACGGACTGGGATCCTACACCGCACACAACAGGCTGCAGCTTGCGTTCTCGACAGACCCACATCATCTAGCATTGTATTTTCGAACTTCACGAGCAAGAATTCAGGTCTGGAAGGACGGTGTTCCGTGCAGTGTTAGTTAGAACGCATCATTTGATTATCATTTGGCGTTCTCGTTAAAAACTCGCCATACTGAGGAAATTAATGCAAGCTTGCCCCCTCAAATTTCTTCTACACGGTGTACAGCATCGCGCCACTGCCAGCTCTGACTCTGGAGAGCTCTATTAGAATACCGGTACTAATACTAGCACTAATACCAGTGCTAACGCTAATGCAAATGCTGATGCTAATGACAATGATAAATCAAGCAACAAGGAGACCACATGTCGCAAATGTATTGCTACTACCAACAGCTACAAGTTATTTCATGTTCTAGAGTGGGCAGAAATGTAGGTATTGACAAAGCACTGTATTTAATTTCAATTTCAGTGATCTTGATTCAGAGGACGCATGGCCAATCTGTGGAGGTGCCGTTGCTAATTGTGAGGCGACAGCGAGTACTATTACGATTATTTTCGCGAGTTACGAACAGCACTTTGTCAATGCTACCGATTGCTACCGATGCTCTTCGGTAGAAGAAAGTAAGGTAGCGAAGGTAGTTAAGGTAGCATCACTGCTGTCGACAACCTTTCAAACTAACCTGCAGATTGTTGGGTCTCTCCATGTTCTTGATCCACTTGTTAGCTTGTCCTTGTGGGTCAATCATGAGCGGCCAGCGGTGTGAATTTGTCACGATAATCGCGTTATCAAGCGAGAAACTAAAACCGCATAAAGAAGGAAAGGGTCAAGAAAGAGTAAAAAACAAACAAAGAAACAGGGTGCCAACACGACTATCTCGGAAAGTGGCGCAACTGTCAATATAAGGAACGAGTGGTTTTGATATTGTTGTTTTTTTAATTTAGTTGTATATTTTTTCTACTACAACAAGACCTTTGTTACAATTCCGCTACAAGAGATAAGTTTTTTCTGTGTCACATAAGTAACAGCAAGTGAGAATATGAGAAACATAAGCATCAGGTCACACACACGCACGCACAGAGAGCCATTTGCTGACGTAACCGTAAACACCAGTTCCCCTCATGCAGTGGAACATCGAGGGGAAGATTGATGCTCACGCCTAGTGCTTATGCTCGCAATGATATCACTCCCTTTCTCACTGGTGAAACCAAGTTGGATAAGCCTAAAAAAGGAAAGAAAACACAGAGTTGTTCACTTTTCTTTTGCTGATGTTCATGTTTATGTCTCCAAACTCCGGATTTATGGCAGCACGGGCTTCAGTTTGTCTCAAGGCAACAATATCATGAAACTTGCCTCGACTAGCTTTTGCCAGGAGCCCATATTCTGCTTTTGCTAACGGCGGGTAGTTTGATAAAAAATGAAAATTGAATCTTGAATCCTGACTTGATTTCTCTGTTTTCAACTTCTGTCATCTTATTACCGGTGGAGCACCATCTCTTTCTTAAGTCGTATGGTAATCTTTAAACACCACCTCTGAGACTGTCAAGGTTTTCAATCGTACTACTATAGCTAATAGTATTTACTGAAGCAATAGGACATATTTGCATAAAAAGGGAGTTCAGTTCCCCGAGGATTGTTTTGGGCCATCAAAATGACCGCCGTTTCTTTGTTTAGGCACACCAATATGGCCGCCATGCATGATGTCAAGTGAAAACGATCTATACTCTTCAAAGAATTCTTTCAGCTTGTAAACAGGGTTGAAAGCTTTTCTAATCCTTTTTTTTTTATCTGCGGCCGGTTAAGCACTGGTCCTTTAGTAACTTCTCGACGTAAGCCCTTGCAATCCTATAAATTTGTCCATATGTCTTCTTGAGTAATTTCCGGGCTTTAGCATACTCTTCCTCAGAATCCGTGGTCAGACAGCTGCCATAACTTCTCGCACTTCACCTTTAGTATACCACCAAGAAAATACAGCTTTGCACCATTGACTACTGGTCTTGGATTCATGAAGCATTCAAAGGCTTTCACAAAGCTACAACATTCGATGGGATCTCCAGTGAAAAATTGGTACCTCTTGCTTTGGTAGGGTTGAAGTCAGTGCACTTTGATACTGCTGAGAAACCAGGCCTTCCATATATTTTACTTGACTTTCTTGTACCCAAACCACCCTTTCAAGTCTTTCATTATTTAAACATGGGCGGCTAGGAATGTTATTGACTAGAACTTTACTTCCAGGTGACCACTGCGGTGTCATAGGTTTAAGCGTTACTACAACTGGTGTTGTCTCTTCCTGTCAATGTTCCTCAAGGTGAGAAAGTGTTACTTTGGGTTTCGCTTCAACATGTCTGCCACGCTCAAGAGCGTCTGCTTCAGCATAGACTTGCTCTGTAGCTTCTGTTTTTGCTAGGTCTGACTTTATTTTCAACAACTATTCTTGCTGTTGTAGCTGAAACGTTCTCTAAGCTGAAGCGTATTCTTCATCGAATACTTAAAACTTTACCTCTAAAGCCTTGCTGAACCCGCTGTACTACTGATCCTTGAGGATTCCTGCTCGCTCTAAATCCAACACGTGAACCTAAGTGACTAATTGAGTCTTCGGGCAAAACATCTTTGTCAGTTAGGGGTGTTGGTGTGAACACAAGTTCTGACATAAAACTTGATAGATCCCCTAAAGTCGAATATCCAGTGA
>BLFK01000601.1:508842-518842 GCA_014634185.1 Astreopora myriophthalma | reverse complement strand
TGTTCAAACCAAGAATTGAAATCACAATTCTCCGTTGTGTGCTCGCGTTTTCCTTAGAACTTGAGATTTGGTCATTTGACGTTGTAGATTAGCAGAGAACGGGAAAGAAATGTACCAAACTTCAACACGTACGTGCAGAGCCATTGTTTTGCTCATTAAAGTCTATTGTTTCAGCGGCGTTCGCACTGACGTCGCCGTCGTAGATCTTGAGGTCCCTAGTAAGACAGGCCGCTGACCATTGAACTCCTACTAACACAACAGATTTCAAATAAATGCGACTTATAATTTATTACTACAGATGAATAAAGAAAAGAGAAAGGAAAAGAAGGAAGACAAATAGCAAGAGTACAGTGCTGTGTGACGTCTTCCGTAATCAGTTCTCACCCGACATTCATTTACCACTAATTATCAAATCCATAATGAAATTTAACATCCTTTGTCATGCCATTATTCCTTGATTACCAGTAAATCTACTGTCATTCACTCAAATTTCGGTTACAGTAAATTAAAAAAATGCTTTCCTCAGTTACTGAAGCAAGCCAGTTAGTAAAAAAATCCGAATAGTCGCTTGCCAAGATCAAATGGCGCTCTTTCAGTCAGCGGGATGCACAACTTGGGTCAAGCCTCCAAACACAAACCTTCTCATTTCCTCTTGTCTCCAGCAATAAATCAATGGGTTAAGAAGGGAGTTTAACATGAGAAAAGTGTGAGCCAATTCTATAACAGGATGGCTACCTAAGAGAAGCCCTAGCGCTCTAAGTACAAGATAGAAAGCTCCTGGTGACAAACACAGCAAAACAGCACCAATTACCAACACAGTTGTCTTGAGGGCTTTGCAATCCTTAATGAACCTCTCTACTTCTTCTTGCGGTAGCTGCTGAGTTTTAATTATTCTTCGGTGCCGACGTGTTTCAAAATATAAAATTACATAGGAAGAGGAAACGAAAACAATGCATGAAACTAAAACATGAGAAGCAACTATAAAACTTAGTGTGTTACTTTCCCCAATTAGAAATGTCCCAACCACACGAACCGACGCACTGTACGCCCAACAGAACAAAACCGCTAATTTAATGTTACGCGTTGTGAAAAGGTGTGGGTAGCGAAAGGGAAACTTGATTGCTACTAGCCTCTCGCAAACAACAAGCATAAGATGAAGACACGACGAAAAAGACAGGAAGGTAAAAGTCAAGTTGTGAAAATCAGAGGCAGAAACGTTGTTGATATCAAGCACCAGAAATGTGTTCCACAGGACAAACGAGGGCTGTGATGTCAGACCCGTTAATGCATCAGTCACTGCTAAGCAGGCCAACAGAATGTTCGCTTTGCTTTGAAGTCTTGGTCTCCTTTTCACGGCAACTATCGCCAATACGTTCAGTAAAACTGTGAAAGGGCAAGCAATGCTGTTAATAACTATGCTTGTGATAGGCCAGATTAAGTTGAAGACATCTTGTGTTTCGTTTTTGATGGTGGAAATAGATGGCTCCCTGATAATGACTGTAAGATTCGAAGCTGTGAGGTTTGCCATCTTACTACCAACGAATTGAAATACTGTCTGATCTCAGCAATAATATAATGCTTATTTAAAGTCTTGTTTGCCTTTCCGGCACTTAAGGAGGCAAATGTTTTTAAGTTGATTTTTCCCTCTAGTGAAATAGAGTTTTCATGAAAACTGCCATAAAAGGAGCTCACTAATGCATGCAATTAAACACTTAATCTTGCAGACTTTGTTTGTCTAAGTCCAAACGCAACCACTAAATCTGACAGCTCTATTGCGCATTTCAGTCAAGCTATTCCAAATTACATTAATTTTGCAAAAGCTAATCTTTAAAGTACATTGGAACACTGCTAATAAATGATAATGACAATGATAATAACAACGATTAATTTATACAACGCCATGCAAAACCTTAAAAGCCCAATGCCGCTTCACAAGATAGGTTAAAAGGTCCAAAAAGAGAAAACAAAGCAGATACAAGAACAGGAAAAACACAAATTGAGAAACGCAAAAGTTTCATGAAGAGATAACATCCTGAATAATATTATACACACTAATTCATGCTTCAAATGACTTTCTAAAAGATATGTTTTCAAAAGCGATCTTAAGAGTCCAGCAATTGTTTGATCTTATCTGGCAAACTGTTCCACACCACTAGGGCGGCAACAGAGAAGGCTCCTCGTCCACACCTGTCTAATTCATATTTCCGGATATTCAGCAAGATCGTAGACACCACTGAGTCGTATAAGTTTTCAGAAGATCTTGCCATAGATAAGGAGACGCCAAGCCGTGCATTGCCTTAATAGTCAGTAATAGTCTTAAAATTCACAAGTTTTTTGACGGGTAATGCAAATCCATTAACGAAGACGGGCGTAATATCAACTTATCTTCCAAACGGAGAAACATGTCTTGCAGCAGTATTCAATACAGATTGAAGCTTTTGAAGTGTACGCTTCGGTATACCTAACAATAACGCATTGCAGTGGTCAATACGAGAGGTGACAAGAACATGCACCAAGTTTCATCAGGATAACACAGGTTAAATTTCCTTATGTTATTTCAGTTTCGAAGACGGTAAAAAGCAGGTTGGCGTATAGTTTCTCAATGGACATCAATCAAACAAATTCGACGCCAACCTTTCTTGTTGACGGAGATGGCTTAATGATTTCGCCACAAACAGATATTGAAGTTACCAACGGTGGGATCTTATAGAGCTCTCATTCAGAATCGATAGCTCTGTTTTGTTACGGTTTAATTTTAGCATATTTACAGACATCCATAAATCAATCGACTCTTTGGCCAGTAAAGCATTATCAATTAAAGGTTTGAAAGACATATAAACCTGACAGTCATCAGCATAAAAGTGACAATTAACATTGTGTACATGAAGGACATCAGCTAATGGAGAAGTGTAAAGAATAAACAACAGTGAACACAGGACAGAACCATTAGGAACTCCATAATTCAGATTCCGCGTGGATGATTGGCCGCTTACAACCGTGGCAAACTGCTTACGCTCAGAAAGGTACCATGTGAAGCAGCCTGAGTAGAATGTGGTGAACAACCATATCAAATGGGGCTGAAAGATCTAATAACGAGGGAATGATAGTTTCCTTTTCTACCCAGGGCGCAGAGGACGTCGTTAGTACTCTACCCAAAGTAGTTTCAGTACTGTGGTGCTTTTTTTTAAAGCAGACTGAAGAGTGTCACACAAGTGGTGTTAACTTGGGTAGCCACAACCTTTTCCATCGCTTTCCAAACAAATGTTGTATTTGAACTGGGACGTACATTTTTAAATTTTTCGGGGTCAAGTCAACTCTTCTTAAGCAGAAGTGTGAGTTAGGCAATTTTCAAAGCACTTGGCATAATGAGAGTACGAAAAATCGTAAGATCATCGACAAGAACACCTTTTCGTGTTAGGCGTTCGTTTTTGATAACCTTCATTGATACAATGACCTGATTGGTGGCGAAGTTTTACATACATACATACATACAGACAGAAAGACAGACACTTTATTGAGGCTCCTTCAAGCAAGGCTTTTCAGCGACAATATTCAACGATAAAAGACGTAAGTAAAAGAAAATTATATTAAGTTACTGCACGAATGAAGGACACGACTAATATTTAAAAATTCGACTTAGATGATACAAAATTAAAAAGTCGTCTCCTAAAAAGTTTAATATTCTCAGTGTATTTAAGGTCTTTCGGGAGTCCGCTCCAAATTTTCGCTCCACGAAATACGAATGAGCGCTGGCCCGTCGTCAGTCTACGTTTGGAAATATTGCCTCGTTACTCTGTCATGGAACTCTGACCTGCGAATAAACTTTTGAGAGAGAGAACTCGGAACTTTGTTGTGAAGACATTATTTTACACATCATTACACATTCGCTAAAAAATAATTCCTCTTCTACTTTGAGCCACTTTTACGACTTAATTCCTTCCGAGATATGGTCGTACTTTCTAGGCAACAGGACATTTCTTGCCACGTAATTCTGTACCAGCTGTATCTTCTTTTTGTTTTCTTTGGTGGTATTGCTCCACACTGTGGAACAGTATAACAATTTAGTGGAGATGAAAGAGTTAATTAACAAAATCAGAGTTTTTGCATTCAAGAAATGCTTAATTCTGTTAATTCTACTCAACATAAAAAAAAGAAAGAAAACAGTCCGGAGCAGTTTTTGTGATATGCTCTTTATAGCTTACACAGCTATCAATAATTACGCCTAAATTTTTAGTGACAGGAACGGCTTCAACTTCTTTTCCGAGAAGCCTGTCTTTGAATGGAGCCAGAGTTCTCGTTATCTGTGGTACAGCGACTACCAGGGCTTTTGTTTCACCCGGGTTAATCAGGATGGAGCACCATCAGCACCATTTTGCAATGCTTCTCAGGTCATCTTCATAGCTGGAATTGCCTCGTTTATTTATTTCGAGGGCAGTGCAAGAAACAGCGTCGTATCATCAACGTATCCCAACGCTTGGCAATCTTTGGGAACACATAGCAGATCATTAACGTATAGTGTAAAAAGCACTGGCGAAAGGATGGTTCCCTGGGGTACGCCAAAGGTGAGGGAGCAGGCTTCGGATGTACTGTTGCCTATCCTCACCACTTGTTTACGATGCGATAGGTAGCTTTCGAACCATGAAATGGCATCGCTAGAAACACCTGTAGCTTGAAGTTTTAAGAGAAGAATGTCATGCCGAACACTGTCAAAACCATTAGACATATCTAATAGGACAATGACTGATATCTTCCTATTGTCCATGTTCATCAACAATTCATCGGTAAAGTAGAGAAGGGCGGATTCTGTCGAATTTCTTCTTATTACCACTCTGGAATTGTAAGATTTTCTTGTTTTCATCCAGAAACTTCGTGAATTGTGAACGAAATGCTGTTTTGCAAACTTTAGACATGATGGGCAGAAGTGAGATCGGGCGCGTGTTGGAAGGATCTTCCGAGCCTTCTGATTTTGGACAAGGGATGACTTCAGCCAGTTTCCAGGAGCATGGAAAGGTTCTTATAGCAAACGAGTTCTTAATGATGGCAGTGATCACTGCAAGCGTCTATGGTCGGCTATCTTTTAAAACCCTCGCGGATACCTTGTCTATTCCTGGCGCCTTATTTGAAGGCAAGGCTTGAATGATCTTCAAATATCTAATTCTGCGGTTGGTCTGAAAACAAAATTTGAGAGAGGTCTAGTACTGAGGCCAATGTTTTCATGTGTCGACAGGGTGTCATCAGCATTAAAGTTGTGTTGTTCTGAGTGAGCTTCCGTTTTGGCTGCTGTGGATGGGCCAACCGCAGCGTAATATTCGTTTAATCTGCTAGTTGAAGAACTGGGTCTTCCGTTGGAATCCGGGGTAGTTTCTGCCTCGGGATACATCGATTTATGACTTTCCAGATGGAGTTCGTATTCCCATTACTGCTTCGAAGTTCGGAGCGGAATTGCTGTTTTTCTTCGATCCGAATCCTCGCTTCACCTCCTTCCTAAAAAAGCGATATGCATTCCAATGCAGTTTATCGTTTGTCTTGATCGCACTTTTGTGCCATCTGTCACGTACTTTCATGAACTGTCGTATCTCAGGTGTAACGTACGGGTTTGGTCTTGATTTTATTTTTATCACCCTGATAAGTGCGTGATCGTTGAGGACTCCAGAGAAGAAACAATTGAAACCGTCAAATCTGGCCATCAAAATCATCGAGGATGTCCACCACATGAAACTGAACATTTGCCAAATCTTTGACAGATCGGTCGGGGTCGTAGCTGTTATAGCTCGTTTCCACGGGACAAATCTGCTTCGCTAATGACCTCATCGTCATTGTGCACTCTCTGACCATTTACAGAGTTACATAGGTTGGTGTAGGAGAAGGCTCAAACAGTAGAGAGCTACAAAAAAACGTGGCTTCCTTCCTCATTTGCATTTGTTTTGTAAACTTTGCATGAAGCCTCTAGATGTTTTTCATAGAAATGCTCGACCAAACTGAAGAGCAATAGTATAACCTGATGAATATTAATTAAAGCAATGATTATATGCAACAGATTTGCCTATTAAAACAGGGTTCGTACTCCTAAAAGGTTTTCCCTTTCCATGACTTTCCATGACTCTTTCCATGACTTTTTCCATGACTTTTTGCAGTTTTCCATGACCGTACGTTTAGGTGTCACTTTCGAAAATTGTCAAAATTGTCCTTGTTTTCGAGTATATTCCGACATAACTCGCCGGTATTTCATTTTGTCCTTGCCTCGACATCTGAAATAATTTACCTACCACACACAACTATAATTTTCCATGACTTTCCATGACCGACAATTAAATTCCATGACTTTCCAGGCCTGGAAACCGAAATACTTAAATTCCATGACTTTCCAGGTTTTCCATGACCCGTACGAACCCTGTAAAACTGTGCTTTACTCTACTTATCTGACTTGCCATGGACGTACAGACTAGTGGGTGGTATGCCTACCAAACTCATTGTCTCATGCAATTGCAACCAAAGATCTCGAGCTGAGGGAAATGGTGATACCCCCCCCCCCCAGGACATCCAGTAGGGACCATTTGCAGCATCTGAAGTGTTCCTAAGAATAACACTTTACGGATAACGGAAGCAAAAGATTGTGTGTGTAAACGAAATCTGTGATAGTGCCTCAACGGTCTTATTGATAATATCTACGAAATCCTGTGCGTCTGCAGTTATTTGCCGAGTCTATAAGATTCTGCCCTCAGATTCGTAACTAAAAATCATGTCTTTACGTTTAATTACCATCATATACGCCTTTCAGAAGTGGAACATCGGTTACCTTCGGATTTTGCTGGAGTTTGTTATAGAAATCACGGAGTAATTTTACTGGAAAATCGCTGTGAACAAACGATGAATAACGCTGGTGCCCAGGCCCAAGCGGAGAGAGGCCGGCGACAAATAAAGGAATGAACGAGCAGGAGTGTTTTATCCTATATTTAAATCACGAGGCGAAGCCGAGTGTTTTTAGACCCGATAAAACACGACCTGCGAGTTTATTGAACGGTTTCGACAACATTCCACAAAAAAGCGTGTCACTCTGGAGTCCGAACAAGGGTTCAAATGGTGAGAGGAAAATACTAGCATATAAGAAAAACAAGCTATGCCTCACTAGTATTCTTTATTTAACAAATACTGACAAGGAGTGTGTTATCAGGTTTTAAAGCTCGTGCACGCGACGTTTTGTCGGTGACTTGATAGGCTTCTAGGTCATGAATTATTAATGACTTTTGAAGATCTTACAAAAGTATTATCTGGTCAATAAGCAATGACAGAAGAAAAAGAAGAAATTTGGACCCACGCCGACCAAAACTAACCGAAAGGCCTCTAGAGGAAGGAGTAAACATGCTCAAAAGGAAAAAAAGCAATACCCTGGATAAGGATTGGTCTTTCTAGGCTTATGATCGACTTTAACAACTTGAACTTAGTTAAAACTGAACCTGAGTCTTTAAAGAATCTGCTTGCAAATGATGAGAATGCCTGCGATTCGCATTCAAAGAAATTCGACATTCTGTCATACCTTCATCAAATGGGCTCAGGGACATTCTGTCATACCTTCATCAAATGGGCTCGTGGATACCTGGTGCAGAACACAAACTATCTAAAAAACGGAGACACGTAGCACCAAGACCGACTCCTCAAAAGCAAGTTCAAGGATGTCAGCTAGAGACAGAGAGACTCAAATTAGCTGAATTACTCGCAGAGAAGTTACTGAGCAAGCAGAAACAGGCTCTTAGAGCTGAAGAAGAAAATCCGAACATTGACATAGTCATTACTAAAGCAGAAGTAAGCCAGAAGGTATTTAGGCAGATGAACGGATAAAAAAGCTCTTCCCAGTATCTTGGTTCAGACACCCATGGAATACTAGAACCTCTAGCATCTAGACTACTGGTCAGGAATGTACCTTCCAAGAAGTGATAGCATTGCAGCAAAGGCAAATAAGGTAATTATTGCAAAGTATCGGCAGCTAGCAGCTGGAGTGCCTCTCCTGCGACCAGCGATACCTAAAATTAAGGGATATCAGTGGGGTTTACAGCATTCATAAGTCCTCTGATGCAGGTGGATCCAGAAGAAGGATACCCAAAGGCAAAGCGGTTACTCCTAAAAGAATGTGGTGATATCTACAAGATATTGACAGCTTATGTGAACAAGATCCTTTAATGGACCTTGTTGGATCATACGATAATAAGGGTTTGAAGCATCTGTCAATTTTCTTGGCGAAATACAAGATTGCGATGAAGAATATTTCTCACATGTGTGACCTAGATCATGCTCCTAACTTACAAGCTGTTTGTTCCAAACTGTGACCCAATACAAAAAGTAAATAGAGGGATTAGGCCAACAAAAGGAGGAGAATCAGTAACTCTGCCGCGACCTTTCTCAGACTCCTCTGCAAATTATCCTGTATTTGGAAGCCTCAACAGAGCAGAGAAAGTGTTAGAGCTGAAAGGGAAACAGGAAGTACAAGTTCAGGAACAGTTTTCACTCAGGGCACAAGAGAAATAGCTTTGCTACCAATCTCGTTACATCTGCTAATTCCTGGGCTTCACTTGGCGCCAGGTCTTCAAGTCATCGCAGTGCTCCATTGCGTCAATTTTGTCACCACTCCCATGATCTCAATGATCTCGATAACCGGTTCATCCAACCAAACGTTACAGCAAAGAAGAGCCTTCCTCAAAAATAAACGAATGTTTTTCGGATGTTATGAAAAGCACCACGTCTCAAGGAACAGTGTGTTGCGCATCGATGACTTCTAGTTAGTAAAAAAAGAAAGTGGCACTAGCCAAACATAGCCTGAGGACACCACTGGTGAAACGAATGTCTGCAACCTGCAAGTGCGTCTTGTAACGTTGTCAAGTCACCTGACACAGTCAGTCGACTTGCCATACTACTGGTGAAAGTCAAAAAAGGTAACAGCAAGACCGTTACATCGTATGCAATTTATGACAATGGCAGTGGTTGTTGCTTCCTGACGAAGAATCTCAAGGAACAGATCGGTGCAGATGGTGAACAAACACAGTTACAGCTCGGCGCTATTCACGGCCAAAGTTTTGTAGTTACCACTGTCATCAATGACTTAACTGTGACTGACTTGGAAAGCAAAAAGGCAGTAGAAATGATGCCCAGGTGCTATACGTAAATGAAGATCGAAGACAGCAGATCGGGACACCATAAGTAGTCAAGCAGCAGGAACACCCGCCACAAGTCATTGAAAGGAAGCCCCAGTTCATATCAGTTACGGAGATTGGACTATTGACTGGCAGTAATTGCCCAATCGGCGTTGGAAAGTAAGGGTCAATGGCTGTACACAATGACTGGACAATAAGCGGTCCTTTACAGGTCTAGAACGGTTACCACCCTGCTAACATTGGTAGTCATCACAGTGGTGGAGTAAGTTAAGGAAGTAGTGTCTCCTCAGGCAATTCAGCAAATGCTCAAATTGGATATCAGGGACCACAAAGTCGATCCCGACGATCGCAGTTACTCTCACTGAGAAGTCCAGCGTGGTTCAGTAGTACAGCAGAGGAAAATATCCAGTATCGTGACGTTCATTATGTGCTGCCATTGCCATTTGGAGAGTCCAATGTCACCACCCCTAGCAACAAAGTCCAAGCACTGAAACGGGCAATTTGGTAGAGGAAGAAGATACCGCATGATGAGAACTATCGCAACGATTATGTTAACTTTATGCATGACATGATGGCCAAGGGTTACGCTCGCAAAGTATCTTCTCGAGACCGACCCCGGAAAGGTGTGGTAAATACCTCATCATGGGATTTATCATCCCAGGAGGGCGGGAAAAGTTCGTGTTGTTTTTGACTGCAGTGCAAGCTCTGAACAACCACTTAACCTCTCTGTCTCTTTAGATTTGCTTGAGCAAGCCAAGTACGCGACCTGGTGATAGTTGTCTCGCTCGTTAGTCCCAGAACTGACCATGCAGGGGGTTCCCCTTCCAGCCCTTCCATCTTTCATCTTACTTTGTCCG
>BLFK01000601.1:487253-508795 GCA_014634185.1 Astreopora myriophthalma | reverse complement strand
ATTTGGCAATTTACCGCATCTTCGACACTACTCAAACCATGTCCATCAAGCTTTCTCGGGGAGCGTAGTCTACTAATATTGGCTCTTGGGTGCAGGGCCCCACAAAAGTAAACAGTTTTCTTGTTTTCCTATCCATCTCGCTGAGTTCTCTTTAGTGCTGGAGGTCTAAATTGTGTATGTGTCGGTTTATGACTATGCTCGAATGCTAATGCCCTGGAGAAAATCTCGTCACACTTGCTGCCCGCAGATAGTAAAGATCTAAGCGAGGCGAGTGCAAGAGGAAATGAACAACTAGGGGATATCAGCTTTCAAGACTTCATACAAGCTAATGCTATAGTTCTGTTCTTATAACAGAAGCGTGAAAGTATTATGTTTAATGTACTTGCGCATGCATAAATATACTCCTTTTTTAAACTCCCTGATTGGACGAAACGCTTTTTGCACGTGCCTGTGAGAAAACCATTTCGCAGTTGAAGCAATTTTTCAGACCAGAAAAACAGTGAATAAATCACGGAATATATACTATAAACAAGCATTGAACATGGTGCTTACTTGTCCACTGGTAGCCCCGCCATCTGCCACGCTCGCGTAGACAAAGGATCCCCAAGTGTAGCAGACAGTGAGAAGTTGTCCGAGACGGGCACGTTTTTCTGTCGGCACAAGCTCCACCATGCTTTGATGCATTCCTGGGTGGCAAATTCGATAAAGGGTCATTGTTAACATGCTGAAGACGCCTTTTGGTCAAAATTGGACAAAGTAATTGTTGGGATACATAACAATAAGAAAAATGATAACGAGCGACAAGAACGATAACGATGGCCACAAGAACGTCACGCGGGTCGTCAGAAAATACAAATTCGCGTTATTTCAATCACTTCCCAATTATTCGAACTCATTCTGTATGTAAAATGTGTGGCAACTATTCAGGAATTACACTGGTATAAACGCCTTTGAAGAATACAGAGAGAACTGAAAATTCATCTTCATGGCTGATGCCTTCCACATAACCTTACATATGAAAATTTCACGCTCTACCTTAGGACACGATGGTAAATAAATGTACTAAAAGGGTGCGGATCCATTGCTCATTAAACCTATTGTTTTCCGGGTTCTCGTTCTCGTCGACGCCGTAGTCGCTACTCAAGCTCCCCTGTGCCAGTAAGATCAAGGCTCAAACGTACCTGTCTAAATTCCACAGTAAATGGTCCGAGATAAGCTACAATGCCGCCTGACAGCAAAACGTCGCCGACAATATTATTGTACGTCTCCGCAAGCTTTTGGGCAACCTATGAAAAACAAAGCAATATCTCCCTATTGAGCACGGAAAGAAAACACACCTTGAACAGAAGTATTCCCTAAAAACGGAATGGTTATTGCGGAGGTGACCTGAGAACTAACGCTCGGAATAGCCTGGACACGACCTAAGACAGACATTTGCCGGACGCTTTTCGCGCCAAAATCTCCCCAAAAGAACGCGTATTCTGTGTATTTCAAGCAAACTGCATTCTGTTCATTCCGTCCATTCTGTTATCGGGAGCAGAATAAACAGAATGTTATTTCATTCATTCCGAAAATGGAATAAGTCCCAAAAGAAGTAAACCGAACATTCCCTGTATTATTTTACCGGAGTTGTCCCATAAGAATACACCTTTTGCTTAGCCGGGGGTGGCGGGGTGGGGGGGGAACTAACATGGCCGCCCTGACGTCTGACGTCATGAGCATACAAAATCGACTGTAAAAAAAGAGCCTCAATAGCCTGAAGTGATTCGATCCCTTGACAGATTACTCTGGTATCCATAACTCGGCGAGGCCGAACTGCCGGCTCAATGACAAGTTCTTCTATACCTACAAATTGAGAATTCCTCCTTAATTCCCCTCCTATGCTAACAGCACAGTGTATTGCTTTGGTCGGGGTTAAGACTTGACAACCTCCTAACTAAATTCGTGACAGAACGGTTAACAAAAACGAGTGATAACTCTTAACAAGGTCCTGTGACATCTTCGCTCTTAAAAGGCGTCTTCCTCTCCGTTGACCAAATACTGTCTCCACTTTCTTTTTTACGTCTCCATCAAGAATTTCAAATGAGTGCTGTCTAATGCAATCACTTTCAGGCAAGATGAAAAATTATTGTTTCCTATTATTCTGTTATCTGTAAAAAAGACCTCATCGTTATTATGACAGTATATAATATTGCGTTAAACATTTCGACATGAGAATTTTACAGTCAACTGACCTGAGTCCAACGGGACCGTTCTCCGCCCAGCCCACTAATGAGTTTCTCCGCACGCAAGAGCTTCTGGGAACACAAGGCGATATTTCGCTCCAGTTCCTATGGAAGAAAATCTGGGTTTTTAAAATGTTGGTTTTCTTGTTCTCTGGCTGTCATTGATCGCGTTCGCTAATGAATCAAACTTCAGAGAATTAAAGGGCGTATATTTCTTTCCGAAGATGAACCGTGTTTCTCAGGGGAAAAAAAAGATCGATTGCGTAAGTGGCTAGCGATTTGTCTTTCTCTTGAAAGTAGAATAGTTAGACGCACCAACCCCACTTCAGAGCAAGAGTTCTTTGGCAATTTGATATGATAACGAGTCTAGTTGGATTGGGATAACAAGGACACAACAATGTCATATGGCCTCTATTTACACATAAGCGGCACTTATTACATATCCTGGAGGCCCGTTAGGTTGCTTGATGCTGATAGAAAACAGAGCGCTAACCAACCTCGTTCCCAGCGTCTTTCATCTCCCAACCCCAGAGGGAGCGAGGGAAGAAAGACCCTGGTTCAGGCTGGTCAAGTTTCTCCCTGTCAAAACAAAGTTCTCGGGAGGGGTCCTTAATTCTCAGACTTTTGTCGTTGTCTTTGAAACGTAACTAGTAACAGTTGTGGAGAGGACTGCCAATCACGTTATCATCTGTCACGCAGAACTGTCTTTGTTTCCCTCCAAGCTACGTCGTAAACGTTCCTGTTTAGATTGTACACAGGCTTTTCATTTTCTGCTTTTCTGCTGTATTCTTGGTTTACACGGAAATGTGAATCTAAAATTTTAAATCTGTCCACGTAAACCCTGGTAAACGTATCGTGGTTACGAAAGGAAAATAGCAAAATGAAATGTATCGAGTTACGCGTGGTGAAGAAATTTATTTACATTCGTGACAATGCACTGTTTCTCTTTCGCAGCAATTCAAAAACTAGCATTCTTTACTCACTATACGCTATGCTTCGAAGAAACTTAGTCGATCCGCGGAGGCTACTCTTCACGCAGGGCTGCTTTTGATGCGATGCTATCTAGTCTTTCTTTAATTGTCCTCGAACGTTTCAGCGTTCCAGGCGCTGATGGCGATATCTCTGTACACCTTTTAGCTCTTTCAAACGACGTTTGCCTCTCTGGAATCGTTGTCTTTTACAAACCTTGAAGTTGTTTGATAGTCGTCGTCGCTCGCACAGTATATACACTCGATGCGGCAATCGCTCGTTTTGTAGCAAAGACATTTTGGTCCACAAACAAATTCTCCCACAGACCTACAAAGCCCACAGCAGCTCGTGCCTTTTCAGTGTCCGAACACAAACTTACCCTGGCCCGTAACGCGGTGGGCTTGGCGCATGCAAATTTCTTCCTCTCCACTCCCTCCCAAGATATAAATTTTTGTCATCTCCCAGATTTTGGGAGACACGAGGCCAGCCAGTCTTTCTTCCCTCGCTCCCTCTTGGGTGGGGTGATGAAAGACCCTGGGAACGAGGTTAAGCGCTAACCTGCTTTTTGTTCACTTTCGATCGGTAATCGTCGTTTAAGTTTTGCAGTTTGTCCATGACTTCCTTGAGCTTTCCTCTCTTCTCGTTCAGATGAGACATCTGCTGCGCCAGAGTGGACTCGGCTTCCTGTAGACGCTTGCGTTTTGGGGCAACAAGCTAAAAATAAAAACCTTATGCAGTTTATGTCTGTAAGCAATACCGTCATCGTCATCATCACCGTCGTCAACGGCTTCGAGCCTGTGACAGATCGCACTGTACTCGCGCAGTTTTTTTTCGCCTGCGGCTCGTGCAATTTTGAGAACTTTCAAAACATCACTCGTGCCCATATATCACGAAATGCACGAGCAGGTTCATACGATTTCCTATACATATAAAAAACTAGCATAATCTGTAGCACCATCTCAGGCCCTATTCATAAATGTCGGCCAAAAATTTATTCTTTTGTCTTTGTGCTAATTAGCTCAACTAGTCTCCTTAACGTGACTTAAATTCAAAAGAACTTTTGTCCTATAACGAGGCTTGTTGAGCTAATTAGCAGACAAATATAATTTATTGGCCGCCATTTACTAATAGGGTCTATAATACGCCACTTTTCCGAGGCAGTCTGTCGAGGCGTAGTGTTAACGATGGTGGTGACACAAATAAAATGCAGCAAGTTGGCGTTACCTTGGCGACCCTGTCGTACACCTCAATAGCCCGGACCCAGGAGCAGAGCCCCTCACAAGCTGACGATACGTTCTTTATGAGTGACGGGTGGAAGTCTGGATTGGTGACGTACTTTTCTCTGATCTTACGGATTATGGGAGCTGGGATGTTTTCTTTGTCGAAGAACTTTAGATTCTCCAGAAATTTTAAATCACCAAGAACCTAAGAGAGCAATTAAAGGGCTGATTTGAACAAGAAAATCTGCCTGCACCAGATATATGGCACTGTTGTCATCAGTTAAAGATAACAATAACAAACTTTCCTGCAGGTATCCGATAATACAAACACGTTTGGTACAAAATGCCATAATAAAGTTTGATTTTTTTCCCAGTTCTCGCAAATCATGCGGGTCAAAGAAAATGATAGAGGATTGGATTCTCACGTTCGTCTAGGAAAACAACGAGATTCGCATGGTGGGAAACAAAATCACCCGGCTTCTCGAAGAGCCAGTTATTAAATGATTTGATAATAAGCACAACTATTAAGAGAACCGACATGAAAGATCGTCAGTTTCTTGAAAAATGACGCGCAAAGCATCTACGCCACCCTCAGTTTATGCCGCCATGTTAGCATGCAAAAGCATCCAACATTTGCAAGCCGGAGTTCACTCTCTGACGTTATAGTTTTTGCGATGTTACTCGTTCGCTGGCTTTTGGGGGTAACAGTTGCTTTGTTAGATGTCATGTGCCCCGGCCCTAGCCAATAAATGCGTGCGCTGTTGCGAGAAAAAACTCCAGCTTTTAAAAGTACCGTGTAGTATGTATACTTTAGATGTATGGATAAACAGTGCTTTTATCACAGAAGCTTTTTACAACTTTTTGAATATTCTGCAGATTGTACCTCTTTTCGATGTCGACACACCACAGTAAACTAACAGACCTTTTTCGAGGAAGCCCAATAATCTTCCACTTGTTTACCATCAACCATCTTCTTTTCTGGCTTAACACCCTGAAAAGAACATCACGAAAAGAGAAAGACAAGTCATTGGCTCTATTTATCTTGGAAGACGCATAATTAGTCTGAGACCAATAATAAGGGTCAAAAGTCACAGAATGAAAACACAAACCAAAGTACTCTGACTTGACTGCAGTTCTTCTCTGTAAGTCTATAAAGCTTGGATTACTTCAAGCACGTGTAAATCTCACCTACCACACTGAGCTGACCTTTCACTTCTTCTGCCGTTGCACTGACAATTTGCAGCCCTTTTTAACTGCTACACGCGCAGCAAACTGCTGATCGTCTATCGGCATGGGATATTCATAATTTTATTTCACAAATATGTTAATTTATTTCACATTAGCAGTATGAATTTATCCAACAGTGCATTTTTCGGCTTGCTAGGCCGCGTTTTCCAGTGTTTAAGCGTGTGCCGTTATTGTTGTTGTTGTTGTTGTTGTTATTATCCGAAAACTCGTTTCTGCTCCTCAAATGCCGACCTGTCAGAAACTCGTGCAATATTCCAGAGCACAGATGGACGAAAGCGGCTCTGATTCGATCGACGTAGCAAACGAAAATGAGCGTAGTTGCCCTTTTGTGTAATACAGAAAATGTTGAATATGGCAGCTTTGCCTGCAATACATTCTGGTTGAGTGTGCTCCTTTAAAATTTGCTGTATTATCGAATTTGTCATTACATCATGTTAACTTGGTGGTATTGGCACTCTAACGTGTTGTTTAAGTCTCAATCACGTTACGGCCAGTTCAGTCCTTGATATGCCAATATGAAGCCTATACGTGATTATTTTTATAAAATTTAATTTCCTTTAAACAATATCGTTTGAAAAAAAATAATAAATAAATTGTTCTATTAAATAAAGTTTGGATGGATTAATACAACAATGCGCAAATTACCTCTTGGGTGACAAATGTGGGAGCAGATTTAGTGAAAATCATTGCTAGCAATATAAATAGCAATGCTGTGACGAATAGGCCACTTTCGCATTGTGCAAGAACAAGAGAACAGAGTCGAGGTTGAGAGGACTAATTTGCATTTTCCTTTGCAGTCCCTTTGTTTGTTTCAACAACATCCCAATTATCCATTACAATTAATTGAAAGTAGGCCAATTGTAGATAAATTGTAAATAAATTGTACTAATTAAATTTAATTAAAGCCTTATAATATTTAATACTATGTAACAATTTTTCTTTATTTTATTCTATATTATTATATGTAGGAGCCAATGTTAGTATAATTCTGTTTCTAGTTAGTAATTTTTTTTGACAACCTGCCCAGACTAGCTATGCTATTTGCGGGTTGTCAAAATTTGTAAACTTGTTTTTTGTTTTTTTGTTTTTTTCAAAAAAATGGAATAAAGTTGGAAAGTTGGAAAAGTTGGCTGTGCACGTAACAGTGAAAATTTTTAAGGCTGTAAAATTCGTAAGAGTAATTAGCAAATGGCGCATGCAGCGTGAACTACCTGACTTTAGGTTGGTTATCTGCAAACCTGGTATTTGATTTACTCGCAACAACAATAATGATACTAATAATGATAATAATGATAATGATAGTGATAGTGATAATGATAATAACTTTATCACAAGCTTACTTAGCCGGGCACAAGTGCTCTACTAATTGGGGAGGCTTCAAATCAAATCAAACCAAATCAAATTAGATCTAATCAAATGTTGTTTTTAAGGAGAGTGGAAGATCGGAGTACCCAAACTGATAAAAAGCATTACCTCATCTACTAATCTCGTACCCAGACCTCTTGTGGCGAGATCTGGGTTCGAGACTACCTCATCTACCTTACTACCTGAACTTTCTACCTGGCGTCTGGACGACAGTCTTCGTGTCTGCGCTGCGGAAAAGACCACGAGCCACATTACCAAATTACAATAACAAATTAATGCATTTGAATAGAATGTGTGAAAACCACGTCCCAGTGAGCGCAGCAAAGGAATGGACTATTGTTTTTGCAACGGGAATATAAAATCTCTTATCTTGAACCAAAGGGTTATGTTCTTTGCAATATTTGGAGACCGAATAGCCGACATTCAGCAAAGCTGGAAAAGGCGGGGATCGTACATACGGAAAATATGCTACTCGGGTCCCAGATGAAGTAGTGTTTGGAATCACAAGCACGGACCACCCAACATAAAACAGGCAGGTGAGCTTGTGGCTAGGTCAGGCCTCACTCACCTTGAGTATGCAAATAGCCTCCATGACCATGCGCACTCCAGAAGGGGGATTGGTCATAGATTTCACCAAAGATATGTCCTGTTGTTTGAGAGTGTCCAAAGCTGACACTGCAGCATTTAGCGCCGGCATGGCAACCGCCAACTGCTCCTCACATTCATCCTAAATTGAGAAGAAAGCGCGCATCTGGTCTAACAAAACTCGTCTATGCATCAATGGAGAAAAAATATACAACTTTATTATATGTATGCCAGCATTTTAACAAAAACTGAAACACTCGTATTTTTCATAATATGAAAAACATATGCAAGAAATATCCCGGATGTGCGCAATCTTGTTTTTCCCGTCCTCTGGTTTCTGGTACTGGTTGTATAGTTTAGTCTGAATAATTTTATCCACATGATAAAAAGAAAATTACAAGATGGCTTTAAGATATGAATTTTATTTTCTCGTAGTAAAAACAATATTTAACTCACTGGCTCACTTCGTAAAATAGTGTTTTCGCCACTCGAAAATAAAATTCATATCTTCGCGCCACCGTGTAATATCCTCTACATATTTTTATCAGCCAGGACGATATTGATGCAGAGATGCTGTCTTTCGTCGTCTGCAGATAAGGATGGCGAGGACTGAATGGATTGCCATAGCGTGAGATTATTCTGGAACATGTACTCTTAAAACAGTGGTCATTTCAAATACTCGCTTAGAACGCCGGTGCACGATTTGGTGTTTCAAAGACACGTTGATATCTTAGAGTCTCAGAATTATAGCTGACGATTTCACAAGACCTTGAAATGCTCCCCATTACTCAATCCTACTGAAACAGAAAGAAAGTCTCCGTTTGCTTACCTTAATACCTTGCGCCTCCTGTGCAGCCTCGTTTGCCACAGCTTCGTCGGCCTGCACAACCTGCAAACAATAATCACAAGAAAATAAAAGTCTCCATATACACGAAAAAAAGTCAATTGTATCGGTCTATTATTGGCTTCTATACGCCCTGTCCAAGAATAGTTTAGTACTCTGGGCCGAGTTGTTCAAAGCAGGGTTAGCGCTAAGCTTGGCGTCAGTCAAAACCTATTTGTAGGTTGTCATGGTATTTATCTCAGTTTAGCACTGACCCTGCATCGAGCAACTCACCCCTGTTTTGTAGCTTGCACCTTGTATTCTTGTCTCAGGGTAATCAATTCACTTTTTGAGACGGTACTTTAAGCAGTATCAACGCTTTTCAGTCAGAGGAGCTTTTCAGCTCAAAGGGCTAAAAAAATAATAAATAAATAAATAAAAAACATCCCCCCCCCCGCCCCTTTCCCCGCAGCACTACCGTAACATTTACTCTACACAAAAAATGCTCCGGCTAAATAAATTTGTGTGTTTGCCATTTCACTTTACCACCAGAGGACCACAGCACGCAGATTTAACTAAGAAGGCTTTATTCCACGATAGGTAGTTTAGCTATCGCCCTGAATTGAGCAACAGCAAAAGGAAAATACCTTTGTATCGACACCTTGTATGCGTTTTAGTATTCCAACGCGATCCGAATTTATACCGTGAGACTAAACTTAGAGCGCATTAGGGAGTATTCTACTGACATACACGATTTAGGTTTGGCGGTCGAAATGCTTAGAGCAGAAAATCCGTACTCATAATCGTATTTGCACTCCCATCTAAAGGTCTCTATTATCACACTTGGCATCATGATCGTTACCACCATTGCCGTCACCGCCGACACAGTCAACCAATTGGCCAAAATCAACGTGTTCACCTTGAGAAACGAACTACTTTAACTTTAAATTACCATCAATCAAATAGCCAGATAAATCGACGACCATCGATGAAATAGCCAGCACAAAAGTAAGGGATAAAACAATTACCCCAACTATTGGATAGTGTTATCCGCAATCTACTGGATAATTCAACTGGTTTTGCTAACCCCTTTTCGCTGGATAGCGAGTTATCCCTTGGATAGCGTTATACAGCTTTCCAAACAACCGGAGATAAGATGACCCTTGAAGACATCGTTTGTCACGGTCATAGATTACATCGACGCAAGTACCGACCTGTTTCTTTTCCTCAACTTCCAGTGTCTCTTCAGCTATGATTTTTATCAGCTGTTCGGTTTCTTTACTTGTTTCTATCAATTCCGGCTGCAGCTCTTTCAGCTCTTGCTGCATGATTGACACCTGTCAGTTTATATGAAGAACCATTAGTCGCGATAATTTCTTATCGTCTTGGTGCAAAGCTCGGAAAAAATGTCTTAAATCTTAAGATGGTTAGAGCCCTGATTACGCTTTAGTTCTATCCACGAATGCGTACATTGGAGTCATCTTATATAGAACGCTTTCACTGACGGCACATGATCGGCGGGCACATTTTTTTTAACAAGCGTTTGCATAAGAACAGAGTTCAGTTCCCGGAGGATTGGTTTAGGACACCAACATGACCACTGTTTTTCTATGGCCCACGTGACGTCATGTGCATACGCTCTATAGCATAAGAAATAGCAGCACAAGGATGAACTGTTTAGTAGCTTCTGCTTCGGCTTATCTATCCGTAGACTCAGGGCCCGTCCATAAAGGGTAACCAAACGAAATATCGTGAGTCCGAGGACAGTACAAACGGCGTTTCGCTCACCTGCGACGAGGCGAAGTCGAGTTTCTCTAAGCCCTTCAGATATCTTGTTTTGAGAGTCAGTATCTGGAACCGCTTCTGACCAAGAAGTGACTTGAACGTCTTTATGAGCTCTAGGTATGACGTAGGAGTGACATAATTGCGCCGTAGAAGGACAGCGTAATACCTGACATAGTAGGACAAAGGATGTCATCGCTTTCCTTTGGTGAAGGTGCATGTTAACACTCAAGTCCCGTTAAGTTTGAAAGTCACAATTTGGATTGTAAATGGTTAGAACCGAGTAGTCATATCATAACTCGATGAAGTAAGATCGCCCAGATGAGTGTAGTCCTGGGAAGGATTGTTCGTGTTGATGACATTGACTGACTGACTGTTCGACAACCGGAGCGGAAGTCGTATCATTCAGTCAAGCGATTTGACTGTACATATGGTTCGTATAATTACTTATTGACTCATTGGTAATGGCTTCATGACGCTATTGCCTCTTGGTTGTATTTCAGTCGACTCATGTTTTGGCTGAAAAGACAGTAAAAAGGGACTGGTGCGTCTCGATCCGTTGTTGCCAGTCTTTCTGCTTGTTTGTTCGTTTTTGTTTTTGATTTTTGTCTTTTTGCTTGTTTTGTGTTTTTGTTTTTGTCTCAGTTTCAGCGAAAAGTTTACAACGACACCAAACAAGTGTAGTGTGACATAGACCCTTCAATCTGAAAAGTGTAACATGCTGAATTCACTACCCCTACCACAATGACGCCGGTAAACTAAATTTTGAACACTCAGGGAAAAAGAGACTTTGAATTAAAGCTCCTTACGTGAGAACACGAGACACAAGAATAGTGTGTAGTACCTATCTGACAAACCACGCACACTTTGATGAAAGTGTTTGCACAGCGAAACACATTCTCCTCTGACTTCACGAGACATTTCCACTTCGTCTAAGAATTTATTCGCCACCATCTCCAAAGCGTCTTCTGGCCAAGCCTAAAGAACAACCAGAAGTACGGGTCAGAAAGAAACTTCGACCAACATACAGTACATAGGTTAACCATACGGCTGCCCACCATGGCTTATCGCAAATTTCTGACAAATTTTCGACGTTAGCTACTTTGTGCCTATTCCGTCGGTTTGCAAAGTCAATGTGCCTTGCGAAGTCTCGGGCACTAGAGCATTCAAAATGGTCCAATTCCTTTCATCAGCGACTAGTCCAACGGTCATTCAATGAGAGATGGAAACCGTCTTAAGAGTGAACAGCCGACCCGTTAGCTCAGTTGGTGCAGCACCGGGCTGCCGTGCGGGAGGTCATTGGTTCAAACCCCGGCCGGACCAACACTCTTTAAATAACTGCGGAGAAAGTGCTCCCTTTGTTATGACATTTGCAAATGGTCAGACTTGCTAGTCTTCTCGGATAAGGACTACAAACACCGCGCATACTTGACTCTGAGGGACGTAAAATAACCACTAGGGACGTAATGAACACTGCCTGTGACCACCCCTATCATCTGTTCTGAAGGAGCACTCTGTCAATTTGAGCCTCGCTATGTTGTGTGACCCTTACACCCTCCGTGGAGTAAAAGCTGATTCACCTAACTGACGGGAGAAAGTAGACTTGTCGAGTTCCAAGCTCGTACTAGGCCAATTAACACGACTCAATCAATGAAATTGTCAAAATTCATGTTCGACGGAACATCAAAGGTGTTGCAAAACGACAACATTCTACGACCAGGGCAGTTGTGCAGATTCTACCTTCTAATTAACCAGGGGCCTGGTCAAAAATTCCGAGAACTATTCGGGCCCCAAAAGCCATATCTAAAACCGTGATCAGCTTATTGTAGAAGGCTAGTCCTTTAATATGTTTTCCAGCAAAGAAAGGCAAAATGAATGGCATGGTGGGGCTGAGTTTGATGAAGGCATATTGCAAATTCCGGGTCGGGTGTGAGTAAACCTAGGGGTTGAAATGGTATGTAACTCAGTTTAGCGCCAATTCCTCCCTGTCCCAAGCCAACCGCACACGGGCAAGCCCTCCCGTGCTTGACACAACCTGGGACTTTAACGTGCAGAGGGAAGGGACATGCGTTTATTTTGATTCCAGGCTTTGACCTGAAAAACTAATATGAAGACTAGCTGACAGACAAAGCTGCTTTTAAAAATACGCGTATTCAACTAAACACAAAGACGCTAACCTGAAACCAGTCGATGGTACAACAGTTGATGAGGGAAGGAAACATTCTGAGTCTGTTCCTAAAAGCATCTCCTATCGGACTCATACATAACACCACGTGCAAGTTACGCCGAACACGCTCAATGAAGAAATTGTACATGGCCAGTGGACTGGAATCCCTTTTTAAGTTCCTTTCTTGCACAATGTTTTGCATCTGGGCACAAACAAGAAAAAATATCTTCCTTGATTAATTTGAATTAAAGATTGTCGATGAATTAATGGGCTGTGTCCGGTCGATCGTCTGGGTGAGTGGGCTTCCGATAACATGGGGTGAAACTCGATTTCTGCGCCCACGAGAATGAGTAATCGCACCCAACCAATGTTTTCACGCCCACCGTCGCTCACTGATCTGGTTTCACACGGTGTTAGTTAAATGCCGACCGTTTGGGTTAAAAGTACCCTTATGTCGTTTTGTGGGCTGGTAGGGTAGGAGCGGGTGCGGGGGGAGGGGGTCAATTGACAGTTCTCATACTTTTGTTAAGAAAAGAGACCAAAAAAGAAAACGATGTGACTCTTTACATGTAACTAATTCGTGCATCACATGACATAAGGTTACATGCGTAACCATGAGCTTTCTTTACGCTGGTTCACTACGTGACATCCACGTAAGTATCAACATAAGCTTAAACGAGCGCGGCCGTGAGCACGCGCACGAGACCCTTGTTAAAAGAACCGAGCCCAACACTAACTTGTCTCCACCAGCCTCTGCGGGTCAAAGCTCCGAGCCAGAGAACTTATAGTAGTACAGGCAAAGTCCAGGAGTGACTGAGATTTCTAACGCCTGCGCTAATGCTTATTTCGGCTTATAAGTAAGAACGCCGAACGCCATAGCTTCATAAGTGCACGCACAAGCATAAAAGCATGAAGCCTCCCAAAGATGTTCCACATCCAGGGAACTGCTTTCCACGATTACCGGCGTCAACAAATGGTTCTCTTTGCGTGCGTATGCTTATGTTTTTCTTATTTTCACTTGCTTATCTCTAGCCTTATGTTAATCCTTAAGTGACGAACTATTCCGCTGACAAGCGAGTTATGCTTCTGCTTGCTTTCGTCGGTTTACACGAGCAACATAGCGATGCAAGCAAACGCGAGCCTTCCAAGCATACAAGCAGTTTTCTCTTGCTTACGCTGATGCTAGTGTCGCACGAGAAAACCACCCTTAGTTTATACTTGCGCTACACGTGTAAACAGTGATAACGTGAGCAAAAGCATACCGCTGTTTGAAATGTGGCGTAGGGATAAAGAAAATGATCAGTGAAACTGAAACGAAAAGGTGTAAACCAGAGGAGGGCTTTAGTCTAAACGCGTAACTGAAAATGAAAAGGAAAAAAAAACAGCATCACTTTAATTCTTTTAAAAAACACCTATCGCTCGTTGAGGTTTCACGTGATGCGCTTTCCTCACATGAATCCAAAGATGCGAACATTCCATAATGTTTACCTGTTCTGTGATTTCAGCTTTTTCGTCCGATTCGTAAATGTTTGGTACATCACCCGTGTTCAAAATCATGTTGATGTCCTCTAAGAACGCTTCGTCCTAGTAAAAAACAACAACCACAATTAAAGGAAGTCATTTGAGTGTTTTGGCACTGCATCAAAGGACACTGTCTTGTTATTTGAGCTTAAAGATGGCTTCGCAACAAAGGAAGCATAAAAATAACTCCCTGTTGTTTGCAAAGAATAGCTTAATGCACTGGAACTATTGCTGCCTTCGAGAATGTCTACTTAAAAAAATTATACATTTCCCCGCTGAAATTCAATTCTTATTTTATGCTGTCTTTCGATAGAGAACTCCTACTGAAAAATTGATATAGTTGAATTCTTATCTTAATATTCTCCTTCTGTTTTAGTGTTTTCCAGTGGCACTGTATAATACACATGGTAGTGATTTTAGCACTGCTTTGACATAACACAGCAGATCCCTCGAGATGGTGCCCCTTTAATTGTCTTTCTTTGGCAAATAAATTACGATTTAACTGATGAAACCCAATATTCAATCACTATCAAGGTGCCAAACTTAAAAACAGAGCACTTTTACTGGCACTTACCGTTTGCGACTCACAATTTGCAAATTTTCGTTTTGCCTTTTTCGCTTCCTGGCGCAAACCTGACAGCAAATCGGCCAATTTTTTGTCGATACAAAATAAACAGACAAACCTATTGATTTGCACGTGAAAGAACAAGCCCCCAGTGACTTTAAACCTGTATATAAAAATCACTGTAAGGCCCTCCGAGGACACGCCTTCAAGGATGGGATCAAATATCAGAATTGTAAAAACAATTAATGCAATAGAACATTGTAAAATTAATACTCATTTTGCTTCTGCTGCCTTCTAGCTTGACTATATACCGATAGTTAAAGAATGAAGTGTTTGGCCAAACTTCGTACTTTCTTCTACACCAAAAAAATCAAGTTCAGAACAGCTATAAAATACTTACTTTCAGCTGATGGTCACCAAACAGGAACACTGTAGAAACTCCATCGAAGCCGGCCTTTCTCAGCATCTTCTTCACGTCTTCTCTCCAGTCCGCGAACGTATATGTCTTGGTGATTTCAATTTGGAAGAGTTCATAATCCGACATGAAGGCGGCCAGTTTTGTGGCGCTTGCTCGACCAGAACCACCAATACCTAACATCGGAAATTAAACTGGTTGCTTTTTCGACTCAACAAGGTTCCATTCAGCCTATACTCAACAGGGTTCCATTCTTTAGATATGATAGCCTTTTCTTTAGATATGAAACGAATTTTGTGTTAAAGCACTCCTGCAACATTTAACGGTTGGGTCTTTCCACGGTTCCCAGGAAGTTGCACATCTTTCGCGGAATTACTCCAGCATAATAACTACTCAACCTCATGTGAACAACTCTGGATTGTTCACTGATTTAGGACCATTTTGAGCCAACAGTTAACTAGAATTTGAGCTAGCAACCTTCTCTCGCACAAACATTGCTCCTGAAACAACGGGACGGAGACTTCAATTTCTGGAGACGTTCACATTGTTTCAGTTTAGGACCTCTGAAAGAAACGTTTTCCCGTCTTTTTCCGCAAAGGTACATTTGTAGCCAAGATCTCCTTTGCTCACACGATTAAGATTCATGGCGCTTATCACGGAGTGGCAGCGCCAATCGTCCAGGTCCCTACTCGCAATTCAAGTTCGCCCGTGAGATGAAGAAAACACCTGGGTACTAAGTCGCGACACGATCCAATACTTACGGCATCTGTAAGATTCTAACAATTTCTTACCAACTAACAAGGCATGTCCATTAGGCTGGCGAAGAACCCTGCAGATTCTTGACACGTGTTCAATGGCGAACCTGAACAACACCAGGTCCATTGGAGCTTTGCTTGAGATGTTAAAATCCTCAAGATATCCTTCCATTACCTAAGAAACAAACTCTAAACGTTTAGTCGTAAACTCATTATTCTTATCAAACCCACAGCTAGATCCAACACCTCCAATTCTACAAAAACAGAAACTGCTGGCACTTAAAAACAGCACAGTGAATGCGCAGGAAATGCGAAATAGGACAGGCATATATTTATGTACACCTAACGATAAAAATCATTTAATCAAAGGGGATGTAAACCAAATGATGAATGTAACAAATGTAATAAACTAAAATAAAACGAATACCGAACTCAATCGGTCAATAAAAAAATAATGATAATAAAAGTCAATTTCAATTTTGCAGAATAGCTCGACGTCCCAAGAAGCTACACAATCATCACCGTACCCGATGCATGCAGCGACAGAAGAACGTCAGATATATATGAATTCGAAAAATGTTTTTCGATTGTTTTCGGTAGCGACATCGATCGCAGGGTCGGCAACGAATGATCTACGAGTATCGGCGAAATTTAGATTAAGGTGGATATCGCTGTTCTTCGAAATTTCGTGCTCGCAGGATTCCAAAGAACAGATGCACGATAGTGACTTAGATCTCCAGTTCAGAAACGACTGATCTGCAACAGGGACTACACCTGAGTGAGCGAGGGACACACGAGTATATCTCTGTCCTCACAATAACTTGTTGCTACGCTACGCGTATCCACGAGTTAAAAATGACAACTTACCAAACTTAGGCTTTCTGTGTCTTGTATCTCGTCATAAAGACGAGGGTTCGCCTTACGGTCCATGTAGTCACCAAAAAACAAACTGACGGTGAATTACAAGAACGGCTAGTGTTAGTGACGTGGTCATAGCGAGGCCACAGGTAACCATTTAAATTTCCTCGAGTGTGATTGGTTCTAACAATGCTCTTCTTTGCAATATAAAGAAACACTTGACTTAAGCCACAAATCCCAATTACGCGATGTGACTGGTGGACAATAGCTCACAAGCTGTCCTTTGGCAAAATAGAGGATTTCTTCCAAATGGACAATGATACAACTATGTAACAGACAGTCCCAATTTTTCTTTTCTCCCTCACGTCTTTCTTATCATTATTTTTTGTCACATCCATTCGTTCTCGGAAATTGAAATGGTTATGATTAACGATTTTGCCCATTCAAAAGTATGTTACACTGGCAAGTGTTTGCAATGGCGCTGACAACAAGTTCCGAGATATGTTACACGAAACAACGCTACAAAGTATACAACACCGCACCTCAAGTAAACGGCGACGTTTCTTGGTGTTTTTTAGTTCAAATTTCACTTCTTCCCAGAAAACAGAGGTGAACAACAGAAATACCCTTACAGAAAGCTGTAAGTTCAGTTTTTCAAGGTGATGTCTACTGGATTGATACTTTAGAGATAAAGCCTTACCTCCTTAAGCTGTCATCTGTGACCACGCCTCCTTTTCCTGCTAGGTGTTCAAGAACATTGTTTATCTTCTCTTTAAATTCAGACGCCATTACATTCTGCAGGAAAGAAAAGTTTGTGAACTCGCTCCAAAGGGCTGACCATCGCTTACCGCTGTCGTTTTGCTTGCAAAGGTCTGCTTAACAGACAAACGTCACTTCACAAGAGGTAGCACAATCCATTTGGTTTTTAACCGAGGACAATAACGTTGAGGTTACCTTCGTGTTTTGAGCAGGCTTTCATCACGGACGTTTTTCGATAATTGGGAAGCTCAAGGTAACTGGAATCGTTTCTTTAAGCAATGCTTGCCCGGGATTTTCTTCATAGTCATATCGTATATTAACGTACAGTTAACAGCGCTGTGTGACCATATAATGTCGCGGAAACAGGTGGTTTTGGCTTAATTTGTAACAAAGTAACTTCGGCGAAAATTTGGCACGAGCTCAGCAATCGGAAAGTTGAATCCCTCTCGTGAATTACCCAGTTTTTGTTTTCATCGCTAAGGCACCTACTTCAACGTCACCTTTTTTTTCTCATCTAACTGAATGACTTGCCCGTGCAAACGTTCACAGAAACATCCAGTATTGTTAGTGGTTGCTTGAAAGTGTTGTACGGACAATTTGCAAACGGTCCTACCACATGCGGTTCGCATGCGCGACTCCCAAGTTTGCTGGGAGCCTGGCAGCCATTCTGTGCAAACACAAGAAATATTGGATTACCCTTCAGGGCAATAGTCGGTGCAAGAACCTGTAAAACTACGGATTACGTAAAACGACGACTGAAAAACTACACGTCCAATTTCCATGTCACGCCCCAAAGCTCCGACAGGCTAACCCTTTTATACCAGAACCTGTTTAAATACGTTGGATCTTTCCTCTTCGAAGGACACAAAAAATGTTTGAATATTCCCTTAAATGCATCCGACAAACGAGGATGTATACTGTTACACACACCTTGACAATTTCGAAGAAGCGCTGCCTGTCACCAGAGTCCACCAGTCTGTCATAGAACACGCGGTACACCTCGTGAACCCACAGTCTGATTAACTTGTCTGGATTAGTGGCGTTGATTCCAGGAAACAGCAGAATTCCCTGAAAGAGAAGGAGCAAACGTTGACTAATACTCTTGCTTACTTATTTATTTACGTTTTTTTTTACGAGAACAGTTGAGTGTGACGCTACACTGTTATACACAAAATGTTTCAGCAATTACAAGCAAACTGAGACACCCTAGTGAAATGGTTCTTCTTTGAGAAATGGACGCTTGGAAAACACGCTTTTTTTTTTTTTGCTTTTTTGCTCCAGACAACTTCGCTCCATTGGATAGTTCACCAGTGCCATCTTATGACGGATGTTCTCCAGGCGTGTTTGCTTGCCGATACCTTTACCTCACGGAACGTTGGCCCGAGAATCGAACCAGAAAAGATTCCAAGTGGTTGTACAATAGGGCGAGCAAATTGGGCTCTTCTGCTCAAGCAATCTCTTGCTTAACCCGAAGGATGATTTTTCAACCATCCTTAAATGTTCTATACAAAACCAGGAGCACAAACCTGCACCACCCTGGCAAAATCCCTCAGATTGAACACATAGTGTGACTTGGAGGGAGTGGGTAGGAAACTGCCTATAGCCTGGGTGTAGACCTCGGTGATAGCGCTGATTATAATCTGAAAAACAAGGAAAGGCACGGAACAGTGAGAATAAGTTGTTGTTGTTGTTGTTGTTGCTCATTTGAGCGGTTCTGCAATAACTACAAGTCGGTTACCTTTCACGTCTAAATTCTCTGTTTTTGACTGCTTTATAAAGTCCATTATGTGAAGCTCCAGTGCTTCTCCACGGGGAAAGACTGCTTAGCAATTATTCCCCCATAAGCTAACCAAGACAGTGATTTTCAAATGAGCCAATCAGAAATTAAAGCAAATACACGAAACCGAGGATAACTGTGGGAAAAGGCTAGCCAGCAGGTCATAATTGGTAATGTTTTTTTTTCTGATTGCCCCCCCCCCAAAAAAAAAAAATAGAGCGAGATGTTTTAGCCATGCAATCATGCGGTGAAGTCTAGCAAAGCCAAGCCAATTGCAAACTGACACTCTAGACTCAGCTAAATATTAATTTACGAGTGAGAAGTGATCAAACGTCTTACCTTTGAGAACCTCCGTATCTGCATTTCGAAGCCGTGGTGGTTAAAATGCCAGTCCATTATGGTAGAGAAGATGTTTCTCATTGTCTCAGTGCTGAATGAGTCAATGGAGATGATGTTAAAGTGTCTGAGGAATCGCGGGGTGATCTCATTTCTTCCTCCGCCAGGTGGACCCATTGCTGACACCAGCAGCTGATCAACAAGCTTTAGAATTGATGTGTCTTTCCTGACAAGGAAACGCAGATCAAAGCTTCATCAGAATGCCTCAAAACCATCCAAGCTTGAAAATGACTACTGATTATATCGATAATGACAGCGATGATGGCGGTAATGATGATGAGAGCGATAACGACGACGACGACGACGACGACGACGACGACGACGACGACGACGACGACGACGATGATGATGATGATGATGAAGACAAGCAAAGCAAGTTCCTTGTTTTCTTTTTTTGTTTTATTTTTTTATTTATTTTTTTAACACGCGCGCAAAGAAAATTTATTTGTCACTTGCCACTGAAGAAGTATTAGCTTTACTGAAGCGTCTGGCATTTCGTACCATTTCTGGATGGCGCATATCATTAAAAAAACCTTCTGGTGATTAATATTAAGAATTGATCTCTCCGAGTAGTTAAAGACGGCCAGTGTCTAAGATGACGATGAGGCGCGATGGAGTTAACTCGGAGCTGCCGTGAACAGCTCCTGCTAGTAGAGAAACGTTACTGACATAACGGCGGGAGCACATTACTTTCGATTACGCTTCTCAAATTAAAGGCTGCGATAGTAGAAGTAAATATTTGCAGGTAATCAAAGAAAATCCACCGACTGCAATTGCAGAACCAACAGCTTTAGTGTAACGTGAGACCAGACTTACCTACACTAGCTGAAAGAAATTTACCTTCTCTTGCACCACTTTAATGCACGCTTGCCCGTGCTTGTAATGTTGTAAACGTTTGTACAATATAACGGCCGTTACTCGAACTTTCAAAACGAGTACTTCATCTTACAAAACAGTATCTTTTCTTGTCAAAATGTGAATATTAACTTGTCAAGCCAGTTAAACGAACCTGTCAAACCAGTATCCATGATCAATCCATTGCCGCAGGACTTCGATAGGGGGCTGAGCACCATACTTCTCCTTGGCTGGCATGTTGAGGTCATCAACAAACACCACAACCTTTTTACCAATAGTCGGTCCATAGACACCACGCTTCCGTCTGAAAACACAATAAAACGAACGAATGTATCTCCAAATTAGACAGCAGACAAGGACTAATTAGATTACCTTCTATAAAGGTCTCATTGTGCGTAGATACTTCAGAAAACAAGCTTAAAAAAGTGCAGACTCGGCTGTGTTTATTATTTCGCGCTCTGATAGTTTATTCGATAATTCTTAACGAGCTGATTCATTCAAAAGTACTTTGGTTTTGAGGACAATACTCATTTGTAACTGAAAACAGTAGGGCAATGTAATCTTCGTTCAAGTAACCTGGAATATTCAAATTTAGTTCAAAGCAGAAGCTGAACATGGCTACCTGTCCAATTTTGACAGAATCATGTCCTGGGTTTGGTTCGACGTGGTCTGGGCAGAAAAGTTCATAAAATTGGCGATGTATCTGAAAAAATACAATTAAAAACCAGTTATACAATGTTTACATTTCAAAACCAGTTGTTAGATAGCATCGCAATTACTTGAAAATCAAAGGGGAAAGAGCGCTTTCCACTTGGGTGTCGAAAGTTAACCCTGTCAGTGTTTGGTTTGCTTGATGAATTAAAAAAAAAAAGATTGGCGAAAACTCTGGCCTTACTTTTTCAACCAATCACAACCAAAAGCAAAGCACTTGCGACCTGGTTGCACATTTTCCCGCCCTTAGCGCAGGTTCTGGTTGGTTCATCCAGTTGTTCGTGTTTGTTGTGATTGGCCAATTATCTTCGCTCTTGTTTCAAGACAGTTTACTGAGAACAGCCCAGTAAACGAAGCCAGAAAAAGAGGACAGTAAAATAAGGAAGGTTGGCGCAGTGCTGAGAGCACACGGCCTTCCACATTTGATTTCCGGGCTCAGCCTCATCTGTGGGTTGAGTTTGTTGAATCTCTTCTCTGCTCCAAGAGGTTTTTCTCCAGGTACCTCGGTTTTCCCTTTCCGCAAAAAACGGAATTTACTAATTAATT
>BLFK01000601.1:479753-482253 GCA_014634185.1 Astreopora myriophthalma | reverse complement strand
GGCAACATTAGTACTGATGTCTATCAGAAACCCGCCGATACTCATCCATACCTACACTGGACTTGAGAGCACACCCGCCCCATTTAAAATACAGCATCCCGTATAGCCAAGCATTGCGACTTAGGAAAATATGCTCATCCACAGTCACACTCAAACAAAGCATAATGGAATATTCCAATTTTTTTGTCGCTTGTGGCTTCCAGAAGAGGAGAGTGCTGGCAGAAATGCAGAAAGTATACTCTCGATAACGCAAGAGGGGAGTCTGCGAGCAAGAGAAAGGGGAACCACCAATCGTATACCCTTGGTAACGACATATAACCTGCATACCACATTTATCGCAGAGACAGCTAACAGAAAGTGGCACTTCCTTTAATCAAAGGAAAGACTGGCACTTATTTTTCAAGAACCACCACTGGTTGCATATCGGCGACCGAAACGTCTCAGAGATATATACTCGTGAGCACCAAATTAAAAAGCCAAACTATTAGAGCTAAAAACAACACAATTGGCAGCTGTGGACCTTGCGGCAAACCGAAATGCAGCTGGTGTAGTCGCAACAGTAAATCAGTAAGACTTCCACATTTACAGGGACTCAAGATAGCAAAGTTTTCGACATATTCCATACGGTGAATTGTCAATCGCAGTGGGTGATTTATATAATCGAATGCGAAATCTGCAAATTACAGTGTGTCAGGAAAAAGCGAAAAGGGCTTTAACCTACGACTCAACAACCGCAGAAATCATATTAAAAAAGGAGTTAGTAGCTGCGAACTCACTGAACACTTTTTACAGAACACAAGAACTCATAACTTTGACAATGACGCAATAATTACTATCATTTAGCAAATTAAACAAAACGACATTGCTATTCAACGAAAGAAGAAAATCCTTCGCGGAAGACAAAACATGTTGGCAAAGAACTCTTAAAACTTTGCAGCCAAATGGACTGAATAAAAGAACAGGCCAGAGGAAAAGACGCGAATATCTTTATAAAGAACTGTGTGTAATAATAGTTTAAAAACATAAGTGATAAAGGGCTTCTCATTCTACACCGTCAAAATAATTACCGTAATAACGATCTCACACGACGTTAACTCTCGTTACCAATTGATACGCTTTTTACATCATGACAAGTAAGTTAAACTCTAATTATCTGTAAACAAACGATGAGCATAGACCCCTGATGAAGGCAGAAGCCGAAACGCGTCGGGTCTACAATAAAGATTTTCATTGATTTGTTGACTATCCCCTACTGCGCAAATTATGTATACACCAGCTTTTCTCATTAAAACAAACCTTTGGTGTTGTTTGTTTGTTCCAGCAGCCAGAACTTTAACAAAGTCACTGAACTTCAACCTGGAATCCATGTCCAGGTTCCCGCCGATGCTCCAACACAGAGAGAACAGAAAAAGGGACTGGAGCCACTGCATTATCTCGGCCTCAGTCTTCGCTGGCTTCTCCTCCACGGCACCCTCAAACTCCTCTTCGTCCATCACTGTTTTTCGCTTCTCTTCTTGGGGTGGCTCTCTAAATATTTCAAAAAATGAAACATTAGACAAGCGGTATTCCACAGAAAAGACCTTTATTTAGGAAATAACTAATTACAGTCAAACCAGGTCAAGCGTACCCCCCCACCCCCCCTAGATCCTAATAATGGAAAGATTACTTGAGATTTGAATAAATGAATCGTTTCGTAACATGACCCCTGTGAGCAAGGCGGTGTTGGGTTACAAGTGGTTGTGGACAAGTTGAGCGGCGATAGAAAGTAAAACAGCGCTGATTGGAGACTTTAAATACTGTAAATAAAACTGAAACTCGACATTCATAACAGAAATTTAATTCAGTGTTTCGAATTGGCGATATTTAATTTATTATAACGACTGAAGTTGCCAACGGTTACTTGTAACACAATCCAGTATTTCTCACAACGGTCATGTTACAAAACTATTTGTGCATTCAAATTTCAAATATTCCAGTTATTAATAGAATCTTAGGGGGTACGCTGACTGGCAGAAGGCAACCAAATGAATTGAAGAAGTGATCCTCACACTTCCTTGGCAATTTGAGCAATTGTCTCATATATGCACTTTAAAAATTCAAGTGACTTCAACGGGATTCGAACCCCTAGTCCATGGACTACCCCGACGGCCTACCCTAAAAATACTATTTCAAGAGAGTACTGTTGGTCGTAAGCAGCGTCACAGTTAGTCCTGATCCTAAACATCCATTTTAAACAGCGTTAGTCAACAGTGTTTAAGTCTAAGCACCCATTTTAAAAAGGTTAGTTTTCAATAATGTTGTGATGGCCGATTACTTCATGTAAGTGAAGTGAAACCGGCGCAATTGCTGAATTAATGCGCCGATCAACTCGAAACTTCAACATTCCTGCCCTGGAAGTACATAATCAATTCAATACTATCAATAGTACTCAATCAAAATAGTATTTGGTAAAGTTAGTCTATTTTAGGGTAGTCCGTTTGGGTAGTCCGTCGGGGTAGTC
>BLFK01000601.1:464753-474753 GCA_014634185.1 Astreopora myriophthalma | reverse complement strand
TGACTACAATACCGCAACTTCATCTGAGTCGTCGTCCCTTCCGAGCTCCGACAGAGCTGCAGCAAGCACTTTCCAGGCTGATGTTTTTCCACCAATCGGATCACCCACAATCATAAAGCCATGCCTTACTAGCATCATTTCGTACACCTAACAAAGAAAAGTAAAGAGTTGACTGTAATAAGCAGAGCACATTATCTTACAATTTGGGCCATTTCTTAAGACTTTTTCAGGTATATTTCTCGCTGAATAAGTAAGGCAAGGAGATGTCTCTAAAAAAAGAAAAATTTCTACCACTTTCAGTGTTTTTCAGACTTAAGGATTAGAAATGTTTCATGGTACATAACGCAAGCGCACAGCCAGGATGATACCTGATAAAATAACTCAATGCCTTAAATGGCCAAGAGAGTAACGGCTCAGTGTAAACCTATGTGACGTAAAGCCCCGACAACATTTGTTGTGTGGTGATGTTGGATGCGCGGCTAAACTTTCCAACATTGTTCCCCAACATTCATCGAACGAAAAATGCTGGATCAACGTCATCCAACATGGGGTGCTAAACGTTCTAACAACGTTTAGCCGGAACTCAAAAGTCGTAATCCGCAAGGAAAAGGAAGCTCTCTATTAGGTACGATTGCGAATACGACGCTTACGACGCTCTGGCGGTGCTTGGGATTACGTTTTTGATTCACAATTACGATTGCAATTGAAGATACTATACTAGTGTGAACCTGTGAACTAAACGTTACTGAGCAAAATCACGTGACGCAACCACTCTGCACGTGCGAAATACAAAGCAACGACATGAAATTCCAAATTCAAGGAATTGAATAGAACGCAAGCACATGACCGCGAAATTTTATTATATTTCTTTTCTTCGAAACCGTACCAACCAATTTTGATCCTTGATGGATCGCCCATATTTTATGAGTTGAACGACTTGAACAGAAAGGCAGTTACCATCACGAAGATGACTCTTTTCAAGTGAAATGGACTGAGGTGCAGAATTGTGAAAAATTCAGTTTTTGAAAGAACGAGGCACGGTCTTCTCTTAAATCAGGCCCCAGTTGTTCAAAGACCAGCCGGATAAGTCTCTATCATCGGGCAGTTTTAACAGGTGCAAAACATTTCGGTACTGCCACATGTAGCTGCAAATACACACCGCAGTGCATGTATGGTTTGAAAAAAACTAGGAAATGTTTAGTTTGGAGAATATAGTGACTTATAAATGGAGCAAATGTAAGTTTGTGGCTCGTCGTGTTTGTTATGTAATTAGCAGATTGGCTCAGACCTCTGGCGGTTTCAAGAGCTCGTACTGCTCACCTGTATAACTTTGTCGATAAACCAAGGCACCGCCTGTAATCCCATCCTCTTAATGTTTCGCATGAGTGCCTTTTCCAGGACACCATGGTCAGGAGATGGCAGAGTGATGCCTGGAAACAAGTCTGAAACAATTCCTTCAAACAGAGGCAAGTCTTGCGATAAAAACTGCAAAACAAAAAATACCTTATCACGCGACTGAACATTGATTGTAAGGAATTGAATTGACGATTGAAGAATGACACCATGGTTAATAGAAGGACTGATTGTGAAAAACTGTGGCCTTCGAACGGTGTTGCCACCTATATTGGAATGGCAGCGACCATGCCAAGATTTGGTTTTAGTGTCCACACTTAGGATAATATTTTAACGGGAACATACTATTATTGGCCAGCGTGCCCCAACGCAGTTCATATGAAAAGCTGCCAGTGACTTATACTTGTATTTTGAGAAGTTCTCACTTTATGATCTTTTGTAGGTCGTCATTAACAGCCATTTTTTTTTTTGTTTCATCGTTATGGAGCAGCTTTCAATTGAGTGTCGAAAGTAATCACCTTATTGCTTTGGTTTTGCTTTGCTCTATGACTGGATTAAAAAAATCGGGCGAATTTTTTCAACCAATCAGATGCAAAACTAAACCAACTGCAAATTAGTCACCCGTTTTCCCGCGCTTGCTGCCGACTGCCTTTATTTACCTTAAGTTCTGATTGGCTAGTAAAACCCAATCTTGAACTACTTCCATTTGCTGTTGGCTGAAGGTTGTATTTCCTTCACAACGTGAATTTATAGTACAATATTATATAATATATAATATAACTATATAGTTATTATAATTATTAATTATTATTAATTAGTAATTAGTAATTAGTAATATTATTATTATATATTAATTATATAATATTATTATTATATATTAAATATATAATATTATATATTGTTGTAAATTACTTTGGTTTTGGTTTTGGTTTTACCAGAAGTCCATAACCCAGCTGAAGTTTCGATCTGTCTCATTTGGCCTTGGCCCATCAGTTTACGAAATTATCTAAACTTAGAATAGAGGTCCCGCAAAATAATGGCCCATCAGATTGGGCCGCAAAACCACAACGCGTCTTACTGGTCCGCAACCAAGAGCCGCACGAGGGATTGCTCGTGCTAAACGCAAATCATGGCGCAAATCTAGCACCAGCCGCTCTAAAAACAGATAATACCATAAACTGATGGGTCGCATTCCATTCCATGCGTCTATGGTGAAACAGATCACAAATCTCAAACTGTGGTAAGGAACATCAGTTCCACACCCACCAAACGACTCGTGTGCCACGTTCTTGCTTTGAATCCATTTCGACGTCATCTGTGATCTATTACTGAGCATGGAACCTATTTGTTGTTTTAATCAATATCAAAAGGCGCTTGTGTATGGTCAGGGCCAACGTCGCAAGCAACGACATACAACAAAGTCTTCTGTCAGGCTCCAAAATCATTAGTTAACTTCTATCCTGAAACTATAATGGCACGGAAAATGTGTAAAATGTTATTCGCAAATCCCAACCTTGGGCAAGTTGACGTCCATGATGGATCTAAGGAGAAGAATATCCTCGTCTTGCTCTGAATATTTCAGCTTTAAGTTTCCAGCAGCTGTGAGAACAGACTTGACAGCCCGCATGCCATAATCATAATGATGTTGCGACGAAAGCTGTTGTGGGAAAATCGTTGGTATCATTTTCGGTTCAAGCGAGTAAATGTGAGAAATACAACATGACAGATATTATTGCATCAAATGGAAACTCGGAATAAATCCAAGCTACAGATGGGAATTGAACCCACGAACCTCTGTGATCTAGTCGGATGCTATAACGTGTGGGTTCAAATCCCATCTGGAGATCCAGTTTTACTTATTATCTACTTAAGTAATCTTTCAGACCCAAAAAGAATGTTGCGTAGTATTTTCCCATCACACAGGTCAACTTACTTGCTTTTCCGGCAGGTTTAGAAAATATATAATTTCAAAATGAAACTTCAGGTAATTCATTAAATATTTAGAATTCAAGCCGATATTGCGATTTCAGAGGAAACGGAACAGACTTCAAATGGGCTCGCAATGATCACACATATAAATTGTGCGAATCAGGCTTTTAAGGTCCTTACTCCAAGTAGTTTATTTTATTTTGATTTACATAATAAACTCAATTCCGCGCGTTTTTTGATTGGTTCTCGCTTATCATCTATTAGACGACAGACTCATAGATGACGTCATCTACGCGTGTTTTTGCTTTGTTTTTCTATTTATTACATAAAAATAGATTTATTATATATAAATAGAATAGATTCCATGTTGCCGTGCGTCTGTTCAGTAATAGATCACGTCAAAATGTTGTAAGAACATCAGTGACACACTCGGCTATCGCCTCGTGTGCCACTTTTTTGTTCGTACCACATTTTGACGTCATCTATGATCTATTACTGAACAGACACACAGCGATATGGAATCTATTTGTTAAGTTTAAACCCAGAGGGTAGTTTGGGGACGGGAAGGGGGGGTGGTTGAGTGCGGTTGAAAAATGCCAACTTGTAATGACAGCTCCTCTGGCATGTTTTGGTGGTTGCGTTAGCTAAATGGTCACGCGGACATCTCATATGCTGCAGACACGTGACTTTAAATTAACATGTTTCCAATGATCTCTCTCTTTGAAGGGTTTGCTTGAGAATTTGAACTCAAGTTTGGCCCTTGCACGTTTTTCGGTGCCCAAATTTTAATTATAAGAGTAAGTTTGCAATGTAAGTAAATTTTGTCTCATTTTGTCCTGGAGATAAACAGAAGCAGCTATGGGCTGTTGGTTCCCGCATTTTACTCTATCTGTAACAGTGATCTTTTTCAAGCCCAGTAAACCGAGCTTGAATTTCAGGAGAGAAGGGAGAAATGTCAAATTTAATACTACACTGAGTCGATCATCCGTTTCTTCGTTCTAATGTGTGGTCTAGCAGCAGTAAATGGATTACGACAAATAGCAATCGAATTAAAGGTTACACACACCTGTTCAGAGCAGAGCCTATAAACTGCTACAATCTTGGCCGACAGGCTGCGAGCATTGACAAATCCCATGGAATAAAGGCTAATCTCACTGATCAAAGCATAATCAGGAACCATCATTGCCACAGTGCGGAAGAGAACCTGCAATGACAGTATGTCAAACGCATTTAATTACTTTCACGGGAGATACTGACATTACAAATGAGAAACTCTTGAATCATGAAAGAAAAGCAACAAGATCCGCGGCTTTTGAAACTTTCCAACAAAGTAACCAACATCCCCGCAGAGTAAGACGTACAAGTGGCAGCTATATATTTAAATACAGACTAAGAAAAGCAATTGAAACTGAAGACCCTTTTAAATTCTCATTCTACAAAAACTGATTTCACGGACAATTCACTTTAAAAAGAGTCAAGAAACATAGTATCTGGATCTGGCAATTACTAACAGGTGTGTCTTCCCAAATCTCCAAAGAAAAGAAGTGAAGAGGTCTTTCCATCTTTTATTATGATTATGATTATGATTATGATTATTCCAGAACAGGGTCGATCAATCGCGTTATTAAATAGAGAGGTTACGCAAGGACAAGGACGATGACTACGACGAGAACGTCATTCCAAAATACAAGCTTGCGTTAGTGGCATCTTACGCAACTCTTTCATGTCGTTCCATATTCAGAATGTGTAGCAACTGTCGACTGGTAAGAGCGGGTTAGAAGCGCAGAGAGAGAATTAAAAATTCACCCTCATATGCTCACGTCCTCCACAGGTTCTTAAATTTGGACATTTCACAGGGAGATGACCGCAAAGAAATGTACCAAACGTAAAACTTACGTGCAGAGCACGTCGTCGTTTGATAAGATTGCTATTGTCGTACATGCCCCGGCGGTGGCTCAAGAAAGGGGCAGCGAGGGAAAAAAGCTTTGTTGAAAGTGAAACGTTCTGACGCTTCCGTTTCCAACCTACCTTAAGATTATCGGGAAGTTCAGCTCGCCCTGCGTAACCTGGGTTCATGGTGATGAAAATAGTGCAAGATGGATCCAGTGATATCTCAGTTCCTTCAAACACAAACTTGTCGACTTGCTCCATAACAGCTCGCTGGATTGTCAAGATCTGTTGAGCTACAACTGACAGCACCTAAAGAAAACACTGAATGGTCAGCAGCAACAACTACATACTTAAAAAAAAAAACCTCGTAGAGTAGAGTACAGAACCAACAAACTTAAACAACGTATTACGCCGAGTCCGGGAATCGAACCCATGAAAGACACATTAGGGACCTTTAGATTGGAGTACGAGTACCACTACGAGCACGAGTTTTCCGTATTGAGCGTGCGCACTTGAACAAATTTCGACCTCGAAACCCAATGCGCGTGCTCAGTACGGAAAACTCGTACTCGTACTCCGATCTACAGGTCGCTATTGGTGGACGGCGAGCGCTGTCACCACAGCCTTAATGAGTACAGCTCTTCTCGACCACTTTGCCAACCCTACCTCCCAGACATTCATAAAAACAGATGTAACGTGCTGAAGCACACGAGAGACGACCTGTACTCATTAAGTTCATTGCAGGAATCAGAAGAGTTTCCTGTCGATAACTGTCGTACACTGATCCACGGACTCTAACGCCCGGTCGATTAAGGGTGGCGTACAGCAATTTTTGAGGGACAAATCATCCTAACTTTGATGGCATCATTCTTAAAGGGCAGAGCTCGGTCCAACTAGTTTAGTTTTGTTTTATTCTGGTGTTGTTTGTTTGTTTGTTTTTTAGTTTTGCTTTCAAGTAGAATTCTTACACTTGGTGTTACTATGCCAATGAAATAGCAACATCGTGATGCTTTTAATTTCCGAGCATCCCAACCTGAGCTTCTCGTTCGATCCAATGAACACTGTAGCAGATTACCTGTTCGTCTTCAGGAAGATGTTAAGACCCTGCATGACATCGTCTCCGAAAAAAAAAACCTACCAACCAGTTTCCACCAAGAACTATATAAATTCGCCCTCCTATCACCCTGGCACTGAGCATTAAATGTGTGCACAATCAAACCATTACCACAAAGGAAAATGCACGAGACATCCTTTGCCCCCAAGACAAATTGCACAGCTCCACCAACCTCCAATTCAATCCTGTTAAATTCATCAAAGCAAGCCCAGGCCCCTGACTGCGCCAGCCCTTTGAAAAACTTGCCCATAGCTTTGTAGTCCAGTCCATCTGAACAGTTGAAAACCACACACTACGGAGAGTAAAAATTGGCTTAGGTCATTAAGACACTGGGAAAAAAAAATTCAGTTCCTCGATGGTTTTCAAAACAAGGAACCGACTTCGAGGTATGTTGAACAACCGACTTTTTTCATTTAAGAATGGTAACTTTTCTTAAAATTTCAGTCGCATGTATCCGATATATTCTCCTTCATTCAGCCTCAACCAAAACCAAAATGGACAGCATTAAGCGAGGCGGTTTTTCAAACAGATTTAAAGTTTCTCTTTCAAACTGATAAAGCATCCATCGCAACAACTTCCATCGGACAAAGGTCCTATATGACTGTGTAGTTTGTGCTCAACGCGTGGTATTGAAGGAGTTAAGATTTATTTGGTCGCTAGAAAAAGTTTAATGTATTCCTTGCCTGCTTAGCTACAGCCTTTGCCAGATCTTTACAAGTCTCAGTCTTGCCTGTCCCAGCAGGCCCCTCCGGGGCCCCTCCCAGGTTCAACAGGAGGGCACCCATCAGGGTCCTTGAATATAAAGGAACAAAATTGTGCAATGAGAAGCGAGACTTCCACAGACCGAGTGCATTTCATTATTCGTTTACTTTGAAGCTAATTAGACTCACCAGCTTCATTTCAGAGCACAAATTCCTTACAATTTGCACATGCCAATGAGACTAGTGAGGGTTTTGGTGTATATTTAGAGAGTTGTTGCTTTAATTTTGACTGTTGCTCTTCGTTTACTGGGGGAATTTGTTCAGCATCAATTCACTTAAGACAAAGCCCCTAACAAGAACACCCCACGCACAAAGAATCATGTGAATTTCCAAGGTAGTGCGAAGGAAAATCGGTATCAAAATTCCAGTAGAGACCCATGACATGTCTCCTGCAAGAGCGTTAATCTGAATAAGAATCCGGAACTAAGCGCGATAAAACCTAATTTTCTCTTGTCGCCTTCGACGTCATTGTTTGGTTTGTGACAATGGTCAATCTTCCGTTTTTCAGCCCAAATATACCCAAAAGGAATTAATGTTGGTCATCCAACTAGATTATCTGCCAAGTAATTTTCAATGGACCATCACCTCATCACAACATAAAACTTGTAATTGAGGGATCTTTGGGAAATAGTACAAACATATTTATGCTGTTGTCGACGTCGTCGTTGCCGTTGTTGTTGCTGTTGTTATCGTTGTACATGTTTGTGAGTCGCTATTAATAATAACAATGTAATACATAATTGACCATTCCCCTTGAGGGGCTTTTCAGGGCCAATGACACAAAGTATACAAACTTAACAGAGTTAAGAATCCCAACTGGCGGGAGGCAAGTGGCTATTGCTGTCATGCTTGTTGTTTTTATCTTCGCTGTTTTCTGTGTTCATGTTTGTGGTTATTGTTGTATCCTCATTGCTGTTGTTGCCGCTACCGTTGCCATTGCCGTTGTCGTTGTTTTGTCGTGGCAGTTATTGTTGCTGTTGCTGTTGTCGTTGCCGTTGTTGTTGTTGTTGCTGTTGCTGTTGAATACCTGTAGCATCTGTCTGTTAACGGAGTGATCACAAGTCTTCCGCTGTTTCCAAGATACTCGTAGCCATACTTGACTGCCGTTGTAATCATTCTCACAATCACTGCCTTTGCTTCCCAGTAGTAACGCAGCTGACTTATCCATTGAAAATCATTTGGATTTGTCACGCCATCTTCCTTCAATTTAGCAACCACGTCACGCGCTAAAACAAAACGACAAACGCCATTACGGACAAAGATGCGTTCAAGTTCGCTGATGAAATTATTCCCTCGAGAGGTCCCGCAAAAAACAGCCCTTCTACTATGATGACGTAACCACAACCTGCCACAACGCGGCCCGTGGTGCTCCAATATATGTCCCCTTGGGATTTGATTCACTTGTATAAGGATACGCTCTTTCAATCACAGTTTACCCCGTCTTTTCATTGTTGCCAATGCCGTCCTTCGCACCGCACCAGCCTCCCCGCAGCAATGACTCGGCTCTTCACCAGGCAGGGCTCCCCGTTCCTGACTGCCCCGTGCGGAGTCGCTAATTCCGTAAAATTTCCGAGGGCTTATATTTGGTAAAATACCCCTGAGGGCTTATATTTGGAAATTGCCCTCAAATATATAAGCAGCGTTTTCAGTTAAGTGTCAAAACAATCGTCTGACTGCTCATTTTTGCAATGCTTGACTTAGTGACTGCCCAAACGTTTCACGCCATTTTATCAGCTACCGGAAGCAAAACCAAACTAAAAGACAGTGTGTTCACTTGAACTTTATGGCGGCCATGTTAAAGGAGAAAACAAAGGAAAGCTATCCATGTTGGAGAACAAAAATACTATTTTGGGAATTGAATTATATTCTGATGCAAACTTTCTGCACTTTCAGTAAACAAATATGGCCGCTGGTCACGTGAGAGAACATTATCTGTAAAGCGTATGCACGTGACGTCATGGCGGTTAGCTTGTTGCCCCTAAACAAGGAAACGGCGATGTTGGTGTCCCAAACTGATCCTCAGGGAATTTAACCCTCTTCTTATGCAAACATGTTCTTTTGTTCCGGTTAAAAAGAAAAAACATGGCTGCTGGCCACGTGAGTGAATGGGCTCCACTGTGACTCGTTCGCAAACATTCAGACTTCTGATTAGTTTATTTGTTTGCGTCTGTTGTGATTAGCCAAAGTGATTTGGTTTTACAATGACCAAATTGAAAACCATGCGGCATCGAGGATGATGCATTAAAACGCGCTATTTAAGTTAGGAAACAAAGGACGGGAATGTGGAAAAATAAAATGAGCAAAGCAACCAATGGAACCTGAAAATTTAATTTACAGCGACTTAATAAAGAAACGTACCATGAACGTCGATAACGATTAGAGCTCCAAGCGTGATCCGCGACATGGAGGTCAGAGTTCCCCGCACAAGTTCCACTATGTCTTCAATCTGTTTTGTGCTCTTTTTGTAATAGTTCTCTAAACCATCTTTCTTGGGCATGGCCTAGAAAAATTTAAAAACTGTGATTGTAGTTCTTAATGCAGATCTACTTAAATTTGTCCAGTCACAATTAGTTTCGGGTGTTTTGGGAAAGCAAGGTAACAGTGACTGCATGACGAGTGATCAATAGATGCCGCGAAAGCACACAGCAAAGTGTCCTGCCACAAAAGTGCTTCGTCATAAATGTACCTTGTTTCACAACGTAACTGGAAGCATTGTCACACTGTACCTGTACAAGCAAGCTTTTCTACAAATTATCCGCTACCCCTGGACTTTTACTCTCCTTTCATTACTTCACACCAATTGGTCTCCATCTAATAGCTAATTTCTGATACGTTTCAATGGATCCCCATCTATACTACGGTGAACAGGATTGTCCAGGATTTAAAGTGCATTTTAGTATTCCACTTCCAGTCATGCGTTTAGGAGGGTATACCAGGAAGGCGGGGGGGGGGG
>BLFK01000601.1:452624-464743 GCA_014634185.1 Astreopora myriophthalma | reverse complement strand
GGGGGGGGGGGGGGGGATCCTTGTTCCCTCGTTCCCTTTAAAAAATTGTTTGTACTCCCTTGTTCCCAAATTTAATTCCGACCTTGTTCCCAGCTTTTTTATCCTTAAAATGGTTTATGTTCCCTCGTTCTCTGAGATATTTTGTCTTTGTTGTCCTGTTCCCAAGTTCAAATTGGCTACCAAAGCGAATAAGAGAAGAGAATCCTCTGCTCTCAGGGTAGCTAATGATTTAGTCTCGCTGTGCAGAGGAAACATCGGTAAGTTCGTGTATTTTGTCGTGTATATCTATCACTGTTATTTTTTCGCTCATTAATGTCATTTATTTCTTTACATGTAGTCGAACCATCTCATCGTGCCACTCAACTAGTTTCAACGACTCCTCGAGTCAGAATCGTGAGATGCGTTCGAAGTTTACCAATAAAGTATAGCCAGTGTAAGGAATCTCAAGTTTTATCAGCTACAGATGGACAGATGTCATTTGTTTCACCTGGGTGACTTCCATAGTCCAGTATATAATGCTGGACGCCAGCACCACTTGCCCCGGCCAAGCCAACACCCATTCAGTCCTGGGGTTATGTGGGTAGGCGGTAACTGCTTCATACATCACCTCTTGAAGGCTGAGTTTCATAACCTGTTCAATCTAGTCGAAATGGTAATAATAATAAAAACAACAACAGCAATAACAATAACAGTAAAAACAACAATAATAATAGTAATAAATGTGAATCTAAGGATGGAATTTCTGCAGACAGCGGCATTGCTTGGAACTGCGAGGATTTTGCGAAAATTTCCTGAGGCTACAGGCTGTAGCTTGCCGTCATTTGAGTAGTGTCCAGAGAACATCAAAACTGTGAAATTTGAGCAATATCAATAATAATCATAATAATAATAATAAAAATAATAATAATAATAATAACTTTATTTTAAGCCTCGGGCTTATATAGCCGGGGACAAAAGCTCTACTAATTGGGGAGACTACAAATCAATACTCTTAGAAATTTATGCTGTCACGGGGCTCGGAGAGAGTATTGTACTTTGAACCATGGTCATCGCTAGACTACGAGTAGTCTGTTTTAGTTCCTGAAATTCTTTGCGAGACAGGAAAAGTTAAAATTATGCAAATTAGGGAAAGAAACGAGAAAGGAATGGAGAGAGAGTAGTCTGTTTTTGTTCATGAAATCCTTTGCGCGACAGGAAAAGTTAACCTCAGTTGTTTACAAAAGTAATGAAGGTACAAGCTCCTCAAGTACCAAGTAGCATTTTATGGTCTCTGATGATGCTAAACAATTCAATTCACGTTGAAATCCCCACGCCAATTTCATCACGTCAACCGCCTCTTCTCACAATAAGTTCACGACTACGATCCAGTTGCTAAAAGTGTGCACAGCTCTACCCACTGGATAACCTGTTGTTACGCAACGATAATGAGTGGGTAAAATTACCGCTGGAGCACTTTTAATTAAGCCCCTCCTCTGTCCTTACCCCCTCTGCAATAAGCCCTCTCCACCCCTCTTGGAAGGTGAAATTTTGTAATGAACTGGCTTAAGTAAGAAATCTATGGCCATTTCAGGTTACGTTTTGAAGTTTGATGACCGTTGGTTAACATATCATGCAACTGTATTTTTCCACTTACCTGTAACAACCATTTTTCCACTAAGCCCCGCGCATGTGCGGGTACAATCTTCCTGGCGAACTTGACATGCTCTCCCTCTGCTGATATCATGGCGTTAATTTCCTTCCTTTCGTCAAACTCTAACTTTGCAATGCCCTCAAAACACTTCTTCAGATGCGGCTGAACACGCAATGGATCTTTTGTCTCAGATAAAATCTCCAGCAATTCATCATTTGAAAGAAAGAAAAATCTGCAAGATAAGAAGGGCGAATGCGAATTGATGATTAGGGATGAGCAAGTACCTTGGTATGCAAAGCAAGAAAGAAATTTATACATGCTAATATTTAAAGCTTAAAGCTTGTGGGACCGTGTATGGAAAAAAACAATTCCAAAGAAAAACTAAGAAACACAACTGGAAGGAAGCAATCGGTGCATGGGCTATTTACAAAGGGAGGTGGAGTTGAATTCGGAACCGCCAAAGACAAATCCAGTTTGTAGTCAGAGTGAGATTTGCACCCCGAACATCCGCATGAAAATCCAGCGCCCTGACCACTGGGCGACGCCGCCACCTTCTAAAATATGAAATATGTTTAATATCTTAAATGTTGGTTTTTCAGAAGAAGTAGGAATGGGAGTAGCCTAACAAAGACTTCTCGTATTAAGGTATTCGACGTCGATTCGGGGAACCGAACCTGAGCCACACTAGCGCGAGGCGAGGAATGCAACCATTACACAATCCCTGCTTCTCTTACTCTTTTCTTAAAGTTTCTGCGTGGCAAGTGGCAAGAGCAAAAGTGGCATATTCCGTGATAAAGCACGAGAAACTTTGCATTAGCTATTTTATGCCATGTCATCGAAATCATATACAGCCTTGACCTCAAGGCTGCATTAGCGCAGAGTGAAATGAGTAGGTAGGTAAGTCGGTTGGTGAAATTGGTAGGTTGGTTGTATTTCCTTCGACATGCTATACATTTATTCATTTTTGTTGTTCAATACCTTGGAAAAAACAAGCGTTTCTTCTCCAAGTACTCGTTCAAACCCTTTTGTATGTCTTCCAGAAGGTTCTGAATAAACAACAGAATATAAGGCAAATTAAATTAAACTGAATTGCTGGTGTGACAGATCACTGTATTTGCCTAACTCAAAAATTAAATTAAACTGAATTGCTGGTGTGACAGATCACTGTATTTGCCTAACTCAATTCATACCATAAAAGCCATTTCAAGATTTCAGAGTCTGAAACAGCGGATGATATTGGACAAATAAAACCAAGAAAGCATCTCTCGTATAACTTGTACTAAACTTTCCAAAACCGTTAATAGGGACGACGACGCCTATGATAACGTCATCTGAAAACATAACTTTGCGTTACTGTAATCGCTTCGCGCTTATGCGCCGATCAAATCGAAACTTCAACATCCCCCCCCCCCGGGCAAACCCCGGGCATTTGCATATTTTCTGTGCCCGGGGGTGGGGAATTTGACCTTTGCCTAGGTGGGGTGGGGAAAATTGAACCGGAAGTGTCAGGTCTCAAATGGCTTTTTTTTTCGGGCGGCGAAGTCGCTAACAGCTATAAGCACGTGTTTGGAAGCGAAAAGAGATTGATATTATTAAGAAAGCTACACCGTTATAGAAAAGTACTGTAAATAGGTTTTTGACAATTCGAATCAATTAGCTAAGTGACTGGGTTTTTTCCTTTTAGTAACTAAACTGTCAAAATAATTTTGGCTGCGTAATTTTGGCTGCGTCATACTATAGAGTAAATACAGTATGGTACATTTTCACACCCGCATTTCATTGTTAAAGCTGTACGTTTCTGTTAGAGGTAATCAACCGACACTGAACAATTTAAAATACATGCAGTTGTAAGCTCTGTTGTTGATATGTATACAGTACTCTCGTCAACCAATCTTTGCCGTGTTTCGGAGTTAGAGCAGCTTACACTTGCTCCGACGATCCGACGATAAGGTGGGGCATTTGAACACCATTTTGGCCCGAGGGGGCGGGAATTTGAACGATCCAATCTTCAAAAGTTCAAATGCCCGGGGTTTGCCCGGGGGGGGGGGATGTTGAAGTTTCGAGTTGATCGGCGCATTATTCTAACTCGTTTCGTGTGTAACACTATTACTGACTGTCCAGGAACAGAATTAGTTTAAACGCCGTAACATTCATCTTTGTGCATTCACGTCCGACACAAAACTTCAAATTTTCACGTCATTGTTTAGCCGAGAAATGTACCAAAATGTAAAACCCAGGTGCAGAGGGTGCGGAGTCATTGTCTTTTCTCATTAAACCTATTGTATCTTAAGGAGGCTGCAAGCAGTTTCCTGTATTTTTCAGCACCTCTAATTTGAAAGATCAATACAACCATTCTTTTTAAGTTAACCCTACAATTATGGTATCAAACAAATTCCCAATCATTGGTGAACAAGTTAAGATAATTTTCTTGACATTACAAGTTACCATAGCAATGGTACAACCTGTTGAAAACACCCTTAATTTTAACTTTATGTGCCTGTAACTCAAAAACGAGCTCGGTGATGCCCCTTTTATATCATCGAATTGTAATCAGCATGTCCGGATTCAAGTTTTAACAAAGTTTAAAAAAAATCATGGGAGCGGATTCAGAGCCACCTTAGTTGTCGAAAATTTTGTTTTTAACAGGGTATACCATTGCTATAGTAACTTGTAATGTCAAGAAAATTATCTTAACTTGTTCACCAATGATTGGGCATTTGTTTGATACTATAATTGCAGCGTCAACTTAAAAAAGAGTGGTAGTATTGTTCTTTTCAAGGAGAGGTGCTGAAATATACAGGAAACTGGTGCCAGCCACCTTAAGCTCCCTAATAATGCGACTGAAACTGTCGCGAAAATACGGTTCCCAGTCTCCCTAAACTTGATACCTTTGCACGACTGAGTAAGGCTTTGCAGACTAAACAATACCTGAATACGTGTTTCTTTTCCATAACCACTTAACGTCGGGACACACTAGGCGACAAGTCGTTGCAACACGTCGGAGAGACTAGTCGCTCCGTGTGCACTGGATCCGAATCTTTTGGTTGCACGCGTAATGATTTCGCACGAGGGGGAATGTGAACTAGTTTATCCCATGTTCAGTCGCCCTTTTGAACGAGTTCCTGAGGTGTCGTGGGAAGATAAATGACGCACTCTCATTGGTGAATTTGTATTTTGTCGCAGTGATATGGCACAGCACTGTACATACGGTGCGACAACGGAGTTTTCAGTCATTTTGTTGCTGGGATCAGTCGCACGAATTAAAACCAGTTTGAATTTGTGCGACTGATCGCAGCGACAAAATTGTTGCAGCGAAAGCGATTTTTACAAAAATGTCACACCAGGTGAACTGTGGCAGCGACAAGTCTCCGCGACGTGTTGCAGCGACTTGTCGCCTAGTGTGTCCCGACCTTAAAGTTTTCATTAAACAAAAAGCGGTCACGTCTGGGAATACTTCAGCTTAAAAGCTTTCTGAAGTGGCCGCCGCTTTGCTAGCCTCAGGTCCTTCGCAGCTGTCTTTTGGGAAGTCACGCAAGGCTGTCGTGACATCCCAAAAGACAGCTGCGAAGAAGACTATCGCCTCCTACCGCCTGAATTTCTTCAGGCCTTCTTTTCCGGTACTGCTTACTGTAAAACTCAGGAAACCGTGAACATCTGAAATACCTCAGGAAAGTTGATTGTTATGTGACTAAGCGCTGAAACGCTCAGGACCGGTGAGAAAACGTTCAAACTAATACTAATACCAATTATCGTTGGTGTTTGCGATTTAGCTTTCTCTCTCTTGATTGGCCTTATCCTTGCAACAGTAATATTTCTAGTGTTGATGTTTCACAGTAAGTCGTGGTAAAAACGATGACATTCTATCTTCAAATGTTTCTTCCCCACTTCAAATTTAGCTCATTTCGTGTATTATCTGTAATATTTAACCATTAGACTATGCCGGAGTTCGAGTTTTCTATGAGTCAATAGATAGCGCCGAGTTGACTGTTTGACCCATAGAAAACGAGAACTAGTATAGTGTAAATGGTATAAACCCAGTTAGTAGTTGTATGGGCTCGTTCAGACCCCAAAATCTCGATCCCATGTCCAAACATTTTGCATAAATTAAAACAGCGAAGACAATAGAGCAACCCCGAACCATCCCATGCGCATAAATTAGGATTAGGGTGGGGCTAGAGTTACAGGTAAACCCTATGGGATCATGAGGGAGGGTTGTTAATGAGATACCGGACATATAGGTGTATGAGGATTTTTATTAATATACTTATTGGTGAGCATGGTGGGAGTATTGAAGAGAGATGTGTGTGCTGTGCTTCTCTCATGTGTCATCCGGGTGGTATCGCAAATATAAAGCTAAAAGAACAATGGGAAAGACAACGAGCCAATGAGCTAAAAGTGGTGTCATGATCATCCGATGAGAAGGCTCTGACGTCACTCAAATTACAAAGGGTTGGTCATAGAGCCAATGAGGTAGAAGTGATATCATGGCCACCCAATGAGAAGCCACAGTATTATTTTGATGAATATTCAATTACCCGAACGTGTCTGAGCATGATCGCTTTCCAAATCAACTTAGGAAAGAAAATCCACCCAGCCGGACTCGAACCGACAACCTTGAAATCTACAGTTTCCCGCTCTACCCTTGAGCTATGAGCGGAAAAGTTAGTTCTTTCTTAGAAACTAGGTATACCAAGCGCACATCTCAAATAACTGGAGACTACTGTTTAACTATAGTTTACGAAATCAAAAACGATTCTATGCAACTGAGAAACAACAAAAATCACTTTCCGTCTCTTGTTAAAATTCTATTTAACACAATTCATCCACAGCGACAAAACGTTGCGAAAACTCTTCACCATTGTATATCTCACGCTTCAAAGAAGTGGCAAGCTTGTCCAGTTCTCGAAACGAGTCGATGGTACATGTTGTAATGACTTCTCTTACGACGTTATCAGCAATTTTCGATCGTTCTCTGGCTTCCCTTTCGCGCGCTTCTGTTTTTTTGCGAGTCGCGCATATTTGGATCAAACGATCTTGCCCTGCTTCAAAGAGGATTGACCTAACTCTGTCCTTTTCTCCATCAGCGGCAAGCATCTTGAAAGAAACCCTGTTGATCGATCAATAAAAAATGGAAAATAAACCCTTCAATACCGTCAAACACTGGGTTCGCGTTCATAAAGTCAGAAAATGATGTAAAAACTGTTGGGGTTAAATTATCGCGCAAACTTATGAATAGTGTAAATATGACAAAGTCTTATAAAAAAACAAGTGAACCTTACAGATTGTTTTACCAAAGATTTTTATCACTTCGAAGAAAAAACAGAAATCCACCACTTACCGCCCTTGAAACTTATGTTTGTTGATCTTGCTTGGTCTGACATCTGATCTTGTGGCAGCGAACATTTTTTCGAGTCTTTGCAAGCATAGCGTCCCTCCATGACTTGGTGGGGAAGCGCGATAGTTCCCTCTCCTTCGTTTCTTGAACAAAAATGAAAAGCGTAGCTTGACTCCGCGTTGGTCGTAATCAATGAACAAAAAGGCGTAGCGTTCCCAGGAAAAGTCCTTTGTTGTTTTTACGACCTAATGACCCTTTGTTTTTCCTGTGTCTTGCTTGGTGATCTTGCGTGATCGGAACTCTGATCGTGGGGCAGCGAACATATTCGAGTCTTTGCAGCAATAACGCTTAAGATCCTGGCTTGAGCTAAGCACTGTGTTTTCATAGTCACAGTTCACTGCCAGTTGAATAGGAATGTTATTGTTTTCAAGCGAGATGCAGCTGGAATATCTAATTTGCTTACGGGATTTTATTTGCGTAGTAAGCTAAAGTGTGAAAGCACACGATAAGAAACATTTCATCAGAGCCTTCTCATTGGATGATCATGACATCACTTTTAGTTCATTGACTCGTTGTCTTTCCCATTGTTCTTTGAGCTTTATATTTACGATACCACCCGGATGGTTGGGTGGAAACATGAGAGAAGCACAACACACACATCTCTCTTAAATACTCTCACCATGCTCACCAATAAGTATATTAATAAAAATCCTCATACACCTATATGTCCGGTATCTAATTAACATCCCTCCCTCATGATCCCATAGGGTTTACCTGTAACTCTAGCCCCACCCCAATCCCAATTTATGTGCATGGGATGGTTCGGGGTTGCTCTATTGTCTTCGCTGTCTTAATTTATGCAAAATGCGTGGACATGGGATCGAGATTTCTGGGTCTGGAAGGTAGAATGTGAGTGGATTTCTACTAAAACCAATTGGATTTCTATGAGTCAAATAGTCAACGAGGCGCGTAACTAGTGACTCATAGAAAACTCGAACACGAAGTCTACTTGTTAAGTACAGAGCGAGTTGCGAGCCAATCATATCACAGGATTCGTGATAGTATGAGTGCATTTATACATACTAAATTAGATAGTCTATCATAATAGCAAACTAGAAAGCGTGCAATACCTCCGAGAGCTTCAGTTTATCCAACATCTCGGGTTGTGCCGTCACCACCAATGCACGTGGGTCCTTTATTGATTCTGTCATAATCTTCCTCCTTCACAATTCAACAAAAATCGAAGGTGGAAAGTTCACATATAACATAAAGCCTTTCTTGCACAGAAAAGACGACTCGCTTTGGTTTATCACTGAAACGAAAGGTTGCGTAACAAAAATAATTGCTACAAACCAGTATTGGTCGACTGTGCGGAATTTCTCTCCTTCTTCAGGCATCTGAGCTTGGATATCCTCAGAAGAAAAGATGGGCTCTAAATACAGCCAAGACGCTTGAACCTGTTTTTTCCATGACAAAAACGAGAAGCCTTTTAGGTGAAGAGGTAAAACACACAAGGCCAACAAACACCTTCCAGAAACATTTATCGTGGGAGTGGAGTCGTTTTCACTCAACACAAATATTCTTAAAATACAACTCCTTTTTCAAAGCGAGTCAAAGTGCGAAAAGTCCAAGATGGTAATTAGTTTCACCTTGCATATGTGTAAAAACTCATTTTCAGAAGAGATAGTTCCCACTTCGACTCGCTTTGAAAAAGAGGCTGAAGTTAACTCGGAAATGGCCTATTAGAAACACATCCATGTCAGAGAAGATTTTTAGGGCGCGTTAAATACAATGCATATGGCGGGCTTCAAAAGGGACGGCTAGAATACTTAGATGTCCCAACAGTTCAGTATGAAAAAAAGAAGGTATTATTGATTTCAAGTGTGATATCGCAATTGATGAAACAAATTAGCAGCTGCAAAAAAAAAACCTGAAAAAAAAATCCAGGTTTAAACCGGTTTCAATGCAAACTGATCACCATCCGATTGCCCTGCACACTGTTCTACAAACTGAGCTATCAAACCAATTGGCGCAGTACGCAGCTATTACAACAGCCCACGCGATTGGCTCAGAAAACAATAGAAGCATTCAAAGAAACAAAAGAAACAATGAACCCTAACCCTAAAAACAATAAAGCTGCGTTTTAACCAGATCCAATGAAATTATAGGTTGTAAACAGCTGCGTGGTATCTGCAAGTGGCAGCTGGGGCACGTTTCTCGAAAGTCCCGTAAAGTTTACGGGCCCGAAAAGCAATCTGCCGGCTTTCTCTGAATATCTTGCCTGTTGGCATGCTTTCTAGATAGGCATGATTCCGGAAAAATCCGAATCATGCGAGGACCACTTCGACGGATATCCAAATTGGATGGAGTTTTCTCGATTGGTTCGATTAGCTAGATAATCGAACTCACAGCAAATTAGATGCTCGATTTCATTCGATTGCCGAACGCAATAGAACACCAATCGTTCGATTTACTTCGATTCGATTTTGGTAGGGCACTGCATAAGCATCGCAGGGGCGAAGTTTTGTTGAGGCCTGGTTGCACTATTTCAGACCATTTTTCGCGGTTTCATGCAAAACTGGTACTTGTTTAAAATTTTCACTTGGACGGCCACACCACATAGAAACTCTGGGTCTGCATGTGCAGCAGCCCTCAGGCGCGCGCTGATGTGAAGACAGTAATAACACCAAACCTTCAGCCAGGACTCCACAATATCTTGCATCAAGTTCTGAAAGTAAGAAAAAATGCCCGACTGATCAACATGCCGCAGCAACCACTAAGAAAAAATGTGAAACATAAAGTAGGCCACCTGCGCGGTTTGGTGTAACCAATAAAACGACAGTTCTGCAACTAGATCGACAAGCAAAGTCACGGGGATAGGTAACGATAGCTGAAAATCAAGATATCTGTCCAAGTTACTGTAGCTCGGTTTTGTAACTGAACGTGGGAGAAAATTTCGAACTCACTAATTTATTCTCCCATTCTTTCATTTCTGCTTCAAAGGGAACAACGAAAGGAGAGCCCTTCATCGTCAAAGTCTTGACAATGTGATCATCAAGCAAAACCTGCAGAACAAACAAAGTCACCGTTTAAGTCCTCTGCAGTGACACTAGAGACAAAAGCAATGACAGGCGAAAATTGGGCGAGAGCGCGGAATGAAAACTTTTCTTGTAAAAGTTTCACCAGATTCAGACTTGAACATGAAAAATGTTCAGAATATTTCCCAGTGCTCTAAGTCTTGACCATTACTATCGCTTTTATCCCTGACGAAAAAGTCAGAGAGCCATTCCTCCCTTTTGCACGAGACTAAGCATGGTCCAGCTTTCCGTGATCTTCCTCTTTCCATGCCCGTCCTCCCCCCCCCCCCGGCCTTCCTTATCACTTTAATAGCAATGCCATACGATGCCAAGAACTAGGACGAACAACTTTAAATGGGGTAAAGGATGGGGGGTTGTGTTATACTTCACAAGTCTGTTACCTGCAGCGATTTGAACTAGTAAGAAAGGCGGTTTTTCATTCGGAGTGCCCCAAGAATTTTGCAACTGGTTGGAGGGTCGAACGACCCGTTAATGTGAAAACTGATACCCCAACAAGGAGCCCAGCCGTGATACAGTCGGACCCCTCGATGTGATCACCGTATTAAGGAGAGCACTTCATCATTACAACTTTTTTTTGAGACCCGAACAGTAACAGTCTGGTCATTTACTGGCCAATCCTCACCTGCAGGTCATCTACAGCTGATAAAATGCTTATTCCAGTGTCCTTGTACTGAACAAACAGGAATTCGATGTCCCTCCACTCTTCTTTCATCCTATTAAGAGCCTGATTCAAGAGACAGAAGACCGAGGTATTTAAAATAGCTATAAAATAAGGGTTTTGTTATAGGCCGGACACCGGGCATATTGATCAGCTCAATAATCTTGACTTTGCAATGAATTTACACGGTTGTTCTCATCTATTCTACCATCTTTCTCTTGAAGAAAACAATAATGCCTGCTGAAAATCCTAGTGACGCCTAGGGAAAAGCCCTCTGATTAGATTAAACAAACCTTCTCCAGGGAGAACTCTTTAGCTGCTCTGCCACTAATCTCAGTCAGATCCTCCACAAACTTGTCAAGTCCCAGAACTAGCATCTCGTTCAGTGTGGTGTCTTCTTTAGGGGCAATGTTGAAACCAATCTGTTTTGCCATAAAAAGTAATCAGACGGTACAGCTCTAGTTTCGATACCGTAAAACAGCTTATTTCCTTTCTAAAGGCTCATTCTCTTGGGACTATTCCGGAATAAGAAAACACGGAATGTCAAACACTTCTGCTCTTTTGGGGCATATTCAGTTTTAGGTATGAACGGAATAGCATTCTGTTTATTCTGATATCACGGCAGAATCAACGGAATGAAGAGAATATACGGTTTACTCCGAATACTTGAAATACCCGTTCTTTTGGAAAATCCAGCGCGGTCTGCAGAAATGTCAAACTTAACTGGTCCAGACTATGCTGTGTGTTGGTTCTCAGTCCAAATGCACCGAATCCACTTGCCAAGTACCCGTTCTTTTGGGAAACCATATTCCACTTCAAACATATGAGATGTTCAATGTTCAACCTGGTAAATAGTGAGAATGATTTTTTTTTTTATTTCGAGTAAGCCTGCGTGACCTTCTAGAAAATATCTCTCTATTCATGCCCCAGGCTGAACATTTAACATCTCATCTCTTTCAAACACATCACACGTCACAATCAAATCTTAGCAGTATGCAGGATATTTGTCCCATGTGTACCTAGTTTAGTGGCGTAGCTCCCACGAATCTCCTGTAGCGCAGAGAAAGAGCATCCAAATTAACAATCGGGAGTTATACGTTCGACTGCTGTTAGGAGAACTCCGAGTAAGACTGCGTCACTTTATACAGAAATATCATTTCTGAACCTTCTGAGGTGAAACCGAGCCAAAATCACGTCGAGCTCTTTGCCAAAAGGCAAATTACATCTCTTTTTTAAATTTATTTTGTATTTTGTATTTTTTATTTTATTTTTTTGTCTTTCGTGGTCTATGGTCTTTACCCACCGACCATCTGAGTCAAAGACAAGGGTCGAGTACTTAAACCGGTTGCGCTAGCTTTAAGCAAATATGGGAATTGCCTTTTCCACTGAGCCGCCCCC
>BLFK01000601.1:435598-448777 GCA_014634185.1 Astreopora myriophthalma | reverse complement strand
CCCCCCCCCCGCCCAAAAAAAACTCCTTGTTAAGAGTTTACGAACTTCATTCTAACGTCAGCCTACGGCAACACAATATCCTACCCAGAGTCCTCGGGCTCTTTGGTCAGTGGGTGGGCGCCCGGAGAGACTCTGGGATAATCGAGAAAATTCGAACTTTTTGATTGGCTGTTACTTTACAACTTCATAAGAAACCGTCCCAGATTTTGTGGGAAAATGGCGTCCATTATCCCAGAGTCTCTCCGGGCGCCCACCCGCTGACCAAAGAGCCCGAGGACTTCTGGATACGAGACTGACGGCAACAATGGTTCGCTTTTGGCACAAATGGAAACAACTCTCTTAAACAAAGAAAATAGCCACAAACCTCATTTGAATGATCGGCGCGATGCGCTTTGGCCAAGTAAATGTCGTTTCATTCAGAGCCAAATGATCATCAGCCAGGAAAGTGTGATCCATCAGGAACAAAACGAGATCAGCAGCTTCCTCGAGTTCCGTCTGATGAAAGCATAGAACTACAGTTACAACAAGATTATAATAGACGTTTCTGCAAGATCGAGGAGGTATGATGTAGTGAACAGGAAGCTTAAGCAAGGACGACGACGGCGGCTACCACAACGTCATCTGAAAACACAATTTCGCGTTATTGTAATCACTTCGCACTTTATCCAACTCGTTCCACGTGTAAAACAATTACTAACTGTCCAGTAATAGCCTCATGGGACGCGGGTTATCCAACTATGCATGCTGCTAGCACCAAAACACAGAAATTAATTTCAAACCTTAACATTAAATCAGCCTCTTATGTTATCATCACATCCCACTTGAATTTACAATCGTCCTACTCGCCATATTTCATTTCGTGCACACTTCTTAAAATGCAAACCCAGTGTGAGTTCTTAGTTGCAACAGAGAGGTTATTCCAAGCTTTAAGTGCCCTATGATGTAAACCACGCTGCGCAGCTGATGTCCTACACGTTGGTAAACTGAGATGATCTTTGTTTCTGGTATTATGTGAATGAGCTTCAGAACGTTTAAAGAGAGTAGCAGCTAAATAGGTTGGACCTAGTCCATTAATACATTTATAAATCATGATAACATCACGCAGATGTAAAAGTTCTTCAACAGAGAGCCATCCGAGGTCGTTCAGGATGGGTGAAATATGCTCAAATTTTCTAGTATTCGTTAGAATATGAGCAGCGAAGATTTGCAACATTTGCAGTGCGTGAACATTCTCTTTCGAGGACCCAGGCCAAGCCGTCGAGCAATAGAATAGTATGCTAAATACTGGTGAGTTCAGAATTATATATAAAACATCTCAAGAAAATAAGTGCCGAACTCTATTAATTTGACATGAGGTAGATAAAAGACCAGTACCAAAGCAATCACGTAATTACTTTCAACACTCAAGCGAAAACTGCTATGGGACGCAGCTCTCTAGTGTTTAGGATTAGGCTCCATCAGAAGCACATAACCCGGAGCGTACGTTGGGGAGCAGGGTTGGCGCAGTGGTGAGAGCGCTCGCCTTCCCCCAATGTGGCCCGGGTTCGATTCCCGGTCTCGGCGTCATATGTGGGCTGAGTTTGTTGGTTCCTCTTCTCTGCTTCGAGAGGATTTTCTCCGGGTTCTCTGGTTTTCCCCTCTCCACAACAACCAACATTTGATTTGATTTGTTCTGATTTCAGTTGATTTGTAGTCTCCTCAATTAGTAGAGCACTCGTGCTCAGCTAGATAACCTGAGACTTAAATAAAGTGATTATTACAACTTCAATATACTTGTGTTACGGCGTTTTCACAGACCTACCTATTTTTAGATTAGATTTTCCCGCGAATTCAGTCTCCTACAGGAGTCTTGCTAGCCAATCATAAGCCTTGCACAATTACCTGCTTGGACGCGTGCGGACTGGAAATGAACTTTTCGCGGCAAAAACAAGTCTAAAAATAGCTCGGTCTGTAAAAATGCCGTGACATAGCCATAGTATGGGAGTTGTACGCTCCGGGATATGGGCTCCTGGCTCCATGGTTTCCGTTGTATCTAAGATTGGGTCCATTGCTTTCTGAGACAATACCAAGAACCGTAGTAATAGCTGCGTACTGACCCGATTCGAGGCTCAAGAGGCATAAACGACGTTAGTGAATAAACCTGTCGTCCAATTTCCTTTTCTTCCGCACCGGGGATGACGGGGAATTTCAAACTTTGAATTTGAGGGGACGTATCAAAGAGGAGCTGAGAGATATGAGAGGGATCAGCAGAAATGTTCAAGGCTCTAGTCATTACCGTAATACTCTACCTTGAGATGAACCAACGGCCCTGATCTCAAATTATCAATGTACTTTTCCAGATGCACCAGTTCATCAGTGGTCTTCGCAGATGATGTAGTGCGATTGACAATGTAGTCATACTGGTGACATATGGAGCGGTTGAAGTCAAAACTCCTTCTGACCAACTTTGAAGTCATCATGCTCACCAGATCACTGGCGCGTAACATAAGGTACTGCAAACGAAAACAAATCTTAATCATCATCGTAGTCGACACCGTCATCATCATTTCGCAGAGGAGGCGATGACTTTGTACAGCTCACTCGTTCCCAGTGACGTCCCTATAACGAGCACAGGGCAGGACCGTGTCTGACCGTATTGTGTGATGGATAGTGAGAAAGCGAAGAAGGAAGACGTTGTCTCTTCTTCTTTCCTTTTCCCATCACACTTTCCTCCTCCTCGCGCTTCCTTACCCCGTGCGTTAAAGAGGGCTGGGGACGAGTCAGTTTCTACCCTTCTTCCTATGCCAGAGCCATGCTCAACACACATTCACTGAAAAAGGAGCTGCTCCCAGTTGGCCTGTTAGTCAGAGCACTGCACTGGCAACGTACCATGCGGGAGCTTGAGAGCTCAAACCCCTCCGGGACTACGACTCGGGTCTTTAAATAGAATAAGAAAGTGCTGCCTTTGTAATGGCATATACTAATGGTTACTCTTTGTAGTCTTCTCCAATATGAGGAGGATAGATAGAGGACCCGCCTCAAATATGAACAATGGTTTACAAACTGCAGAACGTTAAAAAAACAGAACCCATACACTGTTCGCAAAGAGGCAGACTTTGTTTCAGATACGAGGAGCACCGGCGTTACATCCCTCACTACTTGTAAACTGCACTGCAGTCCGTTAAAACATCCGGTAGGAAGTGTTGGAGCCCCTCGAGGTCACGCAAGCCAGTTGTATCAGTCTTGTTTAAAGCTTTTTACTAATTCAAACTGTCACTTAGCAATTTCAATGAAATGTGTACTCACTTCCTTAATCCCTGTACAATCTAACACGAACAATTCCATTGGAATAAAGAGATCCATGGAGGCGGCCATGTTTGAGAGGTCGTAGAGTTTTTGCAACTCCCTTCCGTACTCCAGTTGATGACGGTCAGTAGCAATGAACCTCATTGTCTTGGCATCCGAATCTCGAGACAGCAGATAGCGGACTGGTTCATACACCGCACGGAACCTTAGGACGTGATCAAAAATTATAAAAATAAATAACTCTGCCTGATTGACGACTCCCCGTCGGGGAGTTTTCAGGGCCAATGAAACAAATGACTCAAATGAACATATTAGGGACATTTAGATTGAATCAGGAGTACGAATACGAGGCTATTGGCTTTGGAGGTCCAAAATTTTCCAAGTGCACATGCTCAGAATTGCATAGAATATCACTTGTGCTTGCCACCAACATTATTTTTACCACTGTTTTATCAACTAAAATTCTATCAACTTTAACTTGACGTTACAAGTCATAAGATCGAAAATTGTTTGTCATCAAATGGTCACTTGTTTAAGTCCTATTTACCACTGTATTGCTGTCAAGTTGAAAGTTTTTCCACTGGTAAGTTTAATGAGAACCAGTTTGAATTAAGAATGTCATCGATTTATGCGCATTTTTTAATTTACCACAATTCGAATAGAATCCCTTCGGCCCCAAGAAACTTGTGAGCCATTATTGTGCGTGATGCAGATTTATTAGGCGAAGTAGATGCGGCGAAGGCTTATCAGCCGAAGCCACAATTTTACATCTAGCGGAATACCAATCCCAGCGGCCATGTTAGAGGACAAAAGAAGCAAACGGCCGCCTTGTTGGAGGAGAAAAAGATTCTCTATGAACCCAAATTACTTTCGATAATCAAATGAAAACCGTTCTGTTTACGATTGTTCCGTATGAGTGGTTTTCACGTTACGTTATCTCCGCCATGTTGGTGGACGAAAACAATAGATCTCTCATTAGCTTTCTTTGTTCGTCCACGAGAAGGTATACATTTCACCATTGTGATCCCTGCCCCTAGAGATTGGTTGCAAACTACCTATAAAGTATGCATCTTACTTGAGAGGCCCAGCGCCGTTTTTGTTCACTACGTCAGCAATTGTTTCCTTTGCCCACTGGACTCTTTCGTCATCAAGTTTGACACAGCTGATGAAGCGTTTCTTGAGGCCTTCGTCTTCATAGAACAACTGATGCTCCACACATTGGAAGCCTTGAAGGCTTTTCACCATGTTATCAATGATTTCATGAATTGTTTCCACCACATCTTGAAAATTTGGTTCAAAATCAACGGTCGTATTATCCACATCAGGAATCTAGAATAAAAGCCCATAGGACGTTACTACACGTAGCTTCGTACTGCCTACTTGTCACTCAACAGCACGAGGTAGTCTCCCTCTTATAGGCTCGTTTAATGATTTGCGATACCCGAGACAACCTTCTTGTTGCGGCAAACTATTTTTCACTTCGTTTGCTCTGCTTTTTCTCAGTTGCATCATTCAACCCTACAAATTATTATTGGTGAACTTTTCTCGGACATTATAATAATGACAATATCCTGGAGGGCAAAGTTACATGTGACTAGGATCAACAAGTGCTTTCCTTTTGAATGGAAAAACCGGTCAGTCCGGTGGGATAACAGATGGAACAGTTATTAAATCGTTTCAAATGGAAGGCGCTCTAGAAATCAGGTCAACTTAAATCAAATCAATTCAATTCAAAAACTCATTAATAATTCATGAACATCACAGCCTATCAAGTCACCGATAAAACCTCACGTCCCGATAAACACTCCTCGCTAGTATTCTCTATATAAACAATACTAATGTAGTGAGGCAAGGCTTGTTTTTCTTGAATGCTAACATTTTCCTCTCACAGTTTTAACCATCCTTCAGACTCCAGAGGGACACGCTCTTTGTGGAATGTTTTTTTGAAGCCGTTCAGTGAACTCACTCACAGGTCGTATTTTATCGGGTCTAAAACCTGATAAAACACTCCTGGGCCGAGTTGTCATAGTATTCAACCCCGGTTTAGCAATATCCATGCTTCGAACAACTCGGCCCTGCTCGTTTATTAAACAGTTACTTCAAAGCCTGCTTTCTGATGAAAGGGGGACAGGAGTAAGCGGAGAAAGACCTCTCGGAACTGAGTATGGAACCAACAAACTAAACCCACACACGTGATGACACCGAGTCCAGGGGCCCGTTTCTCGAAAGTCCCGAAACGTTTACGGGCCCTTAGGCCATTTCGGAATTGCGCAGGGAACTGGGGCGAGTTTCAAATTTGAACCAATCGATAAATTGACACCATCACATGAAAGATAACATTGAGATTTGCCATCTGTCCAAGTTTGATTCTTTTAGGTCGAACAGAGACCAAGTTACAGACTTTAAAACACAGTTAAAAATCCATACAAATGTCTCTAATTTTGAGGCTGCGTCCCCTAAAACCATTTAAACTCTTAAAATTTTTTACGATTTCTGTAATATTCATAAAAATAGGCAAACAAAGTGATTTTCACCTCTCCTATTTCCAAATGGTTGGACCATGACATGATTTTCCAGCTGTCCCAACTCTGATAAAATTTTTTCAGAGTTTATATGGTTTTGGGGGACGCAGCCTCAAAATTAGAGACATTTGTATGGATTTTTAACTGTGTTTTAAAGTCTGTAACTTGGTCTCTGTACGAACTAAAACAATCAAACTTGGACAGATGGCAAATATCAATGTTATCTTTCATGTGATGGTGTCAATTTATCGATTGGTTCAAATTTGAAACTCGCCCCAGTTCCCTGCGCAATTCCGAAATGGCTTATTCTGAAAATCTGGTCTTTTAACATTCCCTTCATGATAAGAAAGAGAAAACTAATTGCAAACTTTCAGGGTTGGAAACGTCTTGCGTTGCAAGATACGTAGAGAATTATGGCACCCGAAATACGCCCGAAAAGTTTCGGGGCTTTCGAGAAACGGGCCACAGGAAACAAACCCAGGACACAATGGTGGAAGCCAGGCGCCCTCGCCAAAGCACAAAGATCACCCTTACTGGAAAGTACTCACGGTTTCAATTATTTGCGGTACTGGGTAAAATCTCTAGAAAACGCTTGGCACACAGGTTAAAACAAAGAATTGATTAATTCAGTTTGAAGCAATCTCACCACTGTAAGAACAATTGGCTGTGGCAATATGGGAAGACACCTTTCAAACGTTCCCGTAAAATCATTTCCAAGTTTGTACATCTCAACAAATTGTACAAGGTCACTGATGGATGAATACACCACACTGCAGAGATTTCTGGACATAAGTGAGGCAACAGAACGGAAAAAATGATCCATTTTCTCCACTCGAGATTCCTAAAATTAATTACAAATAAAGAAAATTAAATGAATGGCATGAACAGAGGCTTGAGGTGACCTTGTTTACAAATCTCTGTACGCTCCTTCCTTTGTAAATCATGTTCCATTGCTAACTAATTGCAATTCAAATGACAAAAGAAAGGAGCCGGGTGTGTATGAAAACACGTAATCGCCAGCCTCGCTTCCATTCATAGGCCAGCTAACTCAGCATACAGCGGTACAAATGTCCATTTGCCTGCCGTGGACAGTTTTGGCTCAGTAGCCTAAAGGCCCCGACACACTAGTCGATTTTATACGCCGATCGGCGAAAATCGCCTAGTGTGCCCGGTGCTGCGATTGCGAATAAAATCGCCGAAATGTAGCATATCAGATATCGGCGATTAAATTCGACGCAGTTCGCCTAGTGTGCCCGCTCCTGCGATTTTTTACGCCCGTCGCAGCGAATTCGCTGAACGATTCAAGCAATAGGACCCTACGATTTTATCACGTGACTGACTAAAAATGGCGGACAATAATCATTTTTATGTTGAGAGATGCCTGGGAACAAAAGAACAGTGGAAATTCGCTGCGATCGGCGTATAAAAGCGCCATGCCAGGTGTGCCGTAAAACTCAGCGACGAAGTTCCATTAATAAGCTTATGCACAAAAGTAATAGCTCCGCGTATGCGTTCTACATTTCGGTACATCTCTCAGTCCGTTCGCTGGTGAACAACAATGTGAAATGATCAGAATATTAGGTTCTGACGAGGACGTGAAACGTGAGCACCAGATGATGAAGCTTCAAAGGCGTTCATTCCGGTTTTGTCCCTGGAGAGTTTGCCTACATTTGCCTACATACTGGTCTTGATTACCACAACGCGAATTTATATTTTAAAATGAATTTCTCCATGCTTTCATCGTCGTCCTCGCCTTAGTTCCCTATTAAGAAGTGTGAAGCGTTACGATCCAGTAAAAACCAAACAAGGGACTTGAAAGCAATTTTTCAACCAATATATTCTATGTGGTCCTTCCAAGACAGAGTGTTGTCCAGGAGGACCCCAAGATACTTGAACTTGTTAACCCTTTCTAAACGCGTGTTATTGATTTCTATAACTAGATCGTCAGCCTCTGCGGTCCTCTGATGGGTACCAACAAGGATAATCTTCGTTTTTTCAAGCGATGAGATTAAGTATTAGAAAATTAGCATGGAGCCAGCTTAGGATATTAGTTAGGCCACTAGTTGACTGAGCTTCAATTTCACTGACTGACGTGCTTGCAAAGTAGATAAGTGTATCGTCAGCATAAAGCTCGACACTACAACCTTGAACCGCCAAAGGTAAGTCATTTATGTAGATGATAAACAGTAAAGGGCCGAGCACGCTACCCTGGGGGACCCCAAAAGATATAGGCTGGGGCTCAGACAAGATTCCATTTCTGCAAACACTTTGAGTGTGCATGGTTAAATAGGACCTAAACCACTGGACAGCAGAGCGATTCATTCCTAGTAAAGCTAACTTATGACATGATGTTATGTCATTTTGTGCTTGTAACCACGATTTCTGCATTAAATTTTCCTGATAAACTTTCATTGATACGTCCGACGCGAAAGGATGAAGAGAAGCGCACGTGCATAAAGGCGGTGAATAGCAAAGGTGCTTATAATACCTAACGCTAAAATGTTTGACATGTTTGAAATGATGAATTTATCAGTAATGCCGCGGGCATACGAAGAAAAACAATCCGAGTGCTTTTAACAGGGGTCGAACCTGTGACCATCCGATTATAGGATACTCGTTGGATATTGGCCATTAAACTATCATGTTCTGGTGACAATCGGCCTACCTACCGCTAGGACTGAAATGTCGAAAATTGTGGCATTCTAGTGAAGAAGATGATGAATTTTGAGCCCGCTAAAGGAATGAAATGATGTAATGGATACTGACCACGCAGTTGTTTACAACCTCTAATTTCATTTGGATCTGGTTAGGACGCAGCTCTATTGTTTTTAGGGTTAAGGTTTATTGTTTCTGTTGTTTCTTTGAATGCTTCTATTGTTTTCTGAGCCAATCGCGTGAGCTGTTGTAATAGCTGCGTACTGACCTGATGTAATGACGCTAAACGAATGTAATGGCGCGGGCATATTCGCATATTCCCCATTTTAAAGATTACCCACTTTAAAGATTCCGCGTACCCCGTTCCCAATTCTCCGATTCCTCGTTCTCCCATTCCTCCCTTTCCCGTTGTATGTAAAGATAGCCTTCCCGAGTCCAATGTTTAGTTTTCAATAGGCCAATTTGGATATATTAAAATTCCCAGACTCAGACAAAAGGCATCATGATCTCGAGGCTCCGAGGAAAAAAGCTGATACAAACCCCACTTTATTCTCCAGAGCTTCGAAGTCAGGTTTATTGTATGAAATTGAATTTTGAAGTATCGAAAACGGTCTATCGGTGAAACGGACTCCGCTTACGGCGACTTTGACTCCATCGCTGGTGAAAAGAACTGGCGAAACATCAATAACTAGATTGGCTCCACAAGATTACCTCATCCTCGGGCATGCAAACTTCAATGTCATCTCTTCTCTCGCTGATTATCTTCACGCAAGATGGGATCCACGTTTCCAGGAGTGTCTTCACTCCCCGCTGAGTTGCTTTGAAAGCATTTTTCTTGAGGTTGGTTTTTGTGAGAGGAAAAGATTCCTTCAAGCTGGGAATGTCAATTAATCTTAACTCTGAATACCTGTAAACAGAGAAAATGGGCCATTATAAGGTTTGGAAATAATACCTGACAAAATAAATTACATTTCAAGGTCCTGCAACGTTTTCAATCTTGCACGCAACAGTCGTAGGAGAGTTGAACGGTTGATTTACAAGACGCAATTCGAGTTGTATGTATGTTGTAAACAGTAATTCGCGTGCGACAGTTGTAGGCAAACTCGTACCGTGTAAATTGGGTCACAAAATGGCTCACACAGCCTTGAGTTTAAACCTGGTTCCTGTGGTATGAAGCAATCGTGAGCATTGTTATGCCCCCGTTCCCCCCACCCCCGGCCACCTCCTTAAAGGATTCTAGTCCATCGTAGGGGTACCAGTGGTTCTCATTTCTACACCTGGGGCCCTCACTGCTTACAGGGAATATCTGGAATTACGGGTTGGAAAGTAAAATGAACGCACAATTTCATCTGGAACATTCAGAAATTTCAATGCACTATTAACCCCGGCTCTTTTACGCGATACCGATACGTTTGTGGGTTCATTATCCATCTGACGATTAATACAATCTGTGCCATTTAATAATCACGCCTAAGATTTCGGTCTGAATGGTTCGTGTAAATGGTAAGCCCTCTGAGTTAAGAGAGAAAACGAGGAAATGCGTTTCTTCTCTACTGAGGACAGGCTTCGTACCCTTTTTACACTTTTTCAGCTCAAAATTTCAGAGAACTTCAAGGGTTAGACAACAATACTCATTTTCCCTCGGTGCTAATCTTTTATGAAAATAAGTGACACAGTTTCAAGGACTTTCAAGCCCTTAACTAAAAAAAATATATCCAAATTGAATGGTTCTCGACGCGTGGCCTAATCTCTTCACTACCGCACCTCTGACCCATATTCCCTCATAACCACCCAAAACCACCGATAACCAAAGAGATCTCAGCCAGTTCATAGAACAGCAGCATAATTCGAAAGTACCATTATCTGGGTGTGTAGTTATCTGGGTGTGTAGGACCGTTTGCGGCGATGTACTCTTTTTTAATTGACGCACGCATAATCGAAAAGGGTTAGCGCTAGCCCGCGGTGAAGTCCGAATAATGTGTACTTTGCATGTCATGGTATTTATCCCGGCTTAGCACTAAACCAAGCTTGAGCAACTCGGTCCTGAGTTCTAACAGGATAAGAAGAGAGGGACTTGTGCAGGTGATAATAATCAAAACAAAACTGACTCGCATAGTGTCATTTCGTGGTTGTTTTTGGATGGTTTTGGGTCATTTTGGATCAGATATAACTTCGAATCCTGTCTGTCTAAACATTGAACTTACTGTGACTCCCAAAGGAATAACACTTCTCGCAAAACAACATGAGTTACAAAAAGGTTTTTCTCCAAGAACTCTCTGCAACTAATAACTGACGCATGCCAAGGGAAACGGTCTCGTCCAGCAGAATAAAGCACCTGAAAGGTTCAGAAAAGAGGAACATGTCATTTTACAGCCCTTTTAACTAATACCAGACACTCTCTTACGAGGAATGTTCTTCTTACACCTAGACAAAACCTCATTCCAACTCCCATGAAAACTGTGTTTTTACGTTCTCTTAAGTGGCAATCCTCCTTGGGGAACGATTTCAACATTTCTCTGGCTCTCACAAGAGGAAAATCACGCTATAGAATTATTCAATTTGCCTTCATTTAATTCTTTAATTAAAGAACTTCAGACCGCTGTTCTTTACTAGTGTACGTTCTCTTGGTGACTGTAATACGGCGATACAATTTCCTCTTCATTCACGGTCTCTACGCGACCACTTCTCCCTGACGCCGCTAGTGAACGCTTAGGAGGTCCACTGCCGTAAGCGCTCAGCTCGATTAACGCTAAATTTTACTGTCAGAATACTGACATTAAGGAGCAGGGTTAGCGTTGTAGATTCGATTGTCCGACTGAGCGTTATATATGTGGATCTCTGCTCCGAAGGGCTTTTCTCCAGGTACGTACTGTGCCCCCCCCCCCCAAAAAAAATACATTTCACTTGGTGGTGTCACTGTTGCGGTTGCGACTGGCCGTGTATGGCAAGCAATATGCTCTTTACTGACTCACTAGTTGAGGCATGGTAAGTCCAAGTCGCCTTTGTTCAGCAGGATCCAAAAGAACGTAGTCCAAAATACTCTGTTTAACACTGTGAGTGTATTCTTCCTCCATTTCCTAGAAAACAAAGAATTAGGTAGCAGTTCCGGATGATTATTCCAATATACACTTTACTCCCACAGAGGCCCCCGGCCCCAATAACGAGTAAAATCGTCAGACGTTAGCCAGTGTAAAATCTATTAAGTCACTCTTAGGAGTGAAACGGTTACACGGAATATTTGAAGCTATTGTGACTTCTGTGTGCCTGTTTCGTCATGTTACGAAAATGCGGCCAAATGTCACGCAATGGACGATGCTTCAGTTAAATTATGACCTATTGCCCTAATTAATTCTGTTTGGAATACAGCCGTGATAGTACAGCTACCATCCTTGCAGAGTCTATTACAGCCGTTTTCAGTGTTACGTGCACAGCGGCCATCTTACGACATGCTTGGTAACCAGGCTTAGTAACTGTTGGTGGCCAAGCATGTCGAATGATGAAGTCGAAAGATGGTCGCTGTGCACGCAACACTGAAAACGGCTGTACAAGCAATCGTAAATACCCATATAGATCGTCCGTTATATATATCATTTAACACTTCATATACAAGCATTTCAAATATATTTATTGTAACTTAATATTTCTTCTTCTGTCACAGCAATGACTAATACCATCCTCCCAGGGTTAAATAGAAGACGTACAGCGAGAGCCTTCTGCCCCTTATTTTCAGCCATTGTCACAATGTTACCCAATTACAAGTAAACTGCACCTGACCTCAACGCATTATTCTTCTTTAGCAAAAATCTTAATGGCAATACGATAAAACATAATACTCTATTCCGCTTTTTTTCCCTCTCCAAGAAGTTATACGTCAAACTAGCTGTCATTTGTCCCACCAGCACGCGAGCTATTGAGTAGCATAGGTCTATTCCTGCCGAGATGTCATCACAAACTGCTTTGCACTCCAGTTTCGAAAGCGCTAGTTCTGCCCTCGCAGAAGAGGTAAGGACTGGAAATTTCCATCCTGTTAGCAATCTCCCCTACATTTCGAAACAAACGGAAAGAGCGGCTGCTGACCAAAGGACGGATCATACAGCGATCAATAAACAGCACTTAGAACTTCAATCGGTGCACGTGAAACATCACGTAGCGCAAATAGAGAATGATATCTTGTTGAATATCGATGCGCAGAAGGTCACGTTGCTGGTTCTCTTGGACCTCATCACAGCGTTTGAGACTGTACCACCAATATGACATCTTGCTTGATCGCCTCAGGTGAAAACTTGGTGTGGCTGGCAAGGCACTTCACTATTTATATGCGGAAGTATTATACTATATTTAAGCAATAGAGGACTTTTTCCGTGTTTACATAGCCTCATGTAAACACGAGGAGGGGTTGGGAGAATTCGAGACTATTATGCAAACCCGAGGCGCAGTCGAGGGTTTGCATAACTGTCGAGAATTCTCCCAACGACTCGAGTTTTCTAATTTTATACTGCATTAAAAGCAAAATTTCGATGACAAAACAGCAAAATATGTTTGCCACAGGTGAAGACATTTATCTTAACAACGAAAACCAAAATGACTTCTTATCAATTTTAAGTCACAATAGATCGTTTTCACAAGACGTCATGGCGACCATATTGGTGTACGTAAACAAAGGGCGGCGGCCATTTTGGCGTCCCGGAACAATCCTCGGGGATTTGAACTCCATTTT
>BLFK01000601.1:378851-425470 GCA_014634185.1 Astreopora myriophthalma | reverse complement strand
CTCCCCCCACTCCCACCAGTGTGCTTCCAATACCTCAATACCCAAGGTCAACAGGGAACCTGTGGGCAGGATGAGGGAAGAGCAAAAGATACTGGACATTTTTTAGAAATACCAAAGTCAATAGACCTTTCTGTCATGTCATGCAAATTTGTCATTTTGAGCAATTCAATAAAAAAAAAACACCGTCTTGGATGGATTTAAGTGTACCTGAAAATTTACAGAAAAATACATGGCAAACCAAATTTTTACAAAGGAATGTTGACATTAAACATCTCGTGCTGCAGTGGCAGGAAGTTTCCCTGTTTAGCTTAACAACAAAAGGCTGTAACACCAGTTACGGGCGAGACAGTAAAATAATACACCATCGCTTAAGATCACAATGTTGGTGATTTGTTCTTGTGAAAGCGAGACATTTTAGCATCATGATGTCACGGTAAAGGGAAAAAGTCGCCATAGCTTCTTGATATTAAAACTGCCTGCAGATTTGTCTGATGCAGATAATAAAGACAACTTAAGCTTTCTGTACAAAAATCGAGTCACGAGCTTATAGGATTATCAATAGCACAGGTTTTCTGAATTTTCTTTTGAACGCTTAAGTAATCACCAAGAGCCTGTGATGTGCGCATCAACGATCAACTTTTTACCGCAATATTCAAACTCGCAAAGCTTGAGTGAGAAAACCTAAATAAACGACTTCAAAGCGGTGACGCAAATATCACAGTTCGCTGCGTACTAATTGTACAATCACACTGGTTGTTTTTAAATCGATCCGATCTATTCTTTCAGGTTATTTTTATTAGTAGCAACAAGACCCTCTTCGGACAGTGTAAATTACTTCAACTCCGCCGTAAAACCGCGCACTCATTAAAGCTAGACGTGTGAGAGGTTTTGTCTATGGCGCGAAAAGATCATGATATTCCAGAACTGCCAGCAACATGTCCACCAAAACACAATCAAGCGACATAAGCTGAGCTGAAGTTTACTCTAACCTCGCCTCTTTCGCGCGTTGTCGCCATATTCTCCTCAGTGAATTTAACCGATCATGTGTTCCATCGCCTGATGTACAAGAAGAACGTCACTCCCTCGAGAAAACCAATAGACGATTATTTCGCCACATCTCCTACAGTACACAATGCAGATGCCGATTAAACGGGGGCCATTTTCAGTTATGTTTGCCCAATAACTTACACGGGATCTGAGGCATAAAGTCGTCTCCAAGGTGAATTAAATCGAAACAAAATGCATTATTTATATGATTGACACTTGACGGCCAAATGTCACATAGAAGTGACTTACCTTTTTTACTGCATGACACTGGACAACACTTTGGTGTTTGCATGAGAGAAAATATTTACCATATATAAGAAAAAAAATATTTTAGAGCAGTATTAAGTAATTAGACGCTATTGAAGATAACTAGTCACGCTTTGTAAGTAATAATTTTTGGTTTTGTTTTATATTTCTTTGGCGCTTTAGAAATCCTTTCAAATTTACCTGACTGGAACTAATCTAAGCACAATGATGTCCATTAATTAAGCTCTCTTTTTATAATTTTCACTTTTTTAACGCTTTGTTGCCGGATTATTAAAGAAAAAGATTTTTAAAAAATTAAAAAGAAGAAAAAAAAGAAGAAAAAAAGAAGAACATAACGCCAAGTTAAAACTAGAATTTTCTCTTTCTTTTCTTTTGGTTTGCTTTGCTTGACTTACTCAGTCATCTTTGTTTCCAGTTCCTTCTCGACCGCGCCGTGAGGCACCCAACAACTCGGCCCTCTCGGACGAGTTGCCCAGCGAGCAGTGGATCCTCTTCTCTTATCCCGTTTGGTAGCGAAACCAAACGTTTCTTTCTCTCGTTTCCTTAACAAGGCGGATAAGAGAAGAGAATCCACCACTGCTCGCAGGATAAGGCCAAGTTTGCCCTGGCTCATAATTTCGCAAACGTCGTGCCGTTTTGATAAATTTAAAACTATAAACTCGAATAAACAAGGTTTTAAACTGTTGCCCTAATGTTTCTGTTTGCTCTCTTCAGTCAGCCAGTGAACGTGGGAACCACTCGTTGCACAAAATCGTAATTTCTGAGGGGGTAGGATAGGGTGCCGTGAGCTACTGTCCTTCACCGAGACTCGGATATCCTTCACTAGACAGGCAGCGCGGGAGATCTCATAGGGAGATACAAATCAACAGGCTAGACGACCAGTGGTGGCAGCTCACTCATAACCACTCCACTTGAACGGAAATCCTTCGATAACAAGGCCACAACAAGGTTTGTGAGCTCGCAGGAATAGCCATGCAACATAAGAGTTTTCTCACGTGAATCACTTGTCACCAGAAGTCAATAACCCGGAAGTCTCGATCTGGAATGGAATGCGGCCCATCAGTTTACGGCAAAGTCTATTTTTAGAACGGCTGCTGCTAGATTTGTGCCATGATTTGCATTTAGCAAGAGCAATCATTCGAGCGGCTCTTCGGTTGCGGACCAATGAGACGCTTTGTGGTTATCAGGCCCAATTTTATTGGCCATTATTTAGCGGGACCTCTATTCTAAATTCATACAATACCGTGAACTGATGGGCCAAGGCCAAATGAGACAGATCGAGACTTCTGGGTTATGGACTTCTGTAGTCACTGAATCTGGTACAGGTCCCTGTTATGGTGCCCCAAGGGGTGCTTTTCTCCAAATAAGCCCCGAGTCTTTTCGGTTTTATTTCAGGTGCCATCATTTCCCCTGTATCATTCTTCAAAACGAAGACATTTGAAGACACGAAATTTGGCAAATATCTTGCTTTTCTCACTTTGGAAACATTTAAAGAAAGGAGCTTTTGAGAATAAGCAAATTGCAGTTTCGCAAATGGCTTTTCGGGCCCGACATTAATGTCGTCGGCTTTGAAAAGATACGCGAAAACGGAAAGAATTAGACATATACCTGCTTGTTATAAAACTAGCGAACAACGCAAAAACTACCTCAGATCAGAAAATGCGTACCCACAGACAGAGAGAGTATACTAAAGAACTTTTCACGTGACTTTACGCTTTCCTTGGGTTTTAATTTGCTCTATGATTGGAGAAAAATACTTGCGCGAACTTTTCAACCAATCAGATGCAAAACTAAAACCAATTTGCGATCGACTTAGTCAAACTCGCTTTCCCGCCCTTGACGCCGGCTGTCTTTACTTACTTGGTTTGCGCTCTGATTGGCTAGTAAAAGCAGATCGAGAATTACTTCGATTTGTGATTGGCTGAAGTGTGCCATTCCTTCAAAACGTAAATGGATCTGTGCTTAGTTTGGTTTGGCTTTACGACACTCAGGGTGCTTTCGATTGGGAAATCCGGATTTCCAATCGAACACAAAATCCGAAAACGGATTTCGCGACGGATTTTGTTCATTGAAATCCATGTCAGGGAAAGATTTCAATTAATGAAATCCGCGGCGAAATCCGTTACAATTGGTTTCAGTGTTGCATTTCATTGGTTAAAAACTTCACCCAGGTCTTTTTGATAGAATCGCAGAGCAAAGCAAAACTAAAATTAAAGCAATGGTGTACTTACTTTCCACAGAGTCAAAACCTACTGCTCTACGTTACAGAAGGCCGGTTAGGGGCTTTCTAAATTTGCGGACGGAAAACTAGGAGATTGTCCGATTGTAACCGCCTTTGCGTGCCGATTTCTATGTCACAGGGTCATAACAAATACTACTTCACTAGTTTTGCCACCTTCTACCAAAAGTTGGTTTTCTTTGGAGTTCGAACGCAAATTTGGAGGTCCGGCGGGAAGAAGAGTGCGTCCTCGCACCTCTCTATATTTTGTTTACTCTTGCGCTTTTAAAATAGTTTGTTTCGCACTCTATTGAAATTTTGCAATTAGCAATCCCCAGAGATCGAAAAGGGAGTTAAAAGGGAGGGGAAAGGCTGGACAGTGACGAGTCTGGAGGCGACGGCGACGGCGACGGTATCACATGGAAAAGGATACAGGGTATTTTGTCTCCACTCCACAGCAAAAAACAACGCAAACTTGAACCAAATAAGTTTATTTTGGGAGGGCCTGGCGAGAACCAACCCGAACCCTATATAACATATTCCTCCTAACATAAACATTATCCTACCCTATTTTTACAAAACAAGCAACGATTAATTAAAGCTCGGTTGTTAGGCCGACATTACGGACAGCACGAATCTTACATACCCGAGTAAGCTCGCAGGCTGAAGTTAAGTTGGGGAGCTACTGACATTACACATCACGTTACCCCCATGTAAGCTCGCAGGCTTCTTGCCAGTTAGGCTGGGGAACTACCACTCTGTCATTACGCATCACACGTTAGTCCTATATATATCCCCATGTAAGCTCGAAGGCTTCTTGCCAGTTAGGCTGGGGAACTTAACTCTGACATTACATGTCACATTATCCATCCCCGTGTACGCTCACAGGCGTAGTGCCTGTTAGGCTGGGGAACCAATTCCAACACATTTATGATACAATAGACTTGCGACACCAAGTCGAAACGACCTTTGTTGTTAGTCTGGTTGAGATACGAGAACAGACGCACGGAGCATGGCACTGTCTACATATACGTCCAGCGCGAAATATTTGATGTCATTAACTGGGCCTACAATTACGTCGTGCACTAACTGAGATCAAGAGCCAGACAGGCGAAAAATACAAGAAATTGATCACACGGTAATGGATATAAAATTGAATGGCCTGTACATACATAAGCGGGAACGGAAGAGACTTATTCTAAAACTATCGGAGCTGAGCAACCGCTGACACAACAAATGCGGTCAGACGGAGGCCAGAAAAAACCTGTTAGAAAACACCCCTGTGGGGAAAAAGTGTGCAGGAAATCTGGGTAGGAACCATGGCTCGAGCTCCAAGAGGTTAGAAGCCCATCCTACTAGGCTTTACAGAAAGTAAAACAGCCTGATCTAGCCAAAGAATAAAATCTGATAAACAACTAAACAAACGAAAAATTTTATATACCCCTGTATCACTACCCATGATTCACCAGCCTGGAACCCAGGCCCTGTTGTATCTCGTGCTGACAAAATAGCTATTTCAGCCTTCTTCGCTAGCTCAGTCGTCAGAAATAACATTTTTTTACTATAGAAAAATATACAGAAAATAATCCCTCAGATTTCAAATCAGTTTATTCTGCAAAAGGGTAAGTAGTACGAGGATTCAGATCAGCAACCAAACAGACCAGGATATATCGCAAGTGAATTTTAATGACTTTGTTTCAATATGTACAATAAACTATACCAAGCATACCAGCAGTTTACTTCTACTAGCACATTGCATGCAACGCCAAGACCAGCTGGCTTTAACATTCCTTAATTAAAATTATGCGACGCTCTGGTTACAACCGTGAGTTACCAAGACTACAGTGCAGACAATCTCGTTCCCAGAGTCTTTTATCTCCCCACCCCACTGTGGCAGGCATGAAAGACCATGGAATCGAGGTTCCACTGTAACCTCTACTTGTAATTCGTTACTGGAAATATATTTCTCAACATCAAGTTCTTCAAATTCTCACATTTTTGGCAACGTTTTTTTTTTAAGTCTTAAATTTCTACATGTACGTATCGAGGTAAGGCGCAAATTTGATTAAGAGAACTCTCCAAGAACAATGCAAAATCGCCATACTACACTTGTACTTATCAATGTCTCCCTCCTCGGGGGGGGGGGGGTATCAGCGAGATTCTGACGACCTTCCATGTCCCCTGTCAGGCGAGTATGACGTCAACTGATAGCTGCTTTATCCATATGCATGATGCTTTATACTACCTGGGTTTTTCAAAGGATGGCGATTTTGACTATTTGGAAGGAGAGGAATAAGATCAGGTGCCACAGAAAATGTCAAAATCCACTGGTGATTTTTTGTTGACGATAAATCGCATTGGACCAATTGGTGGATCGATTGGTCGACACAATTTGATGGTAATTTGTGGAACCCTGAGCCAATTTCCCAGATTATTCCCTTGAGTGACAAACAAGCAATCACATAAGCACTCGTACAATTAACGATTAACTGCATTTCAGAATTTGTATTTTCAAAGTTTTCCAAATTGTCTGGGTCACAAGTTTTGGATAAATTTGAAAATGTACATGCAATTAATCCTTAAATCATAACTGACAAAACGCCATTATCTAAAAGAATAGTGCTTGTTAGCTAAGGCCAGTAAAGAGAATTGCGAAGCTTAATTTAGTAAATATCAATTAATTCTTGTTTATGATCGATCATAGACTGACTATTCTTGACTAAAACTTTGCTTTTTGATGTCACAAATGTCACCCATCTCCAATAACAGAAGCACCACTTACATTTACTTATTATACAATCAAGTGACTAGTACTGTTTAGTCGTGTCCTTTCACTACCTGAATGATAATACTAATGTTATCATTATTGTGATTATGAGCTGAAGAAATGATCATCGTTTATTTCATTATTGTGATTGTTGTTGTTATTGTTAGATGCAATTACACACATAAAATACACGGTTATTGTAACCAGATACCCAGATGTGAGCTCAGTCCACACTGAAAGCATTCCGCTTGTCCCTGTTCTTTCCGCGAGCCAGAGTCCTTGCCTTAGAAACCGCATTGTTGTGAAGTTGCTGTACACAACAAAATTACCAAAAAATACATCAATAAAGTACTCCTACTCTTTATTCATGCCAGTGGCATGCTATATACTGGTAGTCTGTCACATTCCTTGCATTAATCAGATGGCTAATCTGCCAACACTGGTTTTCATTTTAACGATCTGGAGCGAGGGGGCAGATCAAGTGTGTAATTAAAAAATTATGGAAAAAAGGCCTTTGTACAATAACACTCACTATTCCGGTCCCTAGCATATTCACTATTTTTCTCTTTCCAGAGAAAAATACTCCTTTGTCATCTACCAGCTACGACACAATCAGCCATCTTTTGACAACCACCCCACTGGGGCTTCCTTTTTCCTGTGGGAGCCTGACAGGTTGGCCCTACTTTTCAGATACCATGCAGCTGTTTACAACCTCTGATTTCATTGGTTCTGGTTGGGATGCAGCTCTATTGTTTTAGGCTTAGGGTTCTTTCTTTCTGTTGTTTGTTTGAATGCTTCTATTCTTTTCTGAGCCAACTGTGTGTGCTGTTGTATTAGCTGCTTACTGACTCCTAATTTTTGTTACTATGAAATCTACATATATACCTTGCCTATTAAAGTTTGTCCACCTATGGTTCCTAAATTTAAATACATAGCCATGTTTACAATGTATGTTATCTACAGTAGTAATTCTTGATCCTTACAATATTCTTTTAAATACCGGTAATAATTATTGTTATCATCATTCCTATGCATCATCACCACCATCATTGCCACTGTGCTCAAAATGACTTGAGGAATACACACAATTGTCAATAATGTCCTCAAAACTCACCCTTTGATATCGAGAAACTTTATGAGCTTCTGTGGACTTAATCTGAGGACCCAGGTCAAATATTTCACGCAGAAGGCCATTCTCCTGTTTAACAAGAAATGGACATTTTTAAAGCAGCACCATTCCAAGATACGTGCCTCAAAGAACACAGTAAAACAATCAGACAACAAAATATTTTTACATCCTTATCAGTTTTACACCACACAGAGATACTTTTAAATCTAGACAATGTCGGCTGCTTGAGGATTTTGACAGGAAAATCTTCCCACTGGGGAACCAGGACCAGCAGGTGGAGGAGGGGTCACCAACTTTGCTTTGCTCGAAATTTGACCTCTATTTGAGGAAATAACCAAACTATAAAAAAAATTATAGTCATAATAATTATACCGTAAATGCTGCCATTCAATCTTTTCTCAGAAGAATCTTAACAAAGGGAAAGGAGCTGTGTCAGCCTTCTGGTCATTTATTTGGTAACTAGCTTTCAACCCTTCCTAGTTCGATTCACAGCATGACCTACAACTCCTCTGAAACAGGAGAAGACAAAACTTTTCTCACAAGTTACAATGATCGTATGACCAGGCTTGACTGGAGTGCACCAACACAATGCCTACAGGAAACAAAGCTCATCTGCACAATCTCTTGCCAAAATGATGACTGACTCCTTGCACCATCACCAGTTGGTGAGGCAGTGGTTGTCTTTCCAGTGAACTATACACAAACCCCAAAGAATTGTAGGGCTCAGGCAAAGAAAGTTGATGACATGCTGGGGAAAAAGTGCCCAAAAATCGCCACATTATCGCACACAAGCTCACTTTTTGTGCTAAATCTTGCTTTTTTTTTTGTTTGTTTAAATTCCTGGAAGGCTTAAATTCGAAAAAAAAAAAAAACAATTTTATGATCCTTTTGTCAAAATATGCCAACTTCACAGTTTAACATCTCTGAAAATCCTCACCCATTTTCCATCAAGCCCTTTAATTGTGACTAACTCGCTTACCTGTAAATGAATGCTCACTCCAGTGCCAAGAGCATCTTTCAGTGCTGTGTACTGCCGCCTTCGAGCCCAGCTGTCCAGTTCAATGTACTCAGATCCAAACTTGATAATTTCTTCGGGTGCAATGCCATTCTGTAGGGGGGAATTTGCAAATGAAATTCCAAAGTGCCAACAAGGAGGTCATTAAGCAATGACAGCCACCTGACAATGATTAGTTACTCCTTACGTCCCGACGGTCCCCCTTTGACAAGTAACATGGCCAACCTACATGGTCACTCTTAAGGATAATATTACATATTCGTACAAATTTACTAGCGTTATATCACGAATGCCATTCTCTGATTGGCTACGCTACTTGATATCTATTCTGTGATAGATAGCCAATAGCGGTTTTCAACAAAATGGCAGCCACTTCGTCACGTTTTCGAAGTGTTTCGAAGTGTCTGCGATGAGGATATAGATAATTTACTTGTTTAGTTTTAAACTACTCGTAGATTTATACTAAAACAATTAGATTTCCATGCATGATAGAAATCTCGAGCTCATAATCTAATTGTTTAATATAATTTTATTAGTACTGAAAAAAAATTTTTTTTTTCAATTAGGGGCAAAGTTGTGCCATCAGGGTTTGTACAATTTTCAGGTAAAAAACTCACAAAGGACCCTGCAGAAGTAACTTTTTTCGAAACTCACTAAAATGGCCAAAATCAGCATCTTTACCACTTTTTCCACATCAAACCGGAAAGCTGGGCAAAGCCTGCTACAGGGTAAATATGCTTAATACAAACTCAGATGAGATGCTACGTAATTCATGTGACTTCTCACAAAAGATCAGACTTTTCCTCCAAATCGAGGGGCCATACCTTCTTCAATTGTTCACTGTACTATGTAATCTTGTGCTATTTTTGTAACCAAGTTTTCAAAAATATCCTTCAGTTCTTGGCTTTTGTCTATCAAGGCTTTTTTTTCAAATTCTCCATTTCTTGGCACACTAAATCTCCAAACAAAGGAGATTTTTTAAGCTTTGAAAGATTTTATTTCATAACCTTATGCTCACTAGGTAAAAATGCCTATTTAAATTTCCACAACACCCTGCAAATTTTTTGCATAATCAATGCATTTTCCTCCATAGTAAGCCACAAATTTCTCCATAAATTTGCATTTTTTTCTGCACCCTATCTGATTTTTGTTTTGTTTGTTTTTTTTGCTCTGTGCACAGGTACATTTGCACTCACTACCATAAAACTTAGTAAACTTGAGGGCATTGATAATGATATAATTTAAGATCAGTGAAAAAGCAAGGTCTCTCAAGGAACAAAAGTCCCTTTCAATTACTTTCAAGGCCTAGAAATCGGACTCCTGAAATTCAAGGGTTTTCATCACATGCAGCAGGGTTCCTAAGCAGTTCTTTCACTTATGGTAGTGACAAATACATCACAAGGGAGTTGTCACTCTGACTAACCACAGGAAAACACTTTATTATCCAACAGTATGCCACAAAGATAGGAATTAATCCCAACATTTTTACCAGTTCAGACTTGGACCACAAGTCTAGCCATTTTGAAGGAGACAGGAATAATAATGAGTACATACAACATACACTGTACCTCAATAGTCCTTAGAACATCTCTGAAACTTGACCGTTGCTGCCGAAGATCTTTCTTTGCAATATGCTTGCTGCCATCTGTTGCAAGTTCCTGTATCAACTCACAGACACCACTGCGGTCTCTATAGCCAAAGTCCGGTTGAAAGTTGCGTCCCATCTCATACATGAGTGCCAAGAGCTCTCCAGCTGCTATCCGCACACCTAGGTCACTTGCCTGGAGCAGAAACATCATTCTTCTTAAGTGCCTAGTGAATTAAATAAGAAAAGTAACAACATTTACTTCGAGTATAACAGTTTCTATACAGTTCATGGATGTGTTGTAGGTTCTTAACAACAGTGGAGGTAAATATTTTGTTAACCAGGTTCCATTTCTAAGGTCTTGATCAACTGCTAAAACCGATTTTGGTGTTTGTTTGTTTTTTACTTTTCTATCTTCTTCCCTTTCTTTTCGTTAACTCTTATCTTGCATTGGTATCACCAGAATGTGAGAAAAGAGAAACTTACCACCCACCCTCCCCACCCTTTTGAAGAGTCTACTACCCATATTGGATATGAAAAATTAATGTCCTTCTTCATATACAGTAGACCACACAGGACCACTTGTAAGTTCCCTCATTTTACTTGAATCCATTCCTGTTTTAGTCCCCGACTCGCCTTCCTCCAAAACTTAACCTACGCAAAACGGGTCCATACATGCCACATACTGGGAGTATCTAAACCCTAACTTAAAATCAAACCATTTCAAGTAGGTGCTTAGGCCTAACCAATAATCCTTGCCACAGATCTAGAATGATATCAAACTAACTACATGTATAGTCAGAAAAAATACCTGGTTATAAAGGTAAAATTAACTAATTTTCAAAAAAACTGACTAGTCAAAATTAAAATTACCGTTAACACTGCCCTATAAGCCACAATCGCAGATAAGCTGCACCTCGAATTTGAGAACTCAAATTTCGCAAAAAAGTTATGTCAATAAAAAAAGTATTTTCACACTTTGCGACAGAAAAGTGAAATTGTTCTCCGAGTCAACGAACATACAGACAACAAAAAATAATGCGTCAGGTGTTCTTGCAGACAAGCTGCACCCCCAATTTAGAGCTTTTATTTTTGGAAAAATACTGCAGCTTACACGCCAGTGTTTAAAGTAACTAAAATTTAAAATTACTTGCAACAGGTACAGTACGTACACGATAAATATTGGTTTAGTCAGAGCAGTAGTTTAAAGCCTTCTGACGACTATGATTGGCTGGCAGAAGCCAGGAGGGCATTTCTTAAAAGCCCCTAACACTCTTCAGGCCTGAAAAGCCATAGATACATGTAATACAGTCATGACATCTGTGTAAATCCAACTGGTCTTCCGAAAATTATATATTTTTTCCAAGATGAGAAAGGAAAAAGTTACACATGAAAGTCACTGCATTTGGGGGAAAAAATTCTTCCTTTTTAAAAGCATATTACAAAGATACTACACTGTAATGAAAATACTGTTGCTTTGAAAGTGCAGCATCTCATGAACATGTTTGGTTTAAGCTGTCAACATGAAATTCAGCTTCTGCCATGTTTTTTGCCATAGTTCTCACTGCCAGTGAAACCCTCATTGCTCCTTTCAGAACCAACATGAGATCCAGACACGGAAGACAAAAAGATCTCTCAAAATTTTGGTTTTCAACACCTTAAAACCTGTAAACACCTTAATTTCAAAGAGGTGACCAAACTCACTTGTTGATGAGGCTGTAAGCTTCTGTCAGAGGTGTCACAGACAGAAGTAGAGCCCATGCTGACAGAGCACTGCTGTACAGTGGCACTTCATCAGCCTTGACTGTCTTCTTGTTGTCAAATATTGCTTCCAGGACAGCAGAACATTCCAAGACCTCCTGCAAAAGTGATATCCTGGTAAACATTTATAAGGAAACTTCATTTTTTTTCCCACACTTTTTTGTAAAGTTAAAATACACTGTAATTACAGTGGCACCACATTCACATCCTAGAAACAAACAAAATTTCAAACTAGAGAACAACTAAGCAAACTGTTACTTCCCTATTTTCTGACAAAAAAAATGGACTTACGCCAGAATCTTCACAAGCAATGAAGCAACATAAAGCCAAAGCTGTAGCACACTGCAAACAAACAGGATATCAAATTAACTACGCACATAAGAATTAAGCAAAATGTTTTGAATACTACATGGTCATGATTAGCTAGCAGGAAAATCAACCACATGTATTAAAGTGCACCTAACCCAAAAATATATTTTTCGCTAAAATAAATCTTTACACCTGTTTGAAACACACTGAGAATTTTATCCTGTTTTCCACCAAATGCTGACTTTTTATAGGCTTCAAAACTGAGCCTTACTTGGTTCATGACAGAGTCAGAAGGGGCATGGGTCTATTCCTGATTTGACGTCACATGCCATTAAGTCTTTGTAAACATGCATGCAAAATAGTTTGTGACGTCAAATCAGGAATAGACCCATGCCCCTTTTGACTCGGTCGTGTACCAAATGATGTTTAGTTTTTCGTAAGTTTTGGAAGCCTACAAAATGTCAAGATTTGGCAAAAATGGGAAAAAATAGGCAAATGCGTTCAAACAGATGCAAAGATGTATTGTAGCGAAAAAAATATTTTGAGGTTAGGTGCACTTTAAACATTGTTTGATCATTTGTCTTTTGTTTCTTTCTTCCTTTTTATCTAAACAAGGAAATTCAAAAAGACTTCTTTGTTTGGAGAGAGGGGGATACCAGTGATATGCATAAATTTATACTCCGTAATAGGGCGTTCCCAAATTCACCTCTGGTGAGCCTCTTGTTTAAAGTTCAAAAAGCAAGCACTGAGCCTCCTGAATAGAGCTAGCACACAGTTCAAATGAAATAGGATTGGATTGTGAAATAAGCATTGGATTGGAGGCCAAGAAGGGGTAAAAGGAAGGCAGGAGGTAGGGTGATGACATGGAGACAGACAGTGGAAAGGGACTTGAGGCTGCTGGATGCCACCTGAAACAAACTGAAGGAGATGGCCAAAGACATCCCAGTGGCGAACGATTTTGTGCCCAACTCAACCAATCAGCTGATACTGGATGATGATGATAATGATGATGATGATGATAAATGGAGCTAAACTGGAATTTGGCGAAGAGGGGACAGGCATGATTAACACAAAGAAACCTCCTTTCGCAGAGAGGGCGAGAAAGAGACATTCAAGGATATTTTGTAAGACAAAACACTTACACTGCCTCTAGTGGCAAATCCTGCTGTCTGATCTTGAATAACCATGATCAAATGCGGTTTGACTGTTTTAAACACAGCTTCGCTTTCTGATCCTGCTCCTAACTGAACACATAACAGCACAGCAATAGATGAAGCCAACACACGGTCCTCCCTAGAGCCTGGTAACAAAAAACAATTTGTTAATAACTACATACAAATTAAAAGGTGATTAATGGGATCCTCTTAAACGCTGCCTTTTTTCCCAGCCTTTCATTTTACAAAGGCTTCAAAATTAGTTACATAACTTGCCTGTACCGAGTGTAATGGTAACCCTACCACTGACAGGACAGACTAAACTCTCCTACTGTGTTTATTAAAGCATACAATGACTAACTAGAAGCTACAGGGCTTGTTATGTATGAAAGAACAGCACTAAGAACTCACCCCTTTTCACACATCTCTCAATGCAGTCCAGAATGGTTTCCTTTCTGAAAGGATTCACAATTACAAAAAGAAAGATATTGGACTACATACAACAAAGTAATGTACTTTATGAAGATTGCTTTTCAATATGGAACAGAGTGAAAAGCATAATGGAGAACTATACTGCATGCGCCAAGAGCCGTAAGGCTCACGGTACTTCAGTACTGCAAAATTGGCACTTTTTAAACAGACTATTCATGTCAGACAAAATGAAGGGCTCTGAGCAAAGACGTCCTGAATTTTTAAGTGTTGTAACTGCCAGAAGGCTAAACAGCCTGGAGGACTCAAGCAATGTAACTTTTCCAACACCACTTGTTCAATAAGTAAAAACTTCAATTGGAAACAGAAATGTTGAAATGCAGGTTGAAAACTGAAAACACAAGTAACTGAAACAAAAGGCTACAAAAGTAAACACGATACAAAGGGTTATACAAATGCGACAAACAATGGAAGGAATGAATACTTACATTGTTACGACTGTAGAAACTACAAGATGTACTTATACACTGCTAAATGGCAAAATGAAGGACTGCTGAATAGCGAAACCGAACTTAACCTTTGAACTGCACATAGCACGACTGCTTTACAAAGAGTAGAGAGCAAAGAACATGAAACTAAGGGTTATATGCACTAATAAATCATGCGAAAAGAAAACTAAAGCAAACTAAGCATACTGATGTTCAAAATGAAATGTACAAAAGACACTAATCAACAGGCAAAACGTAACACTAAGAGACTACCGGAAAAACAAAGTTGCAAAAAAAAACAACAACAACAACCAACAAATGAAAAAATGTAACACATAGATCCTACAAGTGTGTTTGGTCATTTTGCGATACTGCAGCCCAATTTCACGCAATACATGGAAATTATTTTATGGAATTGCTCATCCTATCCTTGCATGGGCATGAATCAAGGAAAAAGCATTACTTATCCTAAGGAAAGCAAAAAAAATTATTGGCCCAGGGGAAAAAACATGAAAAACATGAAAATACAGGTTTCAACTTAATTTTTGGCATATAGCATGGGGAGCTTCACCCTGTAGTTTTAGTGTGGTTCATTCGGTGGGAATTAGCTGTGACTTTGCAAAATGACATTAGGACATTTTCTTCCTGGAGCCCTTCAAATGATAGTCCATCTGATGCAATAGCAATAGCAATAATAATAATAATAATAATAATGTGAAGTACACGTATATATATATATGAAATAATTCATATGAAATAATATGAATTATTTCATATATATACTTCACATTATTGCACTCCTCACAGGAGATATGAACTCACTAAAATTGACCTCGCTCCCAATGTGTGGCTTCATAGCTCAGTTGGTAGAGCATCGCACCGGTATCGCGGAGGTCACGGGTTCGAATCCAGTTGAAGCCCTGATTTTTTCAGGCTTCTCCTTTCCAATCGCTTAAAATTGGAAAATTAACGGCGATGATCATTCTTCACTTTCAATAATAATAATAATAATAATAATAATAATAATAATCAGGGCTCGAAATTAAAAAAAAAATCTTAGTCGCCTTTTGGCGCCTAAGTGGGGAAAAATAGTCGCAGCAGTAAATGTTTAGTTCGCCAGTTTATAAACTCAAACTTAAATAGCCGTTTGACCTTAGCAATAACCTTAAAAGATCGTTCATTTCTGACGTTTTGCAACGAACACAAATAATTTATTCATTTACAAAGAAATTTATCGATACATTAGAAGAATATTCATTCTTTTTCTAAACCTAGTTGAAACGCACTTTTTCTAAACCTAGTTGAAACGCACTATTCCCAGCTTTAGCTGCTATGCGGGCAAACACCTCCTGCAGATTGAGCCTTCAAAGAAATCAACATGGCGGATAGTACTCGTCACCTTTTGACTGACTGAATCCGCTGGTCAAAAGTTTCTATGAAAGCTCAAAACTTGTCGCAAGGCCTTATCTAAATTCTCCGAAGCGTACCATACCAATGTAAACGATACCAAGAATACCAATGTAACAAGTGTCCCATAATATTATTTCTTTCCAAATTAGACTAAATGGAATTTCCGATATAAATACAAGCGACTGATACGAGCTGCCTTACTTACAAATGGATTCTGCATAATTAAACATTAACGCACGTGCATCTTCTACAGCCGTTGCATCCGTAATTACCACAAAACTGGATTTACTATAATGCGTGATATATGAAGTACCTCAAATGAAGCTATGATCCTCGCAGTTATGGATGCAATTCATGAAAAATTGCAGAATTTGTACAGAATCGCACAAATTGAGAAAAAAGACTGAGCCAAATCTCGCTTTATCATAAGTCCTCCAATAATTTATACGTTATCTCAAGGGGGCAACCCTAAAACCCGGAAACCAGAATCCTGAATCCGGAATAACACTGGAATTAGGCCCAACAGGTTTAGGCCTAATTCCAGTGTTATTTGTGATATGAGTGCAAACAGAAATCCGGATTCCAGGTTGCGGTTTCTGGGTTTCGGGGTTGCCCATCTCAAGGCATTCAAGGCTCTGTAACCAGGCAAGTGATGCAGAAGGAGAGCCAAGATTAGTGCCCAGGCCACTGGGCTGGTAAATATTTTCAACCACTTGACTGGAGGAACATAAGCAATTCCTTGGCTGTTTTGGAAGGTAAAACAGCCTCGAAGAACACTATCTAATCTTAGTAATCATTAGGAATGCCTCATAGAGTTATTGTCTCAATAAGTTTTTTCCAAGTTTGGATAGTGTTCCGCTGTTTTTTTTTTTTTTTAATTTTCGAACTTGTGCAGGTTTGACTGAATTGTGCAGTCCTGCACCAGCACACCCTAGCCTTGTCAGAAGCCCTTAACTACACTGTATTAAAGTTGCCTTGATGACTGAGCATAAATACATTTTGCATGACATACACCTGCACGCCTCATGCAGATAACTCACAGAAATCTATTTAAAAAAAAAAATTACCTGTCTGAAAGAAATCCATTGATGATTCTGGATCTCAAAGCTTTCTGGATATTACACAATGCGCACTGCCTACCACGGGCACTGCAATCAAAACAAAACAACTCTAGCATTACTATCAAGCCTGGATACATACAACAACACTAAATATCACTGGAGAAGTCATAATATTGAAACTCTGCGATTTTGTGCCTACTATAATTATGAAAAACTTGATTAGCTGTCGAGGTGCTCAACTTAGGAACACTGCATCCAGTTACTACGTTGATAATTTCACGCAATTTTATGCCAAAGCTACATGTAGAAAGGACAATTCTATTAGAATTTAACTATACTTTAATGTACCCTCGATTCAAACACAAAGCAAGAACATAACAGATTTAAGTTTTATTGATGTCAATAATCATGTGTACGATCAGTTATTCTAATATACATAGCAGGGCTCAAAGTTTATTTTTGGCTTTGGGAGCACTTGTGCGACCAGGTGTAAATTTTTAGGCACACTGCTGAAATTTTAGGCGCAGAGTTAAAAATTTTAGGCGCACTGCTTCAAATACTTGGAGCATCTACTCCAAGAATACTTAACGCTCCAAAAAGAGCAACTCCGGCTTCATATTGCAATATGGGCCTATTCTAGCAGTATTGAACACAACGAAAACAAATAAAAGAATCAGGATATTCCACACAAGAGTTAAGCTTAGATATTAACTACTGAAGTCGTTTCGATAAGTATCCTCACTATCCATTTGCTTATTGTTTGCCTCACCTTTGAAATTCTGTTCAGAAAGATTTTTGATTTTTTCAACATCTGGGTATTCGTGAGAACTAGCACGAACTTCGCTCATTTGGCTTTCCTCTTTCGCTATTGTATAAGCTACATTGAATTTGATTTCAAGCTCTCGCTGGAGGTCTCTCCGCTGTGCTGTTTCCTGTCTGGCAAAAACTTCCGGAAGTGCTTTTGGCTGTGTTGCTGTTTTTGATTTACTGCTACCGGTAAAATAACAGTCCCTGCAATAGATGTGGCTCTTACTCTGCAAATGCTTGATAAGTGTTTCGCGTTTAAAGGTGTCGCACCATTAACTAAAGATGAAGATGCATGCATTGGGAAAGCTTTACAGTATTTGCAGTGCATCAATTCTTTTTCCGAATCCCATTCCAGCCACTCAAATTCCTGCAACCACGATCTCTGAAATTTATATGCCTTTCTTTTCTTAGTCGCTGGCTCATCCTCATTCTCACTGACTGATGAAGTACATGTAGGATTGTTTGAGGATGTACTCTCTGTATTTGTATTTGAAGGCAAAGACCGGCTGTTTATAAGAAATTATTGTTATGCAAATGAGTATGTCACAAGAGAACAAAAGTAATGTTTTATGAATTTGTTGCATGCAGAATGACTTAACTGTGATATATTAACTAATTGTAAATTTACTGATTTTCTTACATTGAAGAAAAAAAGGCCCTTAACCAAGATTGAGGTTTTTTAGACACATGCTCTTGACACAGACACCCTTGACCTTCGGACTTAAACTTTGACATGATCATCGATTGCGCAAGAAGCATGTGCTTCATTCCTTCATTTGCATGTGTCAGCGGAGTTGTTTACAACACAGAACGTGGGACATGGGGAAGAAATGAACGTTCGAGTTCGGAGAATCCACTGGGAAATTAGGCTGGAAGTGACGAATAGAACACACACCGATGAAGGGAAAATGGTGCAGCTTTATTATTTGGTGCCTTGTGTTATATCTATGTTTACATTTACATCATTCAGAGTATGTTCAGTATGGTCAGGTGAGTAAGCACTTGAGAAGTAGCACTGTACTTTGGCTTTTATGGTGCGGTGGTGCGACCACGCATGATTTTTTAGGCGCACAGCAAAAAATCTAGTCGCATATGCGACCAGTTGGTCGTTAACTTTGAGCCCTGCATAGTTATCTTTTTAATTCTTAGTAACAGGATACATGACCCCACAAGCATGTTGCTTTCAATAATATATGGTGTATAAATAAAGGTGGTTGTTGTTGTCATTGTCACACATGTATGATTAACAGACCATACACAAATTTCACACAAACGTAATCACAGTACACACACAAATCTTAGTGTTGTGTCTACCTGTTTCATTTATTGAGGAACAAAGACCTCTCCAATCAATTTTATTTAACAAAATGGGCAAAAGGTACAAGGAAGGTTGAGGTTGTTCTAGGCAACATGAAAAAACATGTTTCCATGGGTTGAATTTGATGTGTAGTCAATGTCTGCAATTGTAAAACCCCCTAGACCAGTGACTGTGCAAACTCTTTCAGGGCTTACAGGTGTGTAAAACTTTTACAGATTAGACAGTTAATTCACTTTTTAGAGGAGTGAATTTTAATTTTGGACAACCAAAATTTGATTTTCACTCGTCCAATAGACAAGTGGAATTGTGTAAAAGTTGACAAATAATGGTTAGTCATCCTGTACCCTCAGACCAGTCCATCTGAGTGACTACGCTTTGTCATGTGACTTTAGCAAGGTTTGATTCTGGTTTATGGCAAACCTTGGCACTGACTACTGTTTTAACAAGAACTTGTTTATGGAACTCACACATGGAATAGTCAACAGTTGTATGGAAATTAAGGATCGAATCAAGGAAAAAGCATAACAAGGGTTCAGGAAGGATGATTGTGTGTTTCTGTATTGTTATCAAGGCCTGGACAGTGTTGAGAGTTCGCGTAATTTGTATCCAGCTGAAAATACATCACAATTGACCACGGTTACACAATGAACAATAGGCTATGGGTAGCCTATACTCTAGCCTCTCTTTTAGCCTATTTGCGACTGAAGGGTCATTAAGCATAATTAATTTTATGGTAGAAAGCTGACAGCAAATAGTAGCCGGCCCTGGAAACTGCTCAGTGAAACAATACACAGCCATAGCGATAACATCGAGAAAACTCCGATCGTCGAATTGACTTCGTTGTACACACCTAAAAATGTTACAATACGCATTGATTTGACTCAAAATTGGGAAACGGATGCTTGACAAGTTTTTGCGATGGCATTTTGATGACATTTCATCAGCAATAATTGCACAATGAAAAGAAAGTAGTTGGCAAAAGATGGCTGACCAGTCACATAATACAACCTGATATTACGAACAATGAAGGAAGAGTGAAGGAAGAGTTTCCGGTGTATGTAAGGAAGATACTAATAGATGTTTTTCCCCTTTGTGTGCCACGTTAGCTGGATAGCCTTGTGGACATCGCTACCGCCTCTGATGCAGGAGAGCGCAGGTTTGAATCCCAGTGCATACACTCCTACAGAAGTTTCTTTAAAAAGACCGCTCAAACTATCATCGATAGTAATCGATATTTGATTGGAAAATCATGACGCTGAAAAAAAAAAAAGATTCAAACACGAAAACATAACTCTAGCCGGCTACAGCAAAAGTAAAAAAAATTCTTTTGCCCCGCTATTTAAAAAAATATGTATCTAGTTTAAAAAAAAAATGACCTATCAAAAATTTTTCAACCTTTAGTCCCCGAGAGGTCATGAGTAAAATCATCTGGCATTAGCCAGAGTAAAATCTACAAAGTCACAGTTGGGAGTTAAAGGGTTAACTACAACATATACACTGATGAACATTAATCCTGGGTAGAATGTGAGTGCTGGGCCAAGTTTTTCTAAGCACGTTTAGTGCAAAACTGGGATAAATACCCACACAACCTAGATCAAACTAACCAATTAACCCTGTAACACTACCACAGTTACTTAACACAGATTTAACACTAATGATGTTTTGAATAACTTGACCAAGTAGATTTTTGTTCACGTGGGAGTTGGTCCTTGATACTGGTATGACTTTCATTCCAGTTCCCTCTTTTGATTATCTAAAATGTCATGCTGGTGCAAGTGAGACTTTATTGCAACTCATAAGGGCCTGTACCCAATTCACACGCCAACATTAATAGCTGGCAAACACTTCACACATGCTAAACATCAAAGCACATAAAAGGGTGAATATCTGTTCATATCTGTTCATCAAAATTGGGTTCACGTGGCACATATCAGTAAAGTTTTTCTTGAGCTTGGCAAGCATAAGTTCCACCAATAAACACAGGCAGAGCTGTAATGCATGGCAAGCACTCTGCTGAGCTCAGCTAATAATCGTGACCTCAGCAATAGTGACGCTTTGGCAACCATCTGATACAAATTCGAACTATGATGTCAACATGCTAAGAATTATGCACCGTGTCTACATGTAGTTTGAAAGGGACAGACGCAAACGACTGCGAGTTATCTGAAGATTGTTCCCTTCAAAACTGCAATAACACAGAAAATTGTTAATCAATTTAATCTTATGAATCAAACAGAAAATCACAACATTTAGTTGTGTACGATCGAAGCATGTAGCATTTTAACTGTACCAGCCAAAACGCATTTTCACGTGCAGTGGGTTAACACGAACAATTGGTTAGAGCCCGGAAACAGGTTTAAAATAAACAGGAGAGCCAATAACTCCTCGATGGTAAAAGTAATCGAAAGAGGCAAAATTGCTAACGTATATGAATAGATGAAATTGATTATTCCCCGCGATCTCACCGAAAGTTGTCCTTACCTTTTCTGTGTTGCACCATCAATGTCTTCCGCTAAAACCTGCTCGAAACCGTCTTCAAAGTCTTCTTCTGGTGCTTCGTCGACACCATCAGCTACGAAAGAAAAAACGAAATTTAAAAGACGCTGATGGGAACTTGACCATTTCCCGTACATTTTAAGTGAAACCTTATTATCACGTGTCGACCTCCAACTGATCTTCCTACCTTCGTCTCCACTATGCGTTCCGGGTGTTGATGAATAGCTTGCTACACTTTGAGTTTCCATGTCTTCATCCCCGCTTTCCTCGTCTCCTTTTCGTCCTAAAGACGAAGCAATACACAAAGTAAAAAATCAAATATGCGTGAGCCCATAAAATCGACTAAAATCCAAGTGGATGAATGAACAAAGAATTGGCAACTACTCTACCGCGATGTCAAAAGTGACCGCCACCGAAGCAAGAAAAATACTAAAGATCGATCACGCGTAGAAAAGCAACTTGCTATCCTCCGATTCTTTCCAAACCTTAAGAAGATTATACTCATTCCACTTCGATGATAATCACATGGCAATAATAACGTAAACAGATCTAAAACTACCTTTCTTTCGAGTTTGACTGCGCTTTCCTCTGCTTTTGCCCTTCGAGTCTCCCTTAGGCATAGTTGTTTTCAAGAATAAAACGTTAAAACCTTTTCTTAATGTGTTATTTCAGAACACAAAACGTTTTCTTTCGTATGCTTCTTCTTTTTCTGGCAATAAAACAATGGGAAGTCGTATTTTTAAGCTGAAACCTCCGAAAATTCATTGGGAGCTGAATTGGTTCACCTTTGCCCAACAAGTGGGAAGAAGAAATGCCGGCGATGACGTAAAGATCCGTGAAAGAAAACGTGATCGATTGCAAGTCTCAAGTATATCTTTAGGGAGGGGACGGAGGGTAAACCATTTCTTTTATCTTATAGAAAAAAAAAAGACAGAAATGTTACAATTATCCATCGTGAATGGCCAGATATAGTTTTGGTTCTATTTTGTGACACCAAAAAAAATCTTCAAGGACTTTGGCCTTCCATAAAGAGAAAAACAAAACAATATTCACACTACTCGCCAGGTCCCTAAGAGCAGATATATACTTATGACTTTGCCCCAGTATCTCGCGCTCAAGGAGGACCAAAATCATCAGAAGAAAGCTAATTAGGTTTTCCTGAAATAACTCAGAACCTACGCTTACAACCTTGATCTTGGACGATTATGTTGACTTAAAATGAATGGTAAGACCATTTGGTATTAGAGGTTATGCTATAATCAGTTATTCCTCGTTATCTAAAGATTTTTTTATGCTTATTAAATCTTCGTTGCGTCGCCATTTGTAATACGTACAGTTGGTACGTGGCAATTAATCGAAAGTGAAACATCCTTTTTCATGAAATCAATAGGTTTTACGCTTCAACTGATTTTTTTCTCTGATTAATCGGAATGCGTAAAGCTTATTAAGGAACTCTTATCTTGACAGATACTTGTACCTTGCAAAATTATGATTCAGCACTATTAGCCTTTACGCTTGCTTACATACAAGCAGCAATAATTTAATTTAAATTTAATATTATTGACACTCGGCCCGGGTACTCAAGTTCATTTTTTATTGAAACTAATGACAAAACAAGATTACTACATTAAAAAAAAGATTTTCTAGTGTAAATGCTGCAATCGTAGGAAGAAGGCATGGAAAGCCGAGATCAACGTAATGTTTTGAGAATGACATTTGAAATGTATCAGAATCTGGTCCGATAAGTTTGTGAACATTGCCATCGATTTCCATAGAGGTTTGGCAGGTAAAGTGGTCATGCTAAAGATATTCAAAAGCTGAGGTAAAAACCGGAAACAACTGTGTAAATATCATACATAAACACCTTCCATATTGAAGTTTGTTTATTACGGTATGCATGGTTCAATTCTACCTGTTAGCAAGCCCCCGCCCCCCTCCCCCGCCACTTCCCACCCAAGGCACACAAAAAGAGACATTTCATCATCCCTAGGACTCCTTATGGATCACAGATCTCTAATTTTGCATACAAAATAGAGATACATGTAGCAATATTGATTTTCATACAGTAGCAAAACCAGGCCCTTTGACAAGAACATAAATGCTTTTGTAGAGTTCATTGCACAAATGGTACTACGTTCATGCTGTGAGAAAAAAAGACTGAAGGAAAAACTCCAAGTGCACTTTAAAATCTCACAAACCAGCAGACAGATTTACGTATACAATGGTAACAGTCAAAAAGGGAATGTTAACAGTCATGAGAGAGAAAACAAGAACAAAATTTTTTATCAAGTCATAGTTTTTTAAAGTGCCTCTGAGAGATATACTTTGATTAGTACATTTACATTCATGTTAAACCAGTCCCTTCAAATTGTAGAGATTTTCCCAGATGAAATGAACAGTCTGCTCCACCCTGCTCAATGCCATTGTGTCATCAACTGTCAAGTGAGGTAATTCATAGGAGTAAGTTTCAATTTGCCTCACCCAGGGACAAGACAGCTTCAAACAATTGCTCACCCTGTGGCCCTAAGGACTGGACTTGCCCTAGACTAGGGGTAGTCCCAGGGGGGGGGGGGGTAATAAGTAGAATTGAACCTTGCATAATATTATATGTTGTACAGGTAACAATTTATTCCAGGTAAAAATTATTTCAAATAGTTTGATGGTACAAAGTCTTTTAATTTATTTTTGTCTTATTTATGATTAGTGTATACCAGACAAAGGAAATTTTAAATCAAACCAGGTTGAAGTTATAATTTTTACTTGACTTATAATGAGATGAAGTAATATATCAAACAGGAGGAAGAGTGTTTCATCAGATATCCCAACAGAAGAAGTGAGTTGAAAAACGAGGCCAAAGGCCAAGTTTTTTTTAACCGAATTTGAGGTATTTGGATAGAGGATGAAACACTCTTTTGAGTGTTTGATATTGCTTCTCAAGGGAATCAGTATTTTAAGAGAAATTTTAGTTTAAAGTTTCTGAAATTTTATGCTAATTAAGATCACATATCCAAACTTCCTTCGCAGTTGTGATTTCTTTTGTTTGGGGCTCATGAATTATTAATGAGTTTGAGAAGTGCTCCCTGATTGGATGGAATGATTTTTGCACATTCAAGAAAGCCATTTTCAAACAGGAAAAATAGTGACTAAATGTCAGCATATATATCGGTAAATAATGATTCATTCTTTTCTCTGACCACCTTATTAGTTTACTCCTTTGATGGCCTGTTGGTTTTAGCCCTGTTGGTGGTTTGTACCTGTGCTTACATCACAAAGGTTCCCAGATTAAAATCATTTTTTCTCTCTGAAAAGAAGGGTTTCTTTGGAGTTTTCTATAAAGGTGAGGTCCATCTACATCTTGTTTGTGTTTACAGTATAGATTATCACTAGTGGTAATAGGACTGAGTGGAGTCCAATCTGGTCTGTAATAATATACATACAAACATCTCTGCATTTTTATTGACTGAGATCATGTCAATTTATCCGAAACAGTGCAGCAACATGAAATTAGTGCAGATAGTTGAAATTCCTTCTGATTGGTCAATAAGTCTCAGACAGCCAATCAAACGTGATGGTATGTACACAAATGAGTTGCAAGCAAAAAGAAATGAATGGCAGGCACCTTGAGTAGGTTTTCTGAGCTCAAAAAAAACAGCTCTTAAAATGCAAACACTGTAAGTTAAAAGCATTGCTTTTTGGTTCCCCATCTAGTAAACATGGTGTTTGAAAATGGAAAATGCAGATGAATAGGAAAATTACGAGCCAAGAGAGCCAAACAGTTTAGTGCAAAACAAACCGCAAAGGGGTACTATGATTATGAGAAGGTATCTCCAAATTTTTGTATGTATATTATTAATGAGTAATCACATGATTTTTCCCGTGCATTTTAGAATAAATACGCACTCAGAAATTTTTTCAAAGACCACAAATTGCACGAACCCTATCTTAGTCTTTGAAAAAAATTATCTATAGGTGCTTCTTTATTCCAAATTTTGTTAGTCTTTGAAGAAATTTACCTACAGGTGCTTCTTTATTCCAAATTGCACTCCAAAACATCCAGTTACCTATACTAATCATACAAGTGATAAGAAAATCAGATGACCGCATAAGCAGGAGTCCAATTTGTTTATCACGAGTATGATTACCAATTGAAATGGATGAAAAGAAGTCCTATTCCCAATTTATCATAAAAAATTACAATTTTTACAATTATTGTTTTCTAAAATATTGTGATTGTTCAAGGGAAAATATCCCCTTCATTTTGCAAAGAGCTGGCCATTTTGAGAGTCTTTGTACTGTTTCTATGGTGATTGAAAGCAAGGTTGTGAGTGCTTCATTTAAAATACAACTTTGAACATGATTGGTTTATTGAACTGTCCAATAACAATCTGGCAAGTTATTTAGTGGGAAATAATATGCAGGAGATCTTTTGAACCAATCACAACGCAGGAAACAGTTATTCTCATTATTATAACTGTTGTTATAACTTCAGGTTTGATACACGTAAATATTTCTTCCATTGCATTAAGTTAATGATTTTCCAGTAACTGTTGCCATGAATATGATTGAAAGCAATAACTAACCAGACTGTTAGTTGGGTTTTTATGTACTGACTTACAGTAGCAATGCGGCAAAAAAGGGAATACTTTTCAAATGTAACTGTTGGTCTTATTTATCATCAGCTGCTGTAATTGGAATTCGTCTTCACTGGGTTGTGGCTGTGTCCTGTCTTTTAATGGCACTCTACATTCTCATCCTCAAATAATGGACTTAAAGAAGGTTATTTGTGTATTAAACTGTACATCAAGGAGTAGATCACATTTCCAGGAAGTCACCTCATGGGACACATTATCCAGTAACATCCTTCATTCTTTTGGGGCAAGTTTTCTTGCCTTTTTTGGTGTGTACACAATGGAATCCAGTCTTGTTTAGAAGGTCACAGAGTTAGTTCACAATTTAGTTTTGAAATTATTTATAATGAACTGTAGAAGTAACGAATGTTTACAATACTGCACAAGTGTAAATAGCAGGTGAGGCATCTTGAATCCAGGCAGAGGAACGAGAAAAGAAAATTTCTTCTTGTATTAGAGACAAGTAAATTTCAGTAAAGTTGAGAGAGGTATATAGTTGACATTCTGCAAAGTGACATGGAAAGTATCTGTCACGCAAGCAGTATTCATATCCTCATTAGTCAAAGGAAAATCATTTTAATAAGGAATCTGATGCACAGCTGACCTATATTGACTTCTGGGTTGTCTTTTGTTTAATTTAATTTTCGCATTCAATTATTTTCTTTTGGGGGGAAATTTGCTGTAACATTCCAAGCAAAACGTTTTTGTACCAGGGTTCTGAATTGCCAGAGGACCCCCGTCTTAAATAAGGATGAAAAGGGAAATTTGTTTTTTCTGTTTCCTTCAGTTCCTTTTTTGTTAGTATTTGGTCAGTCAGACAAATAACAAAGATCAACCAAGAACTTACCACAGGTTTGTTTATAACACCCTGAAATAGGGTTGTTTACAGCTTATTATTATGCAAAATATATTTTGAGTGAAACACTTTATATCTGAGCTGTAATGCTTGCGTGCAAAATTTAGGTGAATTTGGGAGCTGAATGGCATGATCAGTGTGTAAAAAAAAAAACACTAATATTAGACTACTGCCAGTCTCCGTTTCTCAAAAGGTCTGACAAGTGTGACTAGACAAGAGTGACTTGTATCAGCCCCTCTCATCCATACTGGGCTATTTAAATGTCACTTGTCAGACCTTAAGAGAATTTAAGGGAGACTATTAGCAGTCTACACGCTAAAATTATATCTCCTGGACTGAATATACACTAAAGGTTTGTAAACTAGGTGGTGATATCATTTGGAATTTGCTGGTGTCATCCTTAAACTATTACTAAACTGTATGGTATTTTTGGCAAGGAACATTTATTTTTCTCGATATTTTATGTTGGGAGGATGTAAAATTAATTTAAAGGAGCTATGTCACGGTTAAATGGGTTTGAAAAGTTTAGCTAAACTTTTCAATTTTGTTGTTTGTAATCCGTGTCAATCCTCTCCATCCTTGACCATCATTGCTCCTTTCTGGTTTATTATTATCTCTTTGGTGTTTTTCCACCTTTGTAAAGCATTATGTTCAGGTTTCCTTCAATTTAAAGGTAAATTTGTCGATGATCAAAATACCTCAAAATATCGTGACAGAGCTCCTTTAAAATTTAGATAAATACAATTTAGGTGTTAGTTAAACTCGACACAATGCTGGCCACCAGCGTTTTGCATGATTCAAGTGGATGTAGTTACACGACCTTGCAGGGGCTGTTGGAAATTGACAGCACCCCAGGTGAGGTCAAGTTCATGCATTTTTGTTGCTTGTGCGTTGAACATGCCCATAAGTTGCTTTCCCCTGGCCTGGCTGACCCCTTGAAACTATTTGGCAAGTATGGCAATTTTTCCAGTAGTTGGCAGTGTGACAGTGCCTGGATGAATGGCACTCACAGGGTTGTCATGGCTACCAGATGCTCTGAGTTGCAGTTCCCTGCTGCACAGCTTTGGGGATGAGAGGTGAAGCATAAGTAGGATAATCATTTTCAATTTGCTGTGTTTCTAAAGCAAATTGGTTTGCATCGATGCGGAAAGGAATTTCACCTATCATGGTCATGATAGCAAAATAATATATCAAAGACAGCTCACAAAAAAAGAAGTGTTCAATTTGTTGTTCCTTATCCACTTTAGGAAAAACCACTCTGTTTAGCATTCACTGAAACCCCTTTGATGCATAGAAGACAAGTTGCCACAAAAGTTGTAGCCTAAATTCAAGCTGTGACGGCAGTAGCCACGTCCACAGCTGCAAGGCAGTTTTCTGTTTGTTGGGTTTGTATGCTTGTAATCATTTACAGGTCCAGTGAAGGTGGCTGAGTCAAATATATTTAGTAGTGCAAAACATACATGAAAAATCTAATCACAACTGAGTGCAACATTCTTGTACTTAGCACCCTATTTTAACACTTGAGACCTTTCTACTCCGTGGAAATGTAAACAAGTAATCACGGCAGTGAATGAAGTTGTCAGCTAGTGTCTGTTTAGTCAATGCCAGCAAACTTTATTACCAGTGTGGTAATATATACAAAAAAATTGCTCAATTCTGATTGGGTAACAGCAGTGGAGTTCAAGTGTAACACCAGTGCAAAAAGTACTCTCCTCTGTGACTGAAATCAAATGTTGCCCCCAGGCTTTCCAGTTTGAAAAATACAATACTTGACCAAAGAAAGTTCTTCTTGAGGGGTATACACTAGGTATTTTTGGGACAGCATTCTTGTGGTTATTGGACATTTTATAAATGCTAATTAGTGTGAAGTAGGGTTGACTTGCTTCCCACCAATGTGGCCTGGGTTCAAACCCTGGGCCGAGTTGTTCAAAGCCAGGTTTACGCTAACCCTGGGTTAAGTCCGATTAAGTCCTACTGGCTGTCATGGTATTTATCCCGCATTAGTATCACCCAACTAGTGGACTAATGCAAATCCTGCATTTTCATTGGCTACGCTACTAGATGACTATTAGTAATAGTCCTCGAGTAGCGAAAAGCGTGACGCTTTCTTTCGTTTTATTCCCAAATAAATATTTCTTCAACTTGCATTTGCTAACTTTATCATTGCCTTTTCTGTCCGACGAGTTGGGTGATACTAAAACAATTAGACCCTTGGCCCTCAAGGGCCACGGGTCAATAGCCCATGAGGCGAAGCCGGATGGGCTATTGACCCGTAGCCCGTAGCACTAACCCGGTTTCGAACAACATGGCCCTGGATGACAACAGGCGTCGGTCAAGTTTGTTGTAGGTTCTCTGCTCCAAGACTTTTTCTCCCAGTACTCCAGTTTTCCCCTCCTCTCAATTATTGTCATTATACTATATAACTTAGGGATGCCAATCATAATCCATACAGGGTGCACCGTATAGTCTATGTACAGTGTAGGCATAGAGGAACTAAACTACTCTTACCTATTGAAGCTATAAGTTGAACCTAAAATCTCTAAATAACTTGGTGTTAGATTGTATTTTAAAGAGAACTATCATAAAGATAAATGGGAGGCCTACCACGTTTATCGGACCAAAAACATTCCCTAAACATGTGTCTAAAACTACTGAGTTCCAATAGTTACGCAATGATTGTCTTGAAAGTGTGTGCTGTGTTGAGTGAGCTTGGTGCATTCTTCACAGAGTCATACTTTGTGCTAATGCCAACAAGCTTCTTCATAGTCAACTCGAGTTCCTTTGACCACCCTCTTAGCACATCGATCAATGAGAATATTACACTGCTCAATGTGATAGCCCAACTATTGCCTCTTCAAGTCTCATTGCAGCAGGGCATACCAAGCTGTATTTTCATGCTTCTGTGACTCTCCACCCACAGGCAACTCATCTCTACAGTCCACACTCACCTTCCCTTGTTGTTTAGAGACCACCCGAGCAGTCTGTTGACCCTGATTTATTATTATTATTATTATTATTATTATTAATCCACCCATAGCATAGCCCCATCTCTTCAAGTATCAACTGCCATAGCCTATATTCCAAATAGTTGGCTCTGACAAAGGCATGGAGATCAGGGACAGAAAGAGCTTGCTCTTGAAAATTGTTTGACTTTAACAATAGTTAAAGGACCCACTGTGCAGACACTTGAACCATGAATCTTTAAGTGCTCCCTCTTTGACAGGCAAAATTGTCCCTGTAGAGTGACGTTACTCTTCAGTGAGTGCAGTTCAGTTTTCTTTTGAGTTGGTGAAGTCCATCTCAAATCAAATTGATTGCTGATTTTTGTGGAGAGGGAAAAACTGAAAAACATCTCTGAGCAGAACTGAAAACCGACAAAGTCAACCCATATGATGCAAACTCCCCGAATCAAACCCTGGCCCCGGTTGTTAAAAAGGTGACTAACGCTATCCACCAGATAAGTCACTATCCAGTGGATAAGCGCTAGCAAAACCAATTCAGTTATCCAATGGATAGTGAGTTATCCAGTGGATAGCGCTATCCACCCTTTGAACAACTGGGGCCTGGACTCTAGCAAATAAGGAAGGGGTTGACCAAACTACCTGGTTTTTCCTTCATAGTCAAGTCAAGTCATTTTTATTTAACTGACACAATATTATATACATAGAGTTAGAATGATTTTACAATATTGTTTAACAAAAATAGAAGGGAAAAGTAAATTTGATAATATGTTTTTACGGTGTAGAGTTTGGGACACCTAAATAGTTAGTAAACTAATCGAGTACCTTCCCCAAATTAATTACATCATGAGCAAAAGGAATAGAGTTAAATAACATTTTTTTGGTTAAAAAGTATTACTTCGTGTACTAACGTGAAACTTATTGAATGTATTGACGTAAATTTCTTAAGAATCAAATCAACGAAAATATGAATCTACAAACACATCCAGTTACTTTCAAACAGATTCAACATTATAATTATGTACAAAATTAAGTTAATTAACTAGAAGTAACCACAGGTAATTATCCTTGTTATACCTGTCAATCATAGAGTTCTTAACCTTTTGGCAGAATCTGGAAAAAGGAGTAATCTGCTTTACATCAAGAGGCAATGAATTCCAAAGTTTAGCACCAGAAAAACAAAGAGAACAAAGACCATATTGTGTGGTCTGGACTTGGTTTACAAACAGGTTATCATTATTTGGTTGACGTGTATAATATGGATGAACAGAGGATATTGGCTTGAAGTACAGTAATCAGCAAAACAAGATGGAGTTAGTTTATGAAACCACTTATAAACAAAAGAAAGAATTTCAACATGAATTATATCACAAAATTTCAAAAGATTTAGGGATTTGAGCAAGGGTTCTGAGTGTGATGGGGGTTCAGAAAATGTCATAATCCTGACTAAACGCTTTTGCAGAGTGGTCAAAGGATTTAGGTAGGTTGGGTATGTTAGACCCCAAACATAAACACCGTAAGTAAAAAAAGGATAAATTAGAGAATTTTAAAGCATTTTTAATACATCAGTATTAACATTGATAGTACCTCAATTTTGAGATGATTCCTACAGTTTTTGAAAGTTTCAGGCAAAGCTCATCAAATTGACTTTTCCAAGTTAGATTAGCATCAAAAGTAACCCCAAGATATTTAACTGTAGATACTTGCTGAATATTTACCCCATTAATTTTCAGATTAAAAGTCTTATAAGGCTTCAGTCTTTTAGAGTGAAAGAATGAAACTAGTTTTTACAATACTAATTCATATATTAAACAGGGAGGATTGTAACAAAGACTAAGTCACTAAACACACAACTGTATAAATTATGGACATTTGAGAATGTCCTTGTCAATCACAATCAGCACTAGACCATAACAGACACTGCACAAAGAACAGAGGGCTGTAAAGGGTGGGTTGGATCGCATTTTATGGGGAAAAAAATGGTAATTTCACATTTGACACACAATGAAAAGGTCTGATGATAGTGAAGTTTTGGCCATGCCACATGGCCTGTAACATAGTTAAGGTGCACCTAACCCCAAAATAATTTTTTCACTACAATTCGTCTTTGCATCTGTTTGAAACGCATGGTGCCTATTTTTTCCCATTTCTGCCAAATCTTGACATTTTGTAGGCTTCCAAAACTTACGAAAAACTAAACATCATTTGGTACATGACTGAGTCAAAAGGGGCATGGGTCTATTCCTGATTTGACGTCACAAACTATTTTGCATGCATGTTTACAAAGACTTAATGGCATGTAAATCAGTTCGTGACGTCAAATCAGGAATAGACCCATGCCCCTTCTGACTCCGTCATGAACCAAGTAAGGCTCAGTTTTGAAGCCTATAAAAAGTTAACATTTGGTGGAAAACAAGATAAAATTCTCAGTGTGTTTCAAACAGGAATAAAGATTTATTTTAGTGAAAAACATGTTTTGGGATTAGGTACACTTTAACTCTATTTAGGTCTATCAGAACTTTGTTCACAGAATTATATTTAAGAGAAACCAAATTCACAGTTCACCGAGAATTACCCACTTAATTCTCAATTCAAACATAATTTTTATCAAAAAGCATGTTTCACAAGAAAAAAATTTGACCTTTTCACATTTCACAGGAAATAAATGGGCAATTCATGGCTTACAATGTCTACCACACTCAGAACAGTTTCATGTTTGCCATCAATGGGTGCAAACTACCCACCCAACCACACCACCAAGATGACAAGACCAACCTGTTACTGTGATACTACAGCCTCAATAGTATTGAGCTTCAGTATAAAGGTACTATAGAGGTAAGGGGGGTTGGGGACTATCAGGCCCTTTCCCTGGATCTGCCACTGCTCTACAAGATCCAAATTCCAAGGGATGTTGCTCGTCATAAATAATACCCTCAAATACTGTTAGCCTTCCCAGCAAGTTCACTGGTGCACCTGGAAGTATGTGGTCTCTCATCTAAACACAATGACAACACTGGGAACTGGATTCATTTTGCATGAGGTACAATTAGCTTTGAATCTCACCCCGAGCACTGCCTTGACTTGTGTTCGGCTTTCAACTCATCCTACCAGCTGAGGTTCTTAACCATATATATAGGAAGGTCATTATGCACTCACTACCCTTCCACTGGTAAACAACACATTTTTTAAAGAACTCTTTAAAATACAAAACTGGCAAACATACCTCTTTGCTGCCATGTTGCTCCTTGTGTAATCAATTTTATTTCCAGGAATTTTAAATCCTGTTTTCACGTTCTCTTTGATAGAAAAATATCAATAAAAAAATCCAGTTTTTCCTGGATACTGTTTGCCACACCAACCAGATCACTGATAACAACTTCTTTAAGAAGTACATGTGGTAAGACAACAGTTCTTGTGTTGAGGACGATTTGGGTCACAACTGATTCCTACATGAAGGATGTCACTGGAAATCAACTTGCAGATGTACTTCCAGAGTGCAATAGGCAGCCCCGTGATACAATCACAAATGGCTTACCTCAGAGACAATTACTGAAAAATACTCCACAGCAAAAAATATTACCATGTATCAACTCTTCCACAACGTGCTACTGAAGTGTTGCTAATGATGGCTGTGCAGCTATCACGACGAACATATACAACATGGATTGTTTCCTTGAGCTGAACAAGTTTTTCGAATGGAAAGGGAATAAACCATGTCGCTGTACCTCAGATCTTTGTGTTTCCAGACAGTTGATAGGAAATCCACACTGCATGAGGCACTGATGCCATTCATAATAAGTTTAATGAATAATGTATCTCCATCTAATGTTACAGTCAGGAATTTAAAGTATGTGAATATGCCAAGAGCACATGAGGCAGTGAAGCTTCATCTCTCCACATGGGTTTGACAGGCCATGGCTGAACTTTGACCTGACAATTAATGTTACCAATACACTTATAACCAATCTGGTTTTCACCTACTGAAAACTGCTTTAACCTTTACCACTGCATCAACTGTAAATTTCATTCCTTTAATAATGAAAAACTTGACCATTATAGGCAAGTACGAGTTAAATGCCTTTATGTATATGATAAAAAGAAACTTCTATGGCCCTTTAAACATGGTTAAAATATGCATGATGAACCTTTGTTTTGCTTGTTGCTGCTTCAAAGAGACTGAGGTGCTAACTCAGGGTTGCCACAGCCCAGGATAGCGCTACACCATTTTATACTGACTGCAAACCATTTCTCACCAGGATTGCAGCAAATATGTTGTTGACAACACCATGAAATCCATGTAGTTATCTTTGCAACAGTATCATCTGATTTGATTCAAAACAGCGCTGTCACTTATTACTGACTTTTGACGTGCCTTTTTTTTTCCAACCATGGCAACCCGATTGGCAATACATTTATAACCAGGAAAGTTTTCAATTGTGAACAGCTTTCAATCCTAAACTTGGTTTCAATCAGGCACCAAAACCTTTCTCGCGAGAAAAAAAACAACCAAAAGGAAAAAATGAACATCGGCAACACATGGTTACGCCTCTTGCTTCCAAAGAATCAATATGCAGCAGAAGCATTCACAATTGAAATCTTTTGACTCCTTAGGCTGTGTATAAATCAACAACATTAGAACAATTAGAGTCCACAGTTCCATACTTTTATAGGGAAATACTGCCATTATTGAAAATGGCATGAGACCAATGATCACACAGTCTTATCTCCTCTGCTTTGATTGCTTGATCTTGCAAGTAGGCTGAACTTTTTGTTGACAATTTACTGATCCTTGAAGGCTTGAATAACACAAGAGGCAGCACAGAGATTTCAAGTCTTGAGTAGATTTTTTTGAAGCTCCAGTGAAATATCAGTTCTTTTTTTCCCTTGAGTTTTTTTATAATGCAAATATTTCTGCCAGTTCACTGATAATGAAGCAGCATCAAAACACAACAAAACAAGAAAGCTTTTTACACCACGCAAACTTATTTCAGCCACTGCCTCGGATAACAAGAATAACCAGATGATCTTCTTTTGATGGTTCAGGTGACAAATGAGGTGCAATGCGAACCAAATGCTCATGTGAAAACTGGCATGGGGGAAATGCATGCAAAACCCCAACATCATCCTTTGTAGTTGCAGGATTTCCAGGCATTACAGGAAGGTTTACAACAGCAGCAGCTTGTTTTTGCTTCAGATACGTCATAAGATTCCTCAATGGTCTGTGTTGTAAAGCTTCCTCTGAATTTGGGTCTTCAGGAAGAGATGTTTGCACACCAGGCAAAGCAAGTAACAAACAGTGACCACTGGCTCCTGCAGTGTTAATCCTTCGTGTAACTTCCTCCAGCTTTGGCTGGTCCAAACGTAGTCGCTGCGTAATTCGTAGAACTGAATTCTGAGCAGAGCCAGACCCGTCTGAACGAAGCAAAGAATCTGCAACTTCAGGATTTCCACCAATGAAATGCATGCGAACAGGAAAAGCACTATTCTTGAGAATTAATGCACCACGCCATGCAACAGCAAATCTCTTAACCAGGTCTTGCAAGGTTTCTGTTCCCACAGATGCAGGATTAACATTTTCTTGTCTTGTCAATTCCTTTGGCTGCATATCTTTGTCAGAATCTTTGTTCTTGCTGGAATTTTGGTTGTCATTGCCATCTTCCAAAGTGATCTTTTTCCTATCATCATTGTTGCCAGCACTAATGCGACTGAAGTGACCATCCACAGAGCTCGAGCGTCGCGAACCCAAAGGTGATGATGGGCGTGAATGATTTGAATGATTTGGAGATGGAGATCTAGTTCTCGGACTTCGGCGGCGTTTGGGAGGACTAGCGTTGTCCCTGTATTCTTTGGTCCTTAAAGGTGAAGGTGGCCTACGCTTCCTAGTTCTGTTGTTGTCAATCTCCCTGGGTGGGAGAGGTGAATGATCATATGGTTGATAATTATCCTCAGGGGGTGGCCTCTGCCTGAAGCGCTGCTGTCCTTTGGAACTTCTGTCCTGAGATCTCCTATCCCAGTTTTCAGGATCCTCAACTCGGAGGTTTTGCTCCTCTCTAGGCCAGCTGTTTGAACCACCATACGACCTGTGAGGAGGTAGATCAAGCTGTCGGCCAAGATCCTGCTTAAAGGAATTACCGGCACTTTCTTCACGCCAGTTTCTGTAGTCACTTTCACTTGCAGGGTGTGAATCTCGTCGATATGGTGACGGTTCTCGCTTTCGTTCATAAACTCTATCACTTTCGTAGGTCCTTTCTCCCTGATCGATCGGAAACAAGTCATCCTCAACTCTGCCATCAATATTATTGATGCGAGTCCTTGGTGGGCTAGCAGCTTGTCGAAGACGTGGGTCTTGCAAATGATCTTTATCAGCAAAATCAATCTTCAAGCGTCGATCACGCCCGCCGAGTGGAAATCCACGCATTTCACGTGCAGCGACCGAAGCAGCATCCAAACTATCGTACAAGATATAAGCATGATCATCGCCCTTTTCGTAATCAATCTGCCTGATGGCACCAAAGCGATCAAATTCGCGCTCCAACTCGACGATCGACGTCCACTGGCCCAAACCACCAACCCAGAGCCGGGTTGTTTGTTGACTCTTTCCGTAGCCAATTTTAACGCGGTTGCGTCCGATAATTTCACCTTGCATTTCCACTCGAGCTTTCGCAGCAACATCCAGATCCGCAAACTTCACAAACGCGTAAGTGTTACCTTGTCCACGAGCAGGTCGTTTGATATCTACGTCCAAAACAACTCCGAACCTCTCAAACGCACGACGCAATTCTTGGCTCGAAATGCTGGTCTCCAAGTTTCCCACAAAGAGGGTTCGCGTAGCTTTTGGATCGTCTTCAGGAGGAATGTACTCCGCAGGTCGAATAGGATTTTGCTGCCCGAATGCGCCAGTATTCCGGAAATTTTTACGATCATTATCTCCTCGGTTTCGATCAACATCAAACTGCGGGTTATTTCTTGGAGTCCGGCGTGTGGGAGAGAGCGATCGATTGTAGTTTTGCGGGTACTCGTTAGGAGGGCTATAACTCCGTTGAGACGTCCTTTCAGGGAAATCGTAATCTACAAGAACAGGGCGATCAAACAGCAGAAGACGTCCACGGCGTTCAATAGCACGCTTTGCTTCCCGAGCATCGTCAAAGCTTCGAAAGCACACAACTCCATAACGGTCCTCGTCCCGTCCGAACAAGTGCACGGTCATTTCCACATTACCTACGAACTTTTTGAACTCGTGGAATATCCCTTGTTTCATTGCGTGATCTCCAATGTGAGTGGCAAGATTAGAGAGTCGAATTTGAGGTTCCAACTCGCGGTCGGTTCTTTTTCGCTGGTTCTGGTAGTTGTTTTCGGTGCGCATATTTAGATTAGAGCTGCGTTTATACGTCCTTGTGTCGACCTTTCTCGTCAAAGACGAACTTCGGCGGATCGGGGAACCACTATCCCGTGCGCTCTCCGGAGAAGATAATCTGTCTCGAACCCCATTATCGTCGAATTCTCTTTGAGAACGAACTCGCTTCGGCTTTGCAAGCGTCTCTGAATCAGAAGACCTCTTCATGACCATTATTTGTCCGCCTCCTCCAAAAAAATATGTTATCAACTTATTACAACCATATATCCAAGATGGCGGTTAGTAATTTCGGTTGTGAAGTAGCGAGTGCGTGGTGACGTACACGTGGGGAAGGCAACGATTCGTGATGAGAAATGACTTTATGATCAGTTTTCCTTTCAACCTGAAGTTTACAGAGATCCATTCAATATCCCAACTAAGAATGATATTATAGACCTCCGAAACTTATTAAAGAACATCTTAGCTCAATGTAGGAACATTAAGGAAGTATTTCTATCCCCGAAAATGAAGTTCATCTCAACAGAATGCTTCCATTTTCAGCAGACGTCCCGCTGATTGGCTTGAAAATTCTTAACACTATCTCTCTTCACCAATGGTGTTTGAGCATTTGATCATAAAGGAACTTCAGATGGCCTTTTTACTTTGCATGGAATATTTATACGAAAGCACAAGTCCATAACCCGACAAAAGCGAGATTTGAATGAAACCCGAGCTAAAATGTATGGGTAAATCAGAAAAGACATTGCAGGTGATCAGAGAGTTTTTGATATGAAAATTATCAACTGTAGTACCGGGTGAAGACTGAAAGATGGCGAAGAACTAATTTCTTCGTAAATAAGAACCAAAACGGTCATTATGACTGGACACTGCCACGGGGTAAATTTTTCGTTGTTGTGTTTGGAAAGCCGTCCAAAGAATCAGAAAGGGTTTTTCTAAACTCAAAATAAGATATTTTTTCCCGTAAATCGTTTTCTATTTCTTGTATCCTTTTACAAGAGAGGATAATGGGACAGAAATGGAAACACCCAGTCTATCCCTTGGGATATGTGAATTTCAGTAAAGTTATTTTTAATGACAGAAGTCTGTTTTCCGAGACGTCCACAAAGACTGATTTATGGCTCTCGTGCCTTTAACGCGGGATGTTTTGGGTCATATGCCACATTTTGGCTGCAATAAGCATAAATCTGCACCGTTTAATGATTAAGTCAGAATAAAGGTTTGCGGACTTCTCCGGAAACCGTCTTCCGTTGTGCCACCAATGTGGCCCGGGTTCGATTTCCGGTCTCGGCGTCATATGCGGGCTGAGTTTGTTGGTTTCTCTACTCTGCTACGAGAGATGTTTCTCCGGGTTCTCTGGTTTTCCACTCTCCACAAAAACCAACATTTTATTTGCATTTTTGTAAATTCAGTTGATTTGTAGTCTCCGCCATTAGCAGAGCACTCGTGCTCAGCTAAATAACCTGAGACTTAAGTAAAGTGATTATTATTAAATTCACATGACCCAGCAAACGCCGTAAGACTCCTTCTCTGTACCATTATCGTCTCTTGCAATTGTACATGTCCTTTATTATTGTGCCGTTAATCACCTTTTCCCCCGTTATTTCCTTGCTCTGTTACTCTGTTACTCTCTCACATCCGTAACAATAAACTGGTGTTTAGATTCACGGAAAGGCTGAGCTCAGTGTATTTCGCGCGATCGGTTGATATGAACTCCATTTATTTTATTATTCAGACTCCTACAGGAGCCTTGCTAGCCAATCATAAGCCTTGCATAATTAACCGTTTGGACGCGTGTGGACTGGAACTAAACTTTTCGCGGGAAAAACGCGACTTTAGTTTTAAAAAAGAAATAGAAGCCTGAGAGAAATCGGCATCGAGGAGTATAAGCCCAGCACGCTTCTAAAGACAAAGGAGTCGTACAAGGAGATGGTGCTAGCAGTTACCCCAGGCAGTAGAACAATAAATAAAATAGTTGTTAACACAAGAATTATAGAATCTTAAAGCAGAATTAAAGTTGAGATAAGGTTTGATACGACGAAGAAGAGAAAGGCTACTGCTCATGATGATGCAGCAGATTGTATCAATATGGTGCTCCTAAGACATGCCACTGTCTATCATAACACAAGCATCTCGGCATGGTCAACTTGCTCAATAGATCTACCATCCAGTTGGACATTGAGTGCCGGGTTGGTTAAAGTACGGCGTTTCGGTAGTCGTACTAAGTAAAGATTTAGTTTTCGTTGTATTGAGTGACATTCGATTATTATCAGCCCAAGTAGATACAGTTCTAGCAATTTTATTCAGCTGAGCGCTAACAAAAGTAATAGAGGGCCCACGAACAAGAATAGTAAAATCATCCGCGAACATAGTTGAATTAATAATACTAAACACTAAATAAATACTAAAGAAAAGTGGCCCCAGGGTACTACCCTGTGGCACACGTACAGAGACTGGAAGTGCTTCAGATAGAGTGCCCCTAAACTGGGTTTTCTGAGAACGCCCGGATAGATAAGAGCGAAACCAACCCACGGTAGAATGGGAACAGCCATGGATAAGTTTATTAACTAACGTAATCGTGATCCACAAGGTCAAACGCTTTCTTCAAGTCAACTAGTAAAGATCCATAAAAGTTTAGGAGTTTATTATCCATGTTTGTTAAAATGTTATCAGAAAGGTTGGCATCAGTAAGCTCACACGAGCGATAACTACGGAAACCAAATTGCGAATCCAAAAGCAACTCATGTTAAGAAAGAAAGCACTAAAAACTTTGTTTTACCGGTCGACCCTCAAGAATTTTTTAGACAACAGCAAGAACTTATATTGGGCGACAATTGGATCGGTCTGAAACCAACCATCTTTATGCAGTGGCGAAACTTTTTTCCAAATTTTCCAAAGGTCAGGAAAAATATCAGAAGAAATAAATAAAATAAATAAATTTATTTATTTCGTAACTTTCATTTAGGTGAAAATGACATACAACGAAAGAAAAAAGGCACTAAATGAGGGACTAACGTACGGACTCGAAGTCCCAGCGAGGTCAGCCCCCAAATGAAGTCTTTATTCATCAAAAGATAAAATGACATATCTTTTGTTACAAGCAAGTATGAATAAGAATCCAACAAATATGTTACAAAGCTAATTCATATTTAAAAACTAAGCGATTTAAAATGAACGAGTTTTTAAAACGCATGTATTAATCTTAGGTTTATAACAAGTTTCTTTCCTTAGTTGGTAGCTGGATGGTTTGACACGAGGTATTATAGGTAAAGGTGGATGTCCTGTAGAGTTTACAGCTTTTCTAAAAATTTTGCGGTCTCGCCTCTCTATAAGTAATCGTATACATTGACAGGCTTAGACATTTATTTCCTTTTAAAACAATCTTGAAGAATGGGAACGTAAGAATCCTGGTGAACTGTTTCCTTGACGAAGGGAGTGACACCACTTACATTAACTAAGATCTGGTAGAAGAAGAGCTGGGCCTGGTGTGAGAGGTCAAAAAGAACCAATCATTGTTAGCGTCGCAAATGATCAGCGGGTGAAATTTATGCCAATGACTTTTCAAGTCAGATTGGAGAGTATTGATGGCAAAATTAATAGAACCATTTCCGTTAAGACGTCTCAGAAGATCTGCAGAGAAATGAGGCCTGTCAACTGGTTGAGGAGAAAACACAAGTTGTCTCATATGAACGATATACCGTTCCCGCAGCTTGCCAAACGAGGAACGATTGCTGATCTTTTGGGAGCGGACAATCACGAGTTGATGACTACCATAAAGGACGTTCCGGGCAAGGTCAACCAACCCAGTGCAAGGCTCTGCCCTCTGGGATGGACTGCGATTGGACGTATCGACAAAGAAGGTTCGGGCGGTGAGCACCACACTGGGCTTATCATGCAGAACTTTCCGTATTTGTAAAGGGTCTGAAGAAACGTCCGGCTTACAAGATGATGATTTAGAAGTCATTTTGAGAAAATTCTGGGAGCTAGAGCACATTGGAGTCCTGTCCTTTAAGCAGCCATTCACACCAGAAGAGCACGCAGCGTGGAGAAAAGTTAGGGAATCGAGAACCTTTGACGGGAAACGGTACCAAGTTGCAGTTCCTTAGAAAGAGGGTAGACCATGTCTGGTCAACAACAGACCCCTAGCTGAAACACGGTTACAGCAAGTCGAACGCAAATTAGCTAAAGACGAAAAGATAGCATCTGCTTATCAACAAGTTATTGACGAGTACTCACAGAAGAACTACATTCGACACATTCCTGCCACTGAAGAGAAGTGCGAAGCTAAACAGCTATTGCCCCATTTTCCGGTTATTCGACCAGAGAGAGCAACGATGAAGGTCAGGATCGTTTTTGACGCCTCGGCCACATACCAAGGAAGAAGTCTTAACAAGGAAACTTTTACAGGCCCAAATTTATACAAAGTAACATCTTTGACATATTGGTGAGATTCAGGAAAGAGTTAGTTGCCTTCGCTGGTGATGTCAGCCAGATGTATCATCAGTTGGTTCTGAAGCCCGAAGACGGGCCTTTCCACAGATTTCTATGGCGAGATCGAGACCTAAGTAAGAAGCCAGAAACGCACAAGTTTCAGAGATTTATATTTGGTGGATGCTACTGTCCGTTTTGCGCTCAGTACGTATGGCAGCAACACGCACGTGATCACAAGGACCACTACCCCTTGGCGGCGGATGCGGTACAAAACAATAGGCCATTTCCGAATTGCTGTTTGGCTCTGTTTCAAAGCGAGTCTTGGTGCTAAACCATTCAAATGATAATGAGTTTGATTTGCATGAAAATACAAAACTCATTTGCATTTGAATGGTTGTGCACCAGGACTCGTTTTGGAACCGAGGCAAACAGCAATTCGGAAATGGTCTATTGCTATATGGATGACCTAATGCCGTCCGTCAAGAGTGTAGAAGAAGCTTGGACGATGAGGAAGCAAATTACTGAGTTAGGAGACAAGGCTGGGTTTCATGTTCGAAAGTGAAGTAATCGAAGAAATTCCACACCAAGAAAGAGCCCCTGAATTTGGCTTGAGCAAGAAGTAGCTCCCAGTAACAAAGACGCTAAGCGTTTTGTGGAATGCACAAGAAGACAAGTTCTCGTTCCGGTTTTCAGCCCCACCAGACTAGTTCTTGTGTACGAAACGAAGTATTTTACAGAAGGCAGCCACGATCTTTGATCCCCTCAGATTTCTCTCACCTTTTAACGTAAGAGGGAAGTTATTGATGCAAGAAGCCTGGACAGAAGCTCTAACATGGGATGAAGTTTTGCCGTCTCACCCAGTAAAGCAGTGGAAGACATGGTTCGGGGAGTTACCAGATCTCACAAAATTCAATATTCCAAGATGCCTTAAAGATTCCCACAGCAAAGAAGAACGTTTGACAATTCATACTTTTACTGACGCTTCATAGAGGGCTTACGCAGCAGCAGAAGCACATCACCTAGAAGCGTTTAACCCTGGTTCAATGATGCCGATTATTCCGAACCAATCAAATTTAACTTCCTAATATGGAAGAAGGGCTCTCGCGCGGATATGTCGTGTACGCGCGGACTACACGCAGGCTTTCGTGACGAAATGTGTAACAACCGCAACAGGTTAACATCCAGTTGACAAGTTGACAGTAGTGAATTGTCGAAAATGTCGAAGGTTAAGAGAAAGCTGACCTTCATAGAGGTTAAATTCGACGAAGGAGGAAAGGTGCTACCCGTTAAGAGACCGAGACACCATCCAAACTTGAAAAAAGAGTCCGATAATGATGTCCGATGCGCGACCCCGAGAAACTTTCCTTTGCGTGTCCTGCAAACTGGTATTTGGACACCAGTTACACCAAAACGGTTTGTCGAAACACCTGAGACTTGCTTCACAAATAACCAGTCTGGAACGGAAGACACTTCTTCTGCAACGCCAGCATCTCTTACACCAAATCAGTGAGACTGGGTTCAGCGCGTCGAAGCGTTTGTCGCCTCGGAAGCCCCTGAAATGCAAGTGAGTTACTGGGATTATTCCGACGGTAAACATTGCTGCGTGTCTGAAAAGGATCTCTCCCGTTTTGAGAAGAGTTTGATATCAACAATTCGTGTTTCTCCCATATTAATTCATGTTTCTGCGAATGGGGACGACGTTGTAAAGGTTCTCTTTCGTAATGTCTTAAAGGGAACGCTGAAACACGATCGAGACCTTGTTGACCTTTTTCTTGTCAGCACCGGGAACGTGATTTGTCCAGGATTGAGTATGGTTGTCGCAAAGGAACACTCTAAATTGAAAAGATCCTGGGGTTTTCCTTTCAATCGCATAGACAGTAAAAAGTGTTCTATGCTACACAAACCGCAAAACAGGAAACAAATGCCTGGTTCAGATCTGTATAATGTCTGTTGCAGGTGCAAAAGGCTTCACCACGAGTTGAAAGCTATGTCGAAGAAACGAGAACAAAATTCAGCAGGGCGTATTTCGAAGTCTTCAAAGTGTAATTGGAGATTCCTAAGTCCTAAGAGTCAGAGACGACGATGGCGAGCTGTGACTTCCGGTGTTCGAAGACTTGAACGAGAAGTAAAGAGGTTGAACAAACAACTTCAAGTACCTTTATTCCCCACTTTTCCAATCAAATGCGGGAAATCACCGGAACAATTTCATCAAAGTTTCAAGAAGATCTACACAATATATTCGAGGTGATATGCTTCTGGCAGCAGCTGTTTACGCCCGCTACGAATTTGAAGACGGATCTGTTGGAACACGTCTGATTACAGCAAAGACAAGATTGGCACCACTTAAGCCACTTAGTGTTCCCCGTTTGGAGCTTATGGGAGCAGTCATGGGTTTACGACTGACCAAACAAGTGTGTGAATGTTATGTATGGCAAAACCGCTGACCAATGAGATTAAAACCGCGCTTTATGAGCCGTTGCTCAACATGGCGTTCATGTTGTGATATATGTAACAGTGAGGCTCTTGGAATTAAGCAAAACAAAGCAACCTACTGGGTTGATAGCTGCAACGTCGGCTGTTGGATTCGTAGTCAAAGTCGAAAGTTCAAGCCATTTGTTGCACATCGAATAGGAGAGACACGAAGATTCCAATCCTGATCAATGGCGTTACGTCCCTGCAAAGTTAAATCCAGCTGATCATGGTACGCGAGGATTAACTGTCGAGGAGTTAATCAATAATGAATGCTGGTGGTGCGGACCAGCGTTTCTCAGTCAAATGGAAGAGAACTGGCCTGAGCGAGGGTTCACAGGAGATACTGTAGAGGCACTTCAGGAGGTGAAAGCTGATGTCCGTGTATCTCACTTTCCTTTAGGGCTAGGAAAGAAAACCATGGCAACCAGAAAGGTTATGACCAATACTATGAATCCAAGGCAAAGTTCAGAGGCCAATGTCAAATTTCATCGACTGATTGACAGTACATCTTTTAAGTTTTAGGACTATATCTTCCTTACCTATAAAGCTACGAAACCCAAACTTGGCACACCCAAAGTTTTAGAGTTTTAGAGTCATAGAAAGCACTTTTTTGCCGAAACAAGCTCAAAATTGGTGTGACGGGTGCTGTTGCATTGATAATTTCAAATCTGTCAAAACATACTGTGATTTGAAAAAGTTGCTAGATTTATGAAATTTTGCCAAGAAGAAAAAATTGTCACTTTCCTTACTCCTTGAACTGCAAGAAAACGATTTTTTAAAAAAGTCAGACAGGATTACCTTAGTACTGGTGATCCACAGAATGAGCTACAGCAAGGCATCGAATCCCTGGTAGCGCATTCGTTTTGGATAAAAAAAAGGTTTCAAGCAGCTTATTAAATGTAGGTGCACTTTCCTTACTAAAAGTCAATGTGCAAGACGAGTATAAAAAATGTTAAAAAAGTAAATAGACATTTGCATCTTAACATAGCGAAAGGGTTGCATTCTACATGCGTTGACGGATGTTGTGCATAGCTGTGTAAATGCACAATTCTCATTATCAGTGAAAAGTTTGCCATTAAACTTTCATATAAAACGGAATAAGGATCTTTCAAATTATGGTGTGATGTAATCGAGTTAGGAACAACTCACGTGATGTCAGTTTGATTGACAACGCGGAGGGAGTCGAGAGAGAGAAATGAATGAGATCTGACTAAAATAAAAAAGAAACGGAATTGTATCTTGAACGGAGTATGAGGTTATGAATTTTCAGGATGTAACAATCAATGTCGAAAACATTTCAAATATTAAGAGTTCTGGGTCGATGCAACATGGTGTGTTACTTCATGTTAAGCAAAACCAAAAGCAATGTGACAGTCACAAGTTATACGATGACGTTGCCCATGGATTGGAAAAAGTAACAAGCGAACGGAGGAAGCCACAAAGTTTATCGTTTCTAAGAAAGGTAGCACTTTGTTGGGTGTAAAATTTAAAAAATGCACTCTCCTTACTTACCAAAAAATCAAAAAAAAAATTGTAAAAATATTATCTTTTGTGTTCTCGTCATGTTCTTCACGTGTAAGGAAATACCACTGTGGCAGTTAATTTCTTAAAGTTTGGTTCGTATCTGGCCAAAGTGCAATACAGTTTTTTTAAAGAATGAAGAAAATTGTGCTAACCCCAAAATTGCACTTTCCTTAGGAGAATTTCTTGTGAGAGCTTGGTATCTTTCAAGGACCATAACTCGGACAATTTTCAGTCGATTAGCGTCAAACGTGCACACAAGAAAGCAGATATGTTTAGCTCCTTCCACAATTTTTTTGCGCGCATAATCCCATTGCCCTGTCCATTTTATTACCAAAAAGCCTCAAAATTTACAAGGGTCGATTTTTGTTTTCCGATTCTCTTTACTCATATGACGAGTACTGAACTTTTTTGGCCAATTTTATTTCAATTTCCAAAGTAGTCAGGGTTAACGGTGGAACAAAAGTAGATTATGAAGGAATACTTAAAGATGTGCAATGCCAAATCCTGCCACTCCGGGCCGTTTTTTCTTTTTAATAATTCCCAAAGGTGCACTATCCTATGATTATCTATAGCTATCTATCATCTCATATCCAATGCGCGCTCGTGGAGTAATTGTTAATTATTATATGGCAAAGCCAGTCTTAGGCAAATCCCTGTGCTCTGATTGGTTCTTTCTCGGTCAGGATTTTGCAGTACGGACCGTTTCCATGGAAACGGTCCAACCCGTGTATTTTTGTTTGAAGCGAAGCCGGCAAATTCAAAATTTGCAACCAAAACAGCGAGAAAATACTGTGAATATTGTCATCCTTCACAGTGAAACTACCAGAAGAAGCTTTAAAAGATTGAAATTTTTCCGAAATTTCAAAGATGGATGAAGAAGACGAATATTCTCCAAGCGAGTTTAAGTGCAAGCTACCGAAGTGCATTTTGCTATCAGAAACATAGAATAAACAACTTACTAATAAACAACTTACTAACCGAGCTTGCTCGGGCCGTACTGGGGAATATTGGCTTCGCTCGGTCCGTACTGCCACGACCTCGGGCCAATATTACCCAGTACGCCCCGAGCAAGCTCGGTTAGTAAGCGGTTAATATTCCCCAAGTGATATTCCCCACTTCCAAAACTTCAAACCGCG
>BLFK01000601.1:371351-376351 GCA_014634185.1 Astreopora myriophthalma | reverse complement strand
ACGTTCTATAACATCAATTCTTCAACTGGTCTTATTATCAAGGCCTAACTTATGAACGGGTTACGTTTGATATTCATTATTCAGCATACACTATTCACTACTCACTAGTCACAAGCCACAAGTCACCGGTCACCAGTCACCAGTCACCACTCCCCGGTAACCTGTCACCAGTCACCAGTCACCAGTCACTTGTCACTTGTCACTTGTCACTTGTCACTTGTCCCTTGTCACTAGTCACTAGTCACTAGTCACTAGTCACAAAGTCATTAGTTATAAGTCACTATCGGAGACCAGCGTTGGTACAGTGGTGAGAGAACTCCCCTCCCACCATTGTGGCCGGGGTTTCATTCCCCGAGTTGACGCCTACTCTGCTCCAAGTTGTTTTACTCCGGGTACTTAGTTTTCCTCTCTACACAAAAACAACAACAACAACAACATTTCGATCTGGGATCTGTGGGCGAATAGTCATGTGTAGGTGCCTCTGCATGCAAATTGTGATTTCGATTTTATTATTATTATTACTGTGTAGCTATATCACAGTGATTGCCATTGGAGTATCCCCTATCAGCAGGCAGTGACATACCACCTTAACGTTCTAGGGTTCTTCGGAAAATTCCCGCAGACCCCAACAGTACAGATCTCTGTAGTGTCTGGATGCTTAGACCAATGTTCAGGTTTCCCAGGTACTTCTGTAGGTTGTTAAAGAAAGTACTTAGAGCGCCAATCACAATAGGGGTGATTCTAACCTTACGTAATAATCGCCATAGTCTCTTTATCTCAAGGGCCAGGTCAATATATTTCTCCTCTTTCTCGCGCTCCTTCAGGCAAATCCGGCTATCAACAGGGCAAGCGACATCAACTAGGTGGCATTATTATTATCATTATTATTATTATTATTATTATTATTATGGCAAATTCTAAGTACTTTTATGCATATCATTGTTATTTCAACCAGCGGACTTTAAATCTAAGCTAGTTAATTACATCAATTTACATTCCTTTTTCCGCTTAAACAAATTAGAGAACTTCTTAACTTCTTATTATTATTATTATAGAACTTCTTCTTCTTCTTCTCATTATTATTATTATTATTATTATTAATACGTATTGGTACCTTTGAGTCAACAGCTCAGCATTCAATAACACACCTTAAAAAGACCATGGACATCCAACTTCGAGAAGAAATTATTTGGTGGAGTGAGCGAGCCGAACCCGGAATGTTCGCGTCTTCGCTTGATTGGTAATACCAAGAATCACTAGATTAACGAGGCAAGCCGCTGAAAAATGCCAATTTTGCAACGTACTCCAATAAAGGTATCCATCACAATAACTCAGAACGGTGCTTAGACCTAAATACCGTAGATTAGCACCTGGCTTAGAAACGAGGTTTTCGTTTGAGCCGGTAACTGGTACGTGGAGCTCTGCTCTGTCACTTTTGCATCGAATTCAAATTCTTAAGGGGGTTGCGGTAGTCCAACGAAGTTGTGGAATCTGACATCGTGTAATTCTCCAGGTAAAAAATGTCTAAGGTCGTTTTGAGGTATGTTCTTGAGTGCTAACCGAGTCTACACTATCCCATATCCCGGAGGCTTCGGGTCATGGTCCAGTCTTACCCTTAGTTTCCAGTCTGTGCTTGCGGTTGGCGACTCTTCTGCTCGCAGTGCATACCACTGACTTTCGCGGGTTACCGGTACATCTTCAGTGAACCGGAGACATACTTGATGGCAGTGACCAGATTTTGACTCCTCTATTATTTCTTGAAATCCGCCGGCTGGACAAAAATGCAAGTTATTGCAATTTGTTATCAAAAAATGCTCCCCGTATGATAAAAGCTTATACGAACCTTTCAATAAAGTGTTTTTTTTTTTACTTACCGATTTCCCTGGTTGAGCTGTGCCATGTCGGTTTGCATTCACGCGTCGAACAGTGTATTCCAAGAGCGTTGTTAACGTTAGAGAAACGTGAACATTCATTCTTTTGGTAATGTGAGCCGAGAGGTTTCTTCCAAAGCTTAGCAAAAGCTCCCAACTGGTGCATGATTCCAAGCTGCAAATGAACAAAAACAACAACAACAACAAATGAAATAAGTGAGAGGTATTTTAGACCATCTAGACGAGGCTTTTTATCGAAGTTTCGGACCTAAGAGAGGCAGAATTTTTCCTCTTCCTAAATCTCAACCTTAAGTAGCACATTATGCATTTCCGGGTGTTAAGTGATCATTAAATATATTTCCCCAAACGTGACTGAGCAGGATGCATAAAACCAATTACTCCACAAGAGTAAATCCCCTATAAAAATGTCATAATGTTGCTGCCTCAGCGCGGTGATGGTGTGAGCAAATTCTGACCTTTCTCAAGGGCTTATTTGGCAAAAATTCAGTAGCAATGTTATGAAACGATCACTACAATTATCTTCGTATTTATATTCACATGCATTTATCTTGGCGTATCAATATCATGCTAAACGGCAAGTTGTACTGAGCAGCCAGAACCGCTCTCGGATACGTCTCAGCCAACTCCTACGCTTCTCTCGTCTTCCCGCATGCATGTCGCTTAAAAGCGCTTTTTACTTGAGTAATTAAAGTAATTACAGTGCCAATCACGTTCGGTAGGAAATATCCCTTTTCAACCAAGGACACTGAAAACGAAAGAATTTACTACTTGCTTTGCGTTCTGATCGGCTAGTAAAACCAAGTCTTTAAAGCAGCCGGCGCCAGGTGCGGGAAAACGAAACGTGACTAAATCGCGATTGCTTTTGGTTCTATATGTGATTGGTTCAAAAGTTTGCAAAAGTTTTCTGATTCAGTCATAGAGAAACCGAAACCAAACCAGTGCAATCCGTCAGGTAATTTACTTTCGACCCTCAAATGGAAACCAGGCTTATCGTTAATTGAACGATTGTTACCCTGTTCCAGGCGATCAGTTGGTAAACGGGCCGCGGTAGTACGGGGAGAGCGAGGCGGAAAAACAGCGACGAAAAATGGAGGGGGCTTGGGACGGGCGAGGGAGGGAACGCCTCTAAAACTTCTTTTAAAAAGGTCTTTCCGAATCTGGTATACCTTCCTATTGGTCAATTTTGACAGATGCAGTCAACACAAAGTATTGTATAATAATAATCGTATAAGTATAATCGTTCGGCTTTCGTAATTTGCAAAGTAGAGCATCTCAAATCATGTGAAAACGAAGACTGTGCGATAATTCTAAGCGCTTATGGAAAATTACAGAAGATTCCTCGCTATGACCACGCAAATGACGATTTAAATCACGCGAAACTTTCTAGTATTATTTCGAAGGAGCTAAAAATCGCCAACAAGAACGCATCTTAGCACAATCGAAGTGGTACGTCGTTATCTATTTATAAGAGAAAGCAATAGAACTCTAAGTTAAATCAGGAGCTTACTCCTGGTTAAATAGCAATTTACATCGCATAACACAAGTACGTTGCATTTTTAAACTCCCAGAATGAGAAATTGAAGCGTTTGAAATGAGTTGTGTACTTGGCGTAGCGTTAAATAACTTCGGAACGGAAAAAATGAAAAAGCATAACATACATCACCGCAAACTAGAGATTCTAGCGATCATTTAGAGGCTAAAACCAAAGATATAAGTTAAAAGCTTGCGAAGTTATGATGGAAGCGATGAAATATGCTGAAGGCATAACTATTTCACATTAGGTAACGAAAAATATTTCCGTACATTCCAGCGGAAGTTTTACGTTTGATTGACCGCCCAAAAGCAGAAACCACGTCAGGAAGCCAAGTGTGCGGAAAGACCTTTTTGCAAAAAGTTTCACAGGCGTTCCCTCCCTCGTCCGTCCCAAGCCCCCTCCATTTTTCGTCGCTTTACTTCCGCCTCGCTCTAACCTCCTTGTACTACCGCGCCCCGTTTACCAACTAAACGCCTGGAACAGGCTAAACGATTGTAAGATAAGCATTGTCTAGATCTCGCGAAAAGAAATGCATGTCTTAATAGGGCCAAACTCGCCGGCCTTCAAAATTCATAAAATTTATGGCTCCTCTGCCGAACTGAATTTTGCAAGAAAAAAAAAATTATCCCGGAAAAAGCAACAGTAAAACTGAGAATAAGACGTCACAAACTATGGATTGAAACAGGTATATACGACAGAATCGCTTGCAAGGAAAGGATGTGAATCAACGTGTCTCTGCATTTCTAACAGAATTGAACATAAAACTGGTACGTCTATTCCTAGAATGTACACCTAGCTAGAGTCCAAAGGCTCTTCCACTGAAATAGAACCTAAAATCCAAACGGTACACGCATCCTTTTTACATTATACCTTAAGATCAGGCTCTTAAATTCTCAGAATTCTCAGCCTACTGACAATTTAATGAACATTCATGTTCGATTAATACTATACATTTCATCATGATCTGGGTATCCAGGTATTTTCACTCACCGCAAAAATGACTTTAAACTCCATGAGGCTTGCCTTTTAAGAAGCCGAGTATCTCAAAGGGAATGACTAGTACTATAACCGTTTGAACATTTAGATCTCTTGTATTTATATCATTCCTTAGGTAACTTTTAAATGACTCTTTGTGGTACAACCGCAATTTTAATTGCGGTCAGCTTCAAATAATATTTTCGAGCTAAGAACATTAACAAACGACCCCCGGAACCGCGTTGGTCAAACGCGACATCGAATCACGCAGTCGATTTTTTCTCACGTTCAGGGGTAAAATAACACAGAAACATTTGCAACAAAGCCAAAAAGAGGCCTGAGTCGGAAAAAGAGTAGAAGATAGGTAGAATCGCCTTTTTCAAGTTTGTTTGTATTCGCCTCGCGGTCATCAAGCTCAATTTCAAAATCAGTTTCTGTTCGACTTGATGGGATGATTTCCGGAATCAGAACTGAGAACTGATTTCTTATTTCCTAATTTAGACTGTTCTGAGTGTTGGAGGAATAACAAACGAAGAGAGTACCGGAAAGGTCGTGCTAAAGTAAATACATACTTTCAAAATTCACCATCCTCAAATATA
>BLFK01000601.1:352227-353792 GCA_014634185.1 Astreopora myriophthalma | reverse complement strand
CCCCCCCCGCCCCGCCGTTGTTTTTAAGCCCATTCAATCAAAATTCCTTTAAGAAGTTGTTAAAGTACGTTGGATAGAACCCTAAAGAAACGGAAACACATAAAGTACCTTTAAAGACTAAAGTCCCCACACTGTAAGCCTTGTACTCCATATCCTTACACTTCATAAAACATGTCCCCCACAGAGCAAATATTTGAATTTCAAATTTTTTTTGTCGAGTGCATAGGTTACTCTAAGCAAGTACATTTAAACGTTATGTATAATATCTGGATAACTATCAAAGAACACAGAGTCCCCACAGAGCAGGTTTTAAACACAAGTTCCCACAACTAGGTGAGGGTAAGTATGTGTGTATTTATATATGCGTGTATGTATGTATGTATGTAGGTAGGTAAGAACAACTCGCATTACGAGGAGTGACAAGGGATTCTGCTTTATTGACAAAGAACTTGTGAATCGTACCTCTAATATAACCAACCAACCAACCTAATCTAATCTAATTTAACTAAAGCTCAACTTACACAACTATATAGTGGATCAGTAGCCATGGTTGGGTTTGCCGACCAGGTGAGCTCCGAGATAGCTAAGAAAGACACTTGAGGCAAGACACCTAAACATTCTTTACGGCCACACATGCAAATTATGAATATCCAATAGAAAACTCAGGAAAGGAAAATAACTAACAGGAAGCTTTCTGGTGGACGAAACCAAGGTCAGGCCGCTTATAGACATGACTAAGGAGGGATCGAGCTTCTGATTATCGCATCAATTGTGAACCAACTTAGCTAACACATACTGAAACCTATGCGGGCTAAACTGGACCTTGAGCGACCTTAAGTGCCAAATTTTAGTTGCTAATTGGAAATCAACGAATAACGCAACTGTAGGCTACAAAACGTTATACGCGTTCTCATTTCGTTTTTCCCATATTCTTTCCGCGCGGTACTGGTAGAGAATGTTATATTATGGTATTCGACCATGTGCTCGCTTGTGATTCGGGAGGAAAGGTTCCAGTTTAGATGATTTGTTTTTCACGTTTTCCCGAGCCTGCAAATCTTGTAAGTATGTTGTCGCTGGTATTTTCATTTCAAATCGTTTTATTTACATTCGTTTTTTTTTAGTCAAACCAGATCTATGTAACGAAGTGAATCTTTAGTTCGCATCGATGGAATAAAACTTGTTGAGTATTCAAGTCTACAGCAATCATAACCTTTAATGACTAATCATAGCAAATTTAACTACCTAACATGATTTGATTTGTAGTCTCCCCGATTAGTAAAGAACTTGTGCTCGGCCGGTAATTTAGAGTTTGGCAGGCGCTTAACAAAACCACGTTGCAAGTCATTTTCACTCTGGACAATACAGTATATAGGTTGTTCATCGTCGAAAACAGTGTCGAAGTAACTCACTAACTACTCGAAAGAGTCTTGATTTAATACAACCGAGAAATCTTGCTAGAAATGACAATACGGGTTCTCAGTCGCTAACGTACAATTTTGACCTTAAACAGCTTTTCAAGTAGGCGCCGCTCTCGCTATATATGAGTGACGCGTTTTTTCGAGGGC
>BLFK01000601.1:334727-342227 GCA_014634185.1 Astreopora myriophthalma | reverse complement strand
AGCGAACACTTACATAAACTACTAGCCGTGGGACAACGAGCGTGTCTGGAAAGTCATTAACCGGAAGTCGGCTCGAATTGTACGCGTCTACGGTAAAGTCACTTTCATAACTGACTTCAATTGTTTTTGCATTGTTTGAACGAATCAATGAAAATCGATGATCCCTCGAATCTTACGAGGTCGTTGGTTTCTTCTGGCTTTCGCACTAAACAGTGACGGCCGGGCGTTCCCCGAAAGCTTCGAAACTTTTCGGACGTATTTCGGGAGTCATATTTCCTCCGTATCTTGAAAAGGAGGAGTTTTAACTGAAGTACGATACCCTGCAATTTGTTCACTCTTTCCTATCTTGATAGCACTTTTGAGAAACGAGCCCGAGGTATGAGTTCGATTCGGCGGGCCAAAGCTAGCATCACGAGCGTGCCAACAACATAGGAGAATACCACGTGGTTCTTTTCAACTGATTTCATTGGACTGATTAAGACGCAGCTTGATTGTGCTAAGGATTGGGTTCCATTCAAGTTTCTGTTATATATTTTTTTCCGAACCAGTCCCGAAGGTTATCCCGAAAGTCGTTATCAACGCGGCGTTCCGACCTAATGCATGGCGCATGAAAGGGACAGCTGGTACGTTGTCGCTTTCGAGTTACAACCCATTGCCGAGGACTAAGCCTTGGTTATGAGTCCTAAAGGACGAGAAACCCGTCCGTATCACTTATTCTTAGCTTTTTGAGCATGCGTTAGGTCTTTACCATATACCGTGAACTTCGTATAGCATGTCACTCGATGTCTACAGTTCACCCTATGGAAAACATAATTGCAAAAGTGTGACAGTTTAAAGGGGCAGTGTCACGCTATTTGAGCCGTACTCTAAACGGCAAAAGAATCCTGGTGCATAAACGGAAACTAGAAAATAATGCTAAAGTTTTCTTTCCTTTCCACAGAAGTACATTGAAACGATTTGTTTTCCTCATCTGCATCTAAGGATGGCGAGAATGGAAATGGATTGACACTGGAAAAAATTGGTCAACTTTTTCAAGTTGGACACGGTGTTTTCAAAAAATAGGCAAAAATTTCATATGGATAGGTTTTCCTGTTAAAATTCGCTTAATTTTTTCTTCTTTGTTTGTCAGGAATGCTGTTACTTGTAAGCTTGAGTACCAAGTTTTAATTTTCAGTCAATTAAGACCTTAATGCAGGAAAACTAACGTGACAGTGCCCCTCTAAGATGTAAGGACTCCTTTGTTCAGATAGCCCCCTTTTGGGGGCTCAAATTTCTGCTTTAAAACAATTAAAACAGCTTACCTCAATGGCGAAATAGGTGAATTTATTCCTGTTCTCAAGATAGGAAGTAGCTCTGCTATCATCGGTGGCATTGTTGAGTTCGCACACCTGTCCTCCTCCCCCTTCAAGGGTCCCCACATTAATGGACACACAGCTAGGCTCCATATAACATAACACACGACAGCTCCCCTCGTTTGGCACCTGCTCACGCCTGATCACGTGACGCGTCATTGCTTTATTTGGTTCTGGCTCCTTAAATATGATGTTGCGAAAATCATCACCTGTTAAGACGTAACGAAATTGGAAACACCAGGAAAAAAAAATGGGAAAAACAAAAAGCAAAGTAGTCTCCAGACAGCTAACCACGGCTGGCAAATGACAAACGAACTCAGCTGGCTTTTGGTGGCCTTACATCGCTTGGCTGTAGGTGTTGTAAACCGAAATTAGCTTGTTAGATAAAGATACTAGGTCGGTCAGTCAGTCAGTCAGTCATGGCTACTCAGTCTCCACCCTCCCCCCTGAGTTTGATGGCAAACTACCTTCCAACCTTCCAACGAACTCGTAAACTCATAAACGATTTGGCGCCTTTAGGCTTAAGCAAGCAGTAATCCTCTTGACCAAAAAAAATAAATACTGACATGATCATCGCTTGAATACCGGAGTGCTGAAAGCAGGATGCAAAACGGCACACTCAAGTTGCACGCATAAATTAACAACACATAGTCATTTCAGTCTCGTCCGTTAGTCTCCTCCTTTTAAGTGTATCAAAAGTCAACTTACTGCCTGCACCTTATAAGTAAAAGAAAAAGGCATTTGGTCCGTCACGTTGTCCTAAATGCATTCGGGATGCCCAAGTCTGCAGCAATGTTTAGCCCGACGTTCAAGAGAAAACCACAGCAATAAAATAATAAGTCATTGTTATTTTGTTGCGGTATAATAATAAGTTGTTTCTTTCTTTTCTGGGATGGTTGGTTTACCTAGTTTTTGTAAATTCTCTAAGCTCTAGTTAGCGTTGCTTTTTGGAAGACACAGCCTGTTCGCCGAGGCCTATTCCAGTTTCGTAAAAGGTCGACGGCATTCTTAGTGACCAAGCCTTCCGTTATAAATTGGACCTAAAGTAGATGAATTTGAAACTACATAAGCTACGCTTAGATAAAACGCAAAAACATACAACGGTGAAATGACCTGAAATGGCCAAGTCACTACTGAATTGGATCAGTCGACGTGGGGTCTGACGTCAAGATCTGACGTCAGTACGATCAAATTTGGCGCCAAGGGCCGTGACATGATTCGGTGAGCTATTAGCAGGCTTTTGTGCTCCTGTGAACGCCGGTAAGTTATTTCTTCTTTTTCCTTTTATTTTAAACGAATTTGTGTCTAGAACTTTTCACTCGTGATAACAGAAGAGACCTTGCAAATATGATAATATTCTGAACCGCCATATGTATGTCAAGATCAGAGAAGGTTACCGCCGCAATTAAATGGCGGAGCTTTCATCAGTCTTCCACAAACGAGAAAAAAGGGCTACAGTAGTTCAAAGCTACAGTCGATTTTAGGTTTAAAATATGCGTATATTAGTGGGCATTGGGTTTGCCTGAAATATTCTTCATTTAAAGATTGCGTGACGAGTCAAAAGAGCATCTGCGAAGGAGGCTAGTTATGGGCCACCGTAATCCGATTATCCGGTTCGGTGGAATACACGGGGTGCGGAGTGCGGATTCCGTGGAATACGAGGAGTGAAGAGGTTGTAGAAAATACAGTAGGTTATAGAAGAGTGTAGGAAATGCGGAATGTGGAAAACGAAGCGTGTCTAATATGGAAATTAACAAATAATCTTAAATTCTCATTGAAAGAGTATTTTATAATATCGTGACACATGCGTGTAAATAAAAGAAATCAATACGCGTAGCATTATCGATGGTAACAATCGATCGATGTTCTCGGGACTTTAAGATCCAGGACGGCAACGCCACTAAACAATAGACTTCAATGAGCAAAACAATGGCTCTGCAATTGAGTTTTGAAGTTTGGTACATTTCTTTCCTGTTCTCTGCTAATCTGCAACGTGGAATGACCAAATTTCATGTTTTAAGGAAAACGCGAGACACGACGGATAATTTTAATTTTCTTTCTTAGTTCGAGCACCGTTCCTCCCAGTTCAGTTCCTAGATTGCTGGGACAGTTTGTAGAAGTTGAACGAGCTGGAATATCGAAGAAAACTTTGAAAAACGTAAAGTTGCAATTTTAAAACGTGTTGTCATGGACGTCGCCGTTGTAGATCTTAAAGTCCCTTCTTTTAAAAGAGCGACGTATCATTGCATTTTCATGGCTAAATCGTACACTTTTTTTTTTTTGTAGCTCTGAAGAACAGTAACGAATAGTTGAATAAAATATCGAAATCCATGCGCTTAGCATTGTTATGAATTAAGGACATTAGCAATCGGTCGATGTTTAAAAACGGGATGCATCATAACATTTTCATGGCTAAATCGAACAATTTTTGTTGTAGCTAAAAGACTGAAATCTATGCACGTAGCATTATTGTGAATTAACGATATTAACAACGAGTCCGTGTTCTTTCAACATTTCCCTCTGGCCTTCATCAAGTGATTGGTAGGTGCCGAGGTCGATCAGTATACGGGAGTCAAAAACAGAGTTTTTTCACCAGATATGCGCAGGGTTGGGATGGTAATAGGTGTTGGTAAAGTCTGTGCTGTACACTAACGCCCCTGTGTTGTCGTCCCTGCGTATACCACCCGCCGATCCACGTGCTTGACCACGTTGTTGTGCGGTGGCTGAGGCAATTTTTCTGCAAACATGTTACTGCATCCGTAGCACTTTTTAACAATTGTTATGTATGTATGTATGAATGTATGTATGTATGTATGTATGTATGTATGTATGTGAACTTTATTTCAATACGGTATATTCATCAGTTATTAATCCATTACAATTACATAATTTACTAACTGTATCCAAATCTAAATCTAATCCAAAAACATAAAATAATTAAAACCATAAAAACTGCTTTACATGAATGCCGTGTCTAAAAATTCAAAAGTTACTTAAGAGGATAAAATGAGTTGAGTAAATGACTAAAGTCATTTAGTGATTCTGCCAGGCGCATATCAGAAGGTAAGCTGTTCCAAAGTACCGCACCGCTGTAGCTATAGCTGTTTTTCAAAAAGTTGGTGCGTGGCAATGGAACAGCAAGTTTGTTCACGGAGTCCCTCAATAGATGTTCAGTTACGTCAGAACGGTTAACAAACAGCTCGCTAAGATACTCAGGTGTAAGACCATTTAAGGATTTGAATACCATAACAGCTTTCTGCATTTCACGCTGAGAACTTAATTTTCTCCACCCAAGTTTACTAAATAAGTCTTCAACATTAGTGTTATAACTGGAAAAAGTTAAAGTTTCGAGCAGCACGATTTTGTAGCTTCTGCAATTTATTTGAAAGCGTGACCAATGGTAAGATGCGGGGGTCTCGGTAAAGTATTTAATCGCTGCCCTGAGCCAATTAACATAAATTCAGTTTTAGTTGCATTCAATGTAAGTTTATTAAAGACAAGCCAATTATTGACCACGATTATTGAATTATTGAAAAGCCAATTATTGACCTGAATAAGCATAAAGCCCCTGACCCGGATGGCTTTTCCAACTGGGTGTTAAAGGAGTACGCCGAAATCCTAGTTCTTCCCGTCCAAAACATCCTGAACGCTTCATACAGTGAGCAAAATCTACCCTCAATGTGGAAAATTGCAGATGTCACCCCCCCTGCCCAAGGTGAAGCAAGTCACTGACCCAGAAAAGGAACTGCGTCCAATCTCTCTCACGTCTACCCTCTCGAAAATATCTGAGGACTTTATTGTTTCTGACTATATAAAACCTGCCTTAGAGAGCCTAGTTGACCCTAACCAGTTTGGTACCATGTCTGGTTCTTGAACCGTGTTGGCACTCATTAGTATGATTCATAAGTGGCTCGAAGCAACGGATGGTAATGGTGCTTCTGTGCGCGTTCTCCTCTTTGACTATCGAAAGGCCTTTGACCTTATAGACCACACGATTTTGGTCAGCAAACTAAAGCAGGTCAATATTCCTAATAGTGTAATCAATTGGGTTATTGACTTCCTTTCAGGAAGATCTCAAAGAGTCAAATTTGGAAAAGACTGCCTTTCTGAAAGGGGCACAGTGCCGTCTGGAGTGCCACAGGGGACAAAGTTGGGCCCTAGGCCTTTTTCTTTTGATGATAAATGACTTGACTGTCCCAAGTATCTTCAACATGAAATATGTTAATGATACTACGGTATCATAGAGCATACCTAAAGGCCATTAGAGAAAGTCACAAGAAGCAGTAGATGCAATCTATGATTGGTCCAAGGAAAATTTGCTCCAGCTTAATGGCGAGAAGACTAAAGAGTTAGTTGTATCCTTCCGTCGTCATTCCCCGCAACTCCGTAGGGGTTGCATAGACGGATCTCCTATCAAGACCATACAGAGCACTAAGCTACTCGGTTTGACAAACAACGATACGCTAACGTGGAATGATCATATAGAAGATCTTGTAAAAAAAGCGTCTAAGAAACCGTATTTTCTTATTCAACTTAAGCGTGCTCATGTTCCTACTTCAGATCTTGTAACATACTTTTGCGCATGTATTAGGTCTTCATTAGATTACGCTAGTCCTGTTTTCCATTACAGTTTACCAAAGTATTTACAAGTCGAGCTCGAAAGAGTGCAAAGGAGAGCCCTATCATGCATTTTTACCAGGGTGCACTACTCGGACGCCATCAGTTAGCAGAGCTTGAGTCCATCAGCGTCCACCAAGAAAACTTAACAGAACACCACTTTAAGTCTATTGTTAATGATCCACGTAGTAAGATTACCAGCCTCCTGCCTCCCTCAGTTTCTATCTCATATGAGCTGAGAAGGCAGAGGTGGTTTTCCAGGCCTCTTGTAAAGACAAAAAGATTTGGAAATTCATTCATCGTTAAGAGTGCGAGGGAAGTTTTTAAGTAATTTCTAAGAGTAGTTGTTTTGTAATTTTATAATAATAGTGGCTATAAATCATTTCTTATATTTCTTACTTGTAAAGAGGCACAATTCAGTTTTTTAACTACAATGTTTTTCTTAATAAACACAGTCTTTCTTTCTTTCTTTCTGACCGAGTCGAGATCTCGATTTAAAGTTTCGTCCATGGCGGTTATATCGTTGCTTGAAAATGTTAGGTGCTTATCATCTGCGTACATCCTGGACTGCGAACTTAAGAGACAGTTCGGTAAGTCATTATTATAAATCAAGACAAGAGAGAATAATGGGACAGAGAGGGAAACACCCAATCTAGCCTTTGGGATATGTGAACTTCGGTCAAGTTATTTTTAGTGACGGAAGTCTGTTTCCCGAGACGTCCGCAAACACTGATTTATGATTCTCGTGCCTTTAACGTGGGATGTTTTGGTTCATATGCCACATGTTTGCTGCAATAAGCATAAATCTGCACCGTTTAATGATTTTACAGTTTGAAATAAGTCAGAATTGAGGTTTGCGGACTTCCCTGGAAACCGACTTCCGGTGTCCATAAATAACTTAAATGAAATTCACACATCCCAGCAAACGCCGTAAGGCTCTCCCTCTGTCCCATTATCCCCTCCTGATCAAGAACAATAATGGACCCAAAATTGTTCCCTGAGGTACACCACAACTAAGAGGTAACTTATCAGATAAGCAACCATTAATAAAGCATTGATGTTGACGGTTATCCAGATATGACTTAAACCAATTTAGTGAATTCCCGTGAACATCATAGGAACTTGATACAGATTTAAGCAATAGAGGACTTTTTCCGTGTTTACATAGCCTCATCTAAACACGAGGAGGGGTTGAGAGAATTCGAGACTGTTATGCAAACCCGAGAGGTTTTCTCGATACACGCTCATATTTCCTACCAGCCAATCAAAACGCGCGTTTCAGAACACAACCAATCAAAATTCGTGTGATATCACAATCTCATCTAAACACACTTATTGCCCAATGAGAGCGCGCGTACTATCCTAATTATTTTATAAAACAGAATATCATGATCAACCGTATCAAACGCCTTTTTAAGATCAAGGAACACTGCGGCATTTACATTTCCTTCATCGATATTATAAGCCCAATTATTAGTTGCATCAAAGTAAAGCTGCGACCGTTGAGTGAAGAGATCGAAAACCTGATTCA
>BLFK01000601.1:305338-315751 GCA_014634185.1 Astreopora myriophthalma | reverse complement strand
GGCCGGGACTTGAAGCATATTCTGAACGGCCTTAAAGAACAGAAAATAAAGTAAGCAAAAAACAAATTGGAGTGGGCGGGTGGGTGGGAAATGGAATAAACGCCAGGATGGAGAACGCGAGCGAGAGGAAACAAACAACTCTTTGAATCCTTAAATACTAAACACTAACCAACCACTAAATCCCTGGAGACACGCCCTAGCGGCGTGCTCCAACAAAACACGAAAAAACATTACCTGCTAACAAACTGTATCAACTTCATACCAGCGGAAAATACATTTTCAAACAGCGGGAGACACATTGTTGGTCACTGGCTTGGATTGGAGTTGGTGGCTTCTAAAGAAGCCGTTTTGTCACGGCAGTTTGCTTCTCACTGCATGTTTCCAGTGAAGTAGGTCTTTGTGAACTGCACTTGGACTTTCTCTACCGGACGAGAAGGTGTTCTGCGGCCTTGCTCATGAAGAAAGGCAGGCGACTTGCCCAGGAACATTTTCAACTTCACAGGAGGGTTGACGAGGCAACCACTGCCTGTGACTGCCAAACATTTCTCAATAAAGGGACTAAACCCTGCTCTCACCAGATCTTCTTCATCAGCGATGTATGGAGTTGTCCGCAGGTCGGTGGGCACCTTAGGAAAGATAGATCGCAGGACATCATGTCGCATCGTGATGGTATCGCTGCAACCTAGGGGAGATCTTAAACTTTGCCGAAATTATTCAGGTCCACACTTGTATCATCATCATGTTATGATCAGTACGATGTATTATTATACAGACTCCAGAAAATAAACAGAAAAATAATTTAATTGAAGAAATGCCTAATTGTGAAATTAATGGTTGAATTTTGATCATAACCGGGAGCAGTTGCGTGTATTATGCATATTGGGATGTAGCAACCACGAATTGAAGAGCACACCGATTACCCTAAAATCAAAACTGTTCGGAATTGTATGTTTTATGTACTTTGTAGGATCTGCTTGAATTAACGGGAGCTGCGCGGTCAGTCACATTAATGAAATAGCCCATTTCCGAGTCGTTGTTTGCCTCGGTTTCAAAGCGAGACCTGATACACAACCATCCAAATACCAATGAGTTGTGTACTGATTTTCATACAAATCAAACTCATTGTCATTTCAATGGTTTAGCACCAAGACTCGCTTTGATCCAGAGGCAAACAGCAACCTGGAAATGGCGTATTTCAATACGCCATATTATATTAAAATATTATCACATGTACTGGATCTTTATAAGCACTGGTTTAGTAAAACATAAACAATTAAAAATTAGGGATAGAAAAGAACGACGTTTCGGTGACATCGTGACACCATTGACTGTATTATCCCGAAAGACTTTGACAGACATTTTTCTGTTCTCAGGAAGTGCACGAATAAGTTCGATTGTTTAGTGCACGAAATCCTGCTAATTATAAAATTAACACCATCTCTCAATGTCCAGTCGGACTCAATTCGAGCAAAACTGTTTGCGTGAACTTGCATATTTATTACAAGTATGTTAATCTTGAGCGAACAATTTTCTCACAGTTTATTCTATTGCATTTGAACTTGAAAATGGTTCTTTTCTATCGCTAATTTTTACTTGTTTATCTTGTACTGGATCTGTCGGTATAATTTTTCTTGTCATGGAGGAGTCTGGATATCTGAGAACCCTTGTTCCTCTTCCTATTTGTGGTGTTTTTCCATCTCAAGGACACGAACATGTTTTTATAACACCAACAACAGATTTGTTTTCTGTACGAATACGCGGCTTTTATCTCACTCTTTATCCCATAATAATGAGTACACGCCATACTAACAACTTTCGTTTCCGGTACACTACATCGCCCCCCTACTTATTAAAAACTTACTATACTAACATGAACAATAAAGTCTGAAGGAAAAGTGTCAATCGTGTCGCTTTCTTTTCAATAACTGAACTAGTTGCAAACAATCTTTCGTCCGTGCAGGTGTAAGCCTAATGCCCACAGGCCGAGAAGTATCTGAATAGCCTGGGAAGTTACTCGGGAGGGCTTCCTGTGGCTGTACCGATGGCTGGCTGGTTGTATGTTGTGACTGGTCGTACTGCACTGGTTCCACTGCTTGCCTTGGAAGCTCGGGCTGTTCTGGTCCGCTAGATGTCTCTACGTCTATGGTTGCGGACTCAACAAACTTTTTCATGTGAGCTATATTGATCATACAGTTTCCATATGCGTCTCGTAAAACAACAGCATTTCCATCCCTGTGAGCGACGACACATATATCAGCCTCATAATTGGGCGAGAGGTTACTGTCACGTGTTTGTTTCATCAACACTTTGTCACCTGTTTTAATGTCACTGTATTTAGCTCCTCGTACTCTGTCTGCATTCTCGTTTTCCGGAGTTTTGAACGAGCATCTCTCTCTTTAAGCTGTTGCTGCCAATATCCCTCTGTGACCTGTTCGCCGGAAACTCAACTTGGGAAAGTTTGTCAAGCAATTTTCTCCTCATTAGCAGTTCTTCAGGTGACATGCCTGTTACAGTGACTGGGGTAACTATGTATTACTGGTTTTCAGTGTCACGCCATTCAAAATAGATCAAAATAAAAATAAAAACCGTTCAATAGATAAAGTCCAGTATCTGAGGAAAGAAAGGAGATGAATATGCAAAGACTCTCGCCAAGATTCAGGTCACAGCAATTTTTCTTACGCAAGATATGCGAAGAAACTTTTTACCCAAATTTATAGAGATTTGTATGGAGACTGGAGACGCCATGCTGGTGCCCATCCGGATGGGCACCAACATGGCGGCCGGAAACCAACAGAAACATCTGTCACCGAGTTTTGCTACAAAAGCGTGAATATATCTCTCGAGGAACTCAAAAACAATAAAATAATACTTTTTATAATACAAGATAGCCAAATTCTCTGAAATAAGTCACTTTTTTAACCAACATGACAGCTCTCTCGGTCGTCATGTAAATGCCGCGTCACGCAAAAGCTTAGAAATTCAAGCGTAGTCTATCACAAAACCAAGAACCCATTCGGAGCAAAACTTTGTATGAATATTAGTTTTCAGCTGCTCTTATACATCATGAAAATAAAATATCAGGAGGATCAATAGTTTTGTAGTTTGAGTTTTAGTGACGTCATGTGAAAACCGGCAATTGGAACTGAAAGTCCTGGACTGTCTTCCGCCAGTCTCCGCCTTCAAGTCGGGCAATCCGTACGATCTTCAACAGAGTTTCACTGGAACGCTCCACTTCTCCATTGCTTTGTGGCCGGTAGGGTACACCTTTCTTGTGCTCGATGCCCAAATATTTAGAAGGTTCCAAACTCTTCCGATGCAAATGGTCGTCCATTATAACTGGAAACACTCTCTGGTGGGCCATTTGTCATGAGGATAGCTTTGTGGGCGTTTGTCTTTTTCAAAAGAATCGCGTCTATCCAACGGAAATAGCAATCTATCAATACCAGAAGGTGTTCACCACTTTGTATATCAAGGAGACCAATTGAGATTTCTTGCCAGGGTTCCTCAGGCAGCCTGGTTGATCTTACAGGTTATGGTTTGGCTCTGGGCCTACAAGCTGGCAGGGATGACAAGCACGCACGGCCTCTTCGACTCGGTTATCAATTCTCGGCCACCACACTTTCTCTCGCAACCCGGCCTTAGTTCTGACCACGCCCTGGTGGCCTTCGTGAGCTAGCACTATGATTTGCCGTTCCAATTAAAGACTCTCAGGCATGACAATACGACCTCCTCTCAACACCACTTGTCCAATCGTGCACAGTTTAACAATGACGATTGCCCTAACGTGAAATTTGAGTCGGAAACAGATTAACTTGATCACAAATAATTAATAGCTGATTTTATTTGTGATGGTTCGATGAAACAATGAAAGATTGAGGTCGGAAGGAAAACACCATTACCTTAACGAACTCTTGCTTGTACAGCATATTAACTTGATCATAAATGAAAAATAGAAGATATTATTTGTCATAGAGCGATAACAAATTGAAAGATTGATGTGTCAGGTGATACGCACAACGAAACGCACGTTTGCTACAAACGCACAACATGCACGCTACAGCAGCACCTACAGTCGCCTTAAACTCCTTTGCTTTCTGAAGAGGATGTTCAGTTTCCACATCTTCTTGCGTCAGCCATTGAAACAAGAAACTCGACATCTCAAAAATGTAGGGTAATGCGGAGTCAGTGAAATCCAGGAAATGGATGGAATCCGAAATCCTGGGCTTTGGATTACGCAATCTAACTTTTGGAATCAGGAAACCAGCCCCTTATGGGATCCGGATTCTACCGAGGTGAAACATGGAGTTCAGTGCCTGGAATCCCGAGTCTACAGCGTGGAATCCAGACCGGTCTCGGATCACCTTACATGGCTCTTGCGATGACGCAAGAAAGGAACAGAAGCGATGAGCGCAATCCCGCAACACAAAACAACGGTAAACTTTCAAAGAAACCGATCATTTAATCAACTAACGAATAGGAAATTCGGCGCTTAAATAATATCAAACTACTTACATTATTTGCACACGCTTTCTAAGAAAATTAATCGTTGAATACGGTACTAACATTGCTGTAAAAATGTCTGAACTTACACTGATGCCCAAGACCTATTTGATTCTACTTAGTTAAGTGCAGGTTTAAACTACAATATTTTACTTCATATCCTGCAACTCAATTGAGGCACTTCTTATTTAAAGTTACACAGTTTAGCTCCTTCAGAACAGGCGTTGTTCAACAAACACTCTTTTCGAAGGAACGGAGGTAGTGTGGCCCAGTGGTTAGGGCGCCGGATTTGCAGGCTGACGCTCCGAGTTAAATCCCCGCTCAGACTACCAACCTTTCTTTGGCTTCATTGGTGCCGAATTTTCCTCCTCATGACACCGTTTGTAACAGCCAACGGGTTCAGTGCTTCCAACCAGATGAGGTTTTTCAGCATGTTATGTCTGTTTTGAAACATTTCCTTCCCTGATCATTGTTGTAAGGCGCATTTGAGTTTATTCAGATATATGGATAACAAATGGGTTTTGTCAACGATCTTTGGCTTGCTCATGCTAATGTATCTTACCAGTGTTCTGTTTTTTTACTTAGTGTTTCTTTAGGGTGTGACTATACAAACTATGTCTGTTCCTTCAACTCATCTTTCTTCGTCTCTCTTCTTCTCATTGCTTCTTGCTCGTTTTTCCCCAATAGTCGTTCCGTTTCATAATGTTATTAATAATGAAAAGCATAACAATTCATTCTTCAATTTACACGTACTCCTTTGTTTCTCACCGGTGGTTTCAAGGCCGAGTTGGCGGCGAAACCTGCCCCGGAGAAGAGGATCGGCATCGGCCAAAAACGTCCGTATGGAATCTTCGGCTAAAACCGTCTATTCGAATCTTCAACTAGACTCTTTCGGCTAAGGTCGTCAGCTAGACAATAGTCATTTTTTAAAAGTTGGGATCACCCTCCGCCGGTTCCTTATGAAATACTACCCAAGCAGTAGCATGCCAAGAGGAAAAGTCTGTCAATTAGAGGGATGCACCGCTCGTGTTAAGCTTCTAAGTAAAAACTTTCTCATTTCCTCTTGTCTCCAGCAATAAATCAATGGATTAAGAAGCGAGTTTAGCATTGCAAGAGTCTGAATCATCATGCGAATCGAAGTTATTGATAGGTAGATTCCTACGCCTTTAAGGACAAGGTAGAGACCTGCCGGTACCAGACATAGGCCGATGGCACCTACTACATACACGGTCGTCTTAAGTGCTTTGCCTTCTTTGATGGATCTTTCTACTTCTTCTTGTGGCATTTGTTGAGATTTAATCATCCTCTGGTGCCTTAGTGTTTCAAAATACAGGATAACGTAAGAAACCAAGATGAAAAGGATACTCGAGACAGGGATATGAGCAGCCCAAAGAAAGTAAAACCTGTCAGTTCGATCGACCAGATACATCGAAATGCAAGACGAACTACTGTAGATCCAGCAAAACAAAACTGCCGACTTAATCCTTCCCGTGGTCACAACGTACGGGTAGTGAAAAGGAAATTTTATTGCTACCAGTCTTTCGAAAACAACCACCACAAGATGAAGAAGGGAACATGGGGACAGAATGGTGAAGAAAAATAGATAAACATCGTATGGGGTGTTATTGTTGATACCAAGGAGCAGGAATACGTTCCAAAGGGCAAACCAGGGCTGCGCTGTCAGACCTGCTAATGCATCAGTCACTGCTAAACAGGCCAACATGATGTTCGCGTTGCTCTGAAGTCTTGGTCTTCTCTTTACAGCAATTATCACCAACACGTTCAGGACAACTGTGAAAGGGCAAGCGGTGATGTTAATGATAATGTTGGCGATTAATGTGCTCACGCTGTAGGCTTCTTGTGTTACGTCTTCCAGCGAGGAATTGGATATCTTGTTGGTAATGTTTGTCAAATTCGAAGTGGTGAAGCTTGCCATATTACCCCCTGGAAAAGAATAAAGTAAAACGTCGTGGCGTTGTTACTCGTTAAAAGATTTTTCCTCTTTGATTCAACGCCAGTAAAAGGAGCAACTATCTTTAAGTATGTTTTTTCATTCAACGAATATATAGTTTAACATATTGAACCTGATTTAAGTAGTTAATTCTTTAAAACACCACTGTCTTTGGGTTAAATTGCAGTATAATCTCTCGTTAAGCACTGCTGTGAAATCAATCAAAATGAAATTTAAGAAAGTGAAATGGGGGTGTTTTTAAAGTACTTTGCTGCGTCAACGAAACTTTGAATAAAATGGGACTGCTGTCAAAGTTATTTAAAATGTAAGCCTCCAGTGACATCAGTAACATTTAAATGGTTAGGACTTAACGACTTAATGCTGGCCGTGAAAGGAGCAAGTGTTTTTAAGGTTTGTATTCCCACTTAACAAATAGGCTGTTTCCGTAAAAAGAGTTAAAAACGGCTCTTTGAATTAAATGTACTTAAATAGTTCAAAGACCACTGTTGTCAAATATAATTGAAAGATAATCTCTGTATTAACCGTTGCAGTAAAACCAAATGAGAATGGAATGATTATGCCTTAATGGCCGTGAAACGTGGAGGCAGTTAAAGTGTATTTTCCACGCAACAAATCTGTAGTTTCCGAGCAAAGCGCTGCAAATAAAAGTTTGTGATTAAATAGTTAATTCTTTGAAAGATCTCTTTCGATTTTCATCGTTTTAACATACTGTAACAGGCGGTCGTAAAACTCTTCTTCACAGATATTTAAAAACATGGTGGTAAAGGGGAGTCTAGATCATTTAACCGAAAATAAAACAGTCCTTTCACAATTCACAAAAACGAAAACGTAATGAAAATTCCAAGTATTTCTCTTTTCACGGAAAATAATTTTGAAAATCACGCCCCACGGCTGCTATGGAAATCACGATTCACGAGGGAACAATAGCCATTTCACATTTCACGGGGAAATAAAAGAGCCGATCACGAGTCACGAAATACATCCTTTACCACCCTCAAAAAACACCGCCGACTAGTTAGCTCAATTGGCGAGCTCTTTCTACTCAGTTATTTAGACTCAGGGTCCTTAAATAACTGAGTAGAAAGTGCTGCCTTTGTAATAGTACCTTCAATGGTAAGACGTTCTAGTCTTCTTGCAGAACAACTATCCATCTCTTCCAAGCATGCATAGTATAAGCCCCAGTAATTGGCTACTTGCTAACCATACCGTTTTCCTTTCGGAGATGATAATGAACTAAAACTACTTTTCACAAATCGAGCAAATATGAGTGCGGTCTCTGAAACGGTTGTGGTTTTAGCCACTGTAAAGTTATTTTGGCACTTCAATCAGACCTAAAAACAAACAAACAAACAACAAAAAGAACGGTCCTGAAATTTGTTTCAGTCGCTTTTTCTTTTTTAAGTTGGATTTTAATTTCTTTTGTCCGCTGCTCGCGTTTGGTTGGTACGCAAGCCATCATGTAATGCGCTAATTGAAAATCAACGTGCAAATAACCGAGGGTTTTTTTGTGGGTTGGAGGTCGACTAGCAATAGAGTTATTTCAGTAGAGTTATGACTTAGAGTTAGAGTTAACGACTGCCAAAATCCTGAATTCAACATACTGGAAAGCCAAAATTAAATGAACCGACTTGGTTTAGACCTAATCACTAAACTTTAAGCTAACCCTTCCAAAATCATGAATACAGGATTTTGGAGGCTTAACTCTAACTCTATAAAAGTAACTCCATAAAAATAACTCTATGAATAGCCGTCCCCTGTGGGTTGAATGAGTGTCTCCAACAACAAAATAGGCCCTCAAAGCGTGCATATGGTCACAGATGTGCAAGTCGAACTACAGGTTGCAGGATGGCTTATGATTCATAACGGATCGGGAGGCGCAAAGAAAATTTGTGTTTAATAAACTGATAAACTGCTCTAGAAGTGTGAAATCTGTACAAGTCTCATTTGCAGTACTTTGGAGGATGTGTTATAACTTTTTGCATGGGGGCGGCTTTTTGTTTACTTTGCAAAAAAAAAAAAAAACGGAACATACAATTGGAGTAACGACTGCTTTCCCAAATGACTCAACAGTAGAGAGCTAACGAATCGACGACTTCTTTGACGACGACGACGACTTTAGGTTGACGTCATCGACTTGCTCGTCGTCGGAGGCTGTTTGCCGCCGAATTTAGATTACGAGTTGCCAAACCGGGACCTCGACGCTGAGACATTTCCCGCCACAGTTAAGTGGCCGAGAGGCGAGTGAGTCGAGTTTTTATTTGAGAACAGTTTTATCAACATTTTGATTAAAATATTGATAAAAATGTTGAGATTTTATTTGGAAACAGTTTTATCAACGTTTTGATCAAAATGCCAAACTGAGTGCAGAGAGAACAGAGAGTGTATCGCATATGCCTATAGAAAAAGATTTATCAACGGCAGACAATAAGTCAAAAAACCCGTACCCTCCGTATTGCGCGGAAGTACGAATGTTTTGATTTGGACGAACTGACAAACGATGAAAGTAAATCTGAATTCCGATTTTACAGAAATGACATCTGCAAACTTGCTGAACATCTTCAATTACCGGATGAGACTATTACTTACAACGGCTTATTAGTTGGATCGATTCCTGCTTCATGTATGTATCTGAAGCGCTTTGCGTATCCTTGTCGCTACGGGGACATGGTTTCCCACTTTGCTAGACCTGTTGCGGAGCTTTGCATTATCACAAGCCACGTGATTGACTGTATCTGCAAGCGATGGCATCATCTGCTCACTAGCTACGATCATGAACTGCTTTCCCCGGCAAATCGTATGCTGTATGCTGATGCGATACATCGATCAGGCGCAGCTCTGGAAAACTGCTGGGGTTTTATAGATGGCACAGTTCGACCAGTGTGTAGGCCAGGCGGAAATCAGAGTCATTTATGGACATAAACGAGCACATTCCATAAAATTCCAATCAATGAAAGATAACGATCGACTATTTATATCTTGAAATTCCGAGAATTCTACATGAACTGAAGCGAATAATTTTCGATTTTGTATAAAGCGAAAACGGCTTTAAAATTATTCGCGGTTTGGCCACGTTGGAAAATTCACTGTTCGGTATCTGATGAGATGAACAAAACATGAGCAAGCCTACCCGGACAAGGGAGCAGTTTGTCGAGGGCAGTCATGTGACCAGGGAGGAAAAAAGAGCCTGGGTTCGAGGTTGGCGAACCCGAAGGTCTCGCCCGTTGCTATGTGACGTCACACTGGCATGAGGAGTGGGTCAAAAAACGTCATCGGAAAACAATAGAGTCACCTCCCCACCTTCCCCCCCAACCCCTCCCCCACCCCCGACAAAAGCCCTTGTCAAATTATTGCGCCAACCGTATAACAGCTGAAATTTGGTCAGGTCTGAAATCGCAGATTTTGGTCTGAAATAGGGTAAGGGTTTCAGGAAGCGGGCTGCACATCCTCACCAAATTTTTCACAAAATGATTATTAAAAACTTCGAATAGTTGTTATTGGATTGATATGGAATCACCATCAAGCTTTACTCTCTTACAAATAACTTTCTGGAATTCCTGGATGTAAGTTCATTGATGGTTTCCTGGTCTTTGGACTACTGTCCCTACTGTCCCTACTGTCCTGAAAAGCATTTTTGTAATACATCTCTTTAGTATTTTCTACTTTGTTGTTAACCTGATTGCGAAATTTCTTCAAATTCACCTAATCCCATTGGTCATTTGTAATTATTGCTTTCTTTTTCAACTTGTCTCTTTCGAAAATGCATTTCTTTAATTGTGGTGTTATCTATGGACACTTCGACGAACGAGCACGTTTCTTCCGAAGAGGAGGATGTTTTCAGCATGTCAAGGGAGATTTGCTATTGATCAAGGAATTCAGTGAAGCGCTTTTCCGGCGTTGGACATGAGCTGATTTGTTAGGTTAGGTCCAATACTCGTGGAGGG
>BLFK01000601.1:287283-302283 GCA_014634185.1 Astreopora myriophthalma | reverse complement strand
GCGAAAAACAGACAGAAAAACACCTCAGGTACGGTTTGTCTTTCATTGCTCGCGGTAACCATTTCTTGATCGCAGATGGTAATGGCTAACCGGGAGAAAATCGTATCCTCTGTAACTCCGAGTTAAATCAAATAAAATAGACCGTTGTCTGTTCTCCGTATCCTCTCCAAGGGACGCGATGGTTCTTCATGCTGCGACGTTCCTCTCAGACCAACCAACGATGAGGGACCTGAGGGCCAGAAGTCAATAAACTGTACTTATCCTTCTTAGTCTCTTATCGAAATTTTCTGCTGACTCTGATCAAAAGGTCTAGCATGGAAGTCAGAAACTGGACCGATGGGTCAATGGAGCAATTAGTCAACAAGGCTTGGATTTTCAGGATTTGAATCTGAAGCTGCAATTGCAGAATTAAAGAATTTTAGAAACAAATCTCTTTCTGACGAAAAAGCTAGAAAAAGGATAACGAAATCAAAAGTACTTACATTTGTCCAGCCTTGGCAGGTTGATAGATTTAAAGTCAGAAACATACACACTTTCAATTGAAAAAAGGCCCTTAATTAAAAACACCCTAGTAAACCATGCATTACGAATACCAAAAAAACGTGTTACATATAAAGTCACGTGATCTTAATGGGCGTAAATTAGCGTCCAGTCCGTTGCGAATTCGGTAACGCAACAGAAACCTCTCGCCCTTAACAATGTGTCATTGCTGAGAGGCACAAAACATAACGATTTATCAATCCCACTGACTACTGCCGAAACAACATGGAGAATTTGAGGTTGCAAAAAAGCCTTGACTTGCCTTTATTTCAATAGCTATTTCCCTATTGAGTAATTTTTTAAATCTTTTAATGTGCCCCTTACTTTTCCGCACTATAAAATATTCACGATAAGAAAACCTGGGGAGGAGAAGAGAAATTAAGGGAAATTTCAAACAGCGGGAGACACATTGTTGGTCACTAGCTTTGATTGGAGTTGGTGGCTTCTAAAGAAGCCGTTTTGTCACGGCAGTTTGCTTCTCACTGCATGTTTCCAGTGAAGTAGGTCTTTGTGAACTGCACTTGGACTTTCTCTACCGGACGAGAAGGTGTTCTGCGGCCTTGCTCATCAAGAAAGGCAGGCGACTTGCCCAGGAACATTTTCAACTTCACAGGAGGGTTGACGAGGCAACCACTGCCTGTGACTGTCAAACATTTCTCAATAAAGGGACTAAGCCCTGCTCTCACCAGATCTTCTTGATCAGCGATGTATGGAGTTGTCTGCAGGTCGGTGGGCACCTTAGGAAAGATAGATCGCAGGACATCATGTCGCATCGTGATGGTATCGCTGCAACCTAGGGCAGATCTTAAACTTTGCCGAAATTATTCAGGTCCACGCTTGTATCATCATCATGTTATGATCAGTACGATGTATTATTATACAGACTCCAGAAAATAAACAGAAAAATAATTTAATTGAAGAAATGCCTAATTGTGAAATTAATGGTTGAATTTTGATCATAACCGGGAGCAGCTGCGTGTATTATGCATATTGCAGGGTCGTAACAAGGTATATTTTTTCATCGCTGATCCCGTAATTTTACCCAAATTTTTTATGCCTGGTTCCAAAAGTGATGAGAATTTTGATCCCTGATCCAGGAAAATTTTCTTGATCCAGGACGCCTGATCCTTGATCCAATGAAAAACACCGCTGATCCCGATCCCGGGGGTTGTGATCCCAGATCCCGGGGCTGTGATCCCGGATCCCACCCTTTTTTTGGTCTTTGATCCCTGATCCTATATACCTCGTTACGACCCTGATATTGGGATGTAGCAACCACGAATTGAAGAGCACACCGATTACCCTAAAATCAAAACTGTTCGGAATTGTATGTTTTATGTACTTTGTGGGATCTTCTTGAATTAACGGAAGCTGCGTGGTCAGTCACATTAATGAAATAGCCCATTTCCGAGTCGTTGTTTGCCTCGGTTTCAAAGCGAGACCTGATACACAACCATTCAAATACCAATGAGTTGTGTACTGATTTTCATACAAATCAAACTCATTATCATTTCAACGGTTTAGCACCAAGACTCGCTTTGATCCAGAGGCAAACAGCAACCTGGAATTTCAATACGCCGTATTATATTAAAATATTATCACATGTACTGGATCTTTATAAGCACTGGTAAAGTAAAACATAAACAATTAAAAATTAGGGATAGAAAAGAACGACGTTTCGGTGACATTGTGACACCATTGACTGTATTATCCCGAAAGACTTTGACAGACATTTTTCTGTTCTCAGGAAGGGCACGAATAAGTTCGATTGTTTAGTGCACGAAATGCTGCTAATTATAAAATTAACACCTTCTCTCAATGTCCAGTCGGACTCAATTCGAGCAAAACTGTTTGCGTGAACTTGCATATTTATTACAAGTATGTTAATCTTGAGCGAGCAATTTTCTCACAGTTTATTCTATTGCATTTGAACTTGAAAATGGTTCTTTTCTATCGCTAATTTTTACTTGTTTATCTTGTACTGGATCTGTCGGTATAATTTTTATTGTCATGGAGGAGTCTGGATATCTGGTAACCCTTTTTCCTCTTCCTATTTGTGATGTTTTTCCATCTCAAGGACACGAACATGTCTTTATAACACCAACAAAAGATTTGTTTTGCGTACGAATACGCGGCTTTTTTCCCACTCTTTATCCCATAATAATGAGTACACGCCTTACTAACCGCACTTTCGTTTCCGGTACACTACATCGCCCCTCTACTTATTAAAAACTTACAATACTAACATGAACAATAAAGTCTGAAGGAAGAGTGTCAATCGTGTCGCTTTCTTTTCAACAAGTGAACTAGTTGCAAACAATCTTTCGTCCGTGCAGGTTTATGCCTAATGTCCACAGGCCGAGAAGTATCTGAATAGCCTGGGAAGTTACTCGGGAGGGCTTCCTGTGGCTGTACCGATGACTGGCTGGTTGTATGTTGTGGCTGGTCGTACTGCACTGGTTCCACTGCTTGCTTTGGAAGCTCGGGCTGTTTTGGTCCGCTTGATGTCTCTACGTCTATGGTTGCGGACTCAACAAACTTTTTCATTTGAGCTATATTGCCCATACAGTTTCCATATGCCTCTCGTAAAACAACAGCATTTCCATCCCTGTGAGCGACGACATATCGATCAGCCTCATAATTGGGCGAGAGGTTACTGTCACGTGTTTGTTTCAACAACACTCTGTCACCTGTTTTAATGTCACTGTATTTAGCTCCTCGTACTCTGTCTGCATTCTCGTTTTCAGGAGTTTCGAACGAGCATCTCTCTCTTTAAGCTGTTGCTGCCAATATCCCTCTGTGACCTGTTCGCCAGAAACTCAACTTGGGAAAGTTTGTCAAGCAATTTTCTCCTCATTAGCAGTTCTTCAGGTGACATGCCTGTTACAGTGACTGGGGTAACTCTGTATTGCTGGTTTTCAGTGTCACGCCATTCAAAATAGATAAAAATAAAAATAAAAACCGTTCAATAGATAAAGTCCAGAATCTGAGGAAAGAAAGGAGATGAATATGCAAAGACTCTCGCCAAGATTCAGGTCACAGCAATTTTTCTTACGCAAGATATGCGAAGAAACTTTTTACCCAAATTTATAGAGATTTGTATGGAGACGCCATGCTGGTGCCCATCCGGATGGGCACCAACATGGCGGCCTGAAACCAACAGAAACATCTGTCACCGAGTTTTGCTACAAAAGCGTGAATATATCTCTGGAGGAACTAAAAAACAATAAAATAATACTTTTTATAATACAAGATAGCCAAATTCCCTGAAATAAGTCACTTTTTTAACCAACATGACAGCTCTCTCGGTCGTCATGTAAATGCCGCGTCACGCAAAAGCTTAGAAATTCAAGCGTAGTCTATCACAAAACCAAGAACCCATTCGGAGCAAAACTTTGTATGAATATTAGTTTTCAGCTGCTCTTATACATCATAAAAATAAAATATCAGGAGGATCAATAGTTTTGTAGTTTGAGTTTTAGTGACGTCATGTGAAAACCGGCAATTGGAACTGAAAGTCCTGGACTGTCTTCCGCCAGTCTCCTCCTTCAAGTCGGGCAATCCGTACGATCTTCAACAGAGTTTCACTGGAACGCTCCACTTCTCCATTGCTTTGTGGCCGGTAGGGTACACCTTTCTTGTGCTTGATGCCCAAATATTTAGAAGGTTCCAAACTCTTCCGATGCAAATGGTCGTCCATTATAACTGGAAACACTCTCTGGTGGGCCATTTGTCATGAGGATAGCTTTGTGGGCGTTTGTCTTTTTCAAAAGAATCGCGTCTATCCAACGGAAATAGCAATCTATCAATACCAGAAGGTGTTCACCACTTTGTATATCAAGGAGACCAATTGAGATTTCTTGCCAGGGTTCCTCAGGCAGCCTGGTTGATCTTACAGGTTATGGTTTGGCTCTGGGCCTACAAGCTGGCATGGATGACAAGCACGCACGGCCTCTTCGACTCGGTTATCAATTCTCGGCCACCACAATTTCTCTCGCAACCCGGCCTTAGTTCTGACCACGCCCTGGTGGCCTTCGTGAGCTAGCACTATGATTTGCCGTTCCAATTAAAGACTCTCAGGCATGACAATACGACCTCCTCTCAACACCACTTGTCCAATCTTGCACAGTTTAACAATGACGATTGCCCTAACGTGAAATTTGAGTCGGAAACAGATTAACTTGATCACAAATAATTAATAGCTGATTTTATTTGTGATGGTTCGATGAAACAATGAAAGATTGAGGTCGGAAGGAAAACACCATTAACTTAAAATAACGAACTCTTGCTTGTACAACATATTAACTTGATCATATTATTTGTCATAGAGCGATAACAAATTGAAAGATTGATGTGTCAGGTGATACCGGTCACGAATCTTGATTGTAACAGTCGTAAGATGAGAGCTGTTTATTGTCAATGTATGAAAAGCTTTAATTCGGCAATGTAAGTTATTCAGCCAACGAATAACTTGATAACTTTGGGTTTTCTACAGCACGCACAACGAAACGCACGTTTGCTACAAACGCACAACATGCACGCTACAGCATCACCTACAGTCGCCTTAAACTCCTTTGCTTTCTGAAGAGGATGTTTCCACATCTTCTTGCGTCAGCCATTGAAACAAGAAACTCGACATCTCAAAAATGTAGGGTAATGCGGAGTCAGTGAAATCCAGGAAATGGATGGAATCCGAAATCCTGGGCTTTGGATTACGCAATCTAACTTTTGGAATCAGGAAACCAGCCCCTTATGGGATCCGGATTCTACCGAGGTGAAACATGGAGTTCAGTGCCTGGAATCCCGAGTCTACAGCGTGGAATCCAGACCGGTCTCGGATCACCTTACATGGCTCTTGCGATGACGCAAGAAAGGAACAGAAGCGATGCGCGCAATCCCGCAACACAAAACAACGGTAAACTTTCAAAGAAACCGATCATTTAATCAACTAACGAATAGGAAATTCGGCGCTTAAATAATATCAAACTACTTACATTATTTGCACACGCTTTCTAAGAAAATTAATCGTTGAATACGGTACTAACATTGCTATAAAAATGTCTGAACTTGCACTGATGCCCAAGACCTATTTGATTCTACTTAGTTAAGACAGGTTTAAACTACAATATTTTACTTCATATCCTGCAACTCAATTGAGGCACTTCTTATTTAAAGTTACACAGTTTAGCTCCTTCAGAACAGGCGTTGTTCAACAAACACTCTTTTCGAAGGAACGGAGGTAGTGTGGCCCAGTGGTTAGGGCGCCGGATTTGCAGGCTGACGCCCCGAGTTAAATCCCCGCTCAGACTACCAACCTTTCTTTGGCTTCATTGGTGCCGAATTTTCCTCCTCATGACACCGTTTGTAACAGCCAATGGGTTCAGTGCTTCCAACCAGATGAGGTTTTTCAGCATGTTATGTCTGTTTTGAAACATTTTCTTCCCTGATCATTGTTGTAAGGCGCATTTGAGTTTATTCAGATATATGGATAACAAATGGGTTTTGTCGACGATCTTTGGCTTGCTCATGCTAATGTATCTTACCAGTGTTCTGTTTTTTTACTAAGTGTTTCTTTAGGGTGTGACTATACAAACTATGTCTGTTCCTTCAACTCATCTTTCTTCGTCTCTCTTCTTCTCATTGGTTCTTGCTCGTTTTTCCCCAATAGTCGTTCCGTTTCATAATGTTATTAATAATGAAAAGCATAACAATTCATTCTTCAATTTACACGTACTCCTTTGTTTCTCACCGGTGGTTTCAAGGCCGAGTTGGCGGCGAAACCTGCCCCGGAGAAGAGGATCGGCATCGGCCAAAAACTTCCGTATGGAATCTTCGGCTAAAACCGTCTATTCGAATCTTCAACTAGACTCTTTCGGCTAAGCTCGTCAACTAGACAATAGTCATTTTTTAAAAGTTGGGATCACCCTCCGCCGGTTCCTCATGAAATACTACCCAAGCAGTAGCATGCCAAGAGGAAACGTCTGTCAATTAGAGGGATGCACCGCTCGTGTTAAGCTTCTAAGTAAAAACTTTCTCATTTCCTCTTGTCTCCAGCAATAAATCAATGGATTAAGAAGCGAGTTTAGCATTGCAAGAGTCTGAATCATCATGCGAATCGAAGTTATTGATAGGTAGATTCCTACGCCTTTAAGGACAAGGTAGAGACCTGCCGGTACCAGACATAGGCCGATGGCACCTACTACATACACGGTCGTCTTAAGTGCTTTGCCTTCTTTGATGGATCTTTCTACTTCTTCTTGTGGCATTTGTTGAGATTTAATCATCCTCTGGTGCCTTAGTGTTTCAAAATACAGGATAACGTAAGAAACCAAGATGAAAAGGATACTCGAGACAGGGATATGAGCAGCCCAAAGAAAGTAAAACCTGTCAGTTCGATCGACCAGATACATCGAAATGCAAGACGAAGTACTGTAGATCCAGCAAAACAAAACTGCCGACTTAATCCTTCCCGTGGTCACAACGTACGGGTAGTGAAAAGGAAATTTTATTGCTACCAGTCTTTCGAAAACAACCACCACAAGATGAAGAAGGGAACATGGGGACAGAATGGTGAAGAAAAATAGATAAACATCGTATGGGGTGTTATTGTTGATACCAAGGAGCAGGAATACGTTCCAAAGGGCAAACCAGGGCTGCGCTGTCAGACCTGCTAATGCATCAGTCACTGCTAAACAGGCCAACATGATGTTCGCGTTGCTCTGAAGTCTTGGTCTTCTCTTTACAGCAATTATCACCAACACGTTCAGGACAACTGTGAAAGGGCAAGCGGTGATGTTAATGATAATGTTGGCGATTAATGTGCTCACGCTGTAGGCTTCTTGTGTTACGTCTTCCAGCGAGGAATTGGATATCTTGTTGGTAATGTTTGTCAAATTCGAAGTGGTGAAGCTTGCCATATTACCCCCTGGAAAAGAATAAAGTAAAACGTCGTGGCGTTGTTACTCGTTAAAAGATTTTTCCTCTTTGATTCAACGCCAGTAAAAGGAGCAACTATCTTTAAGTATGTTTTTTCATTCAACGAATATATAGTTTAACATATTGAACCTGATTTAAGTAGTTAATTCTTTAAAACACCACTGTCTTTGGGTTAAATTGCAGTATAATCTCTCGTTAAGCACTGCTGTGAAATCAATCAAAATGAAATTTAAGAAAGTGAAATGGGGGTGTTTTTAAAGTACTTTGCTGCGTCAACGAAACTTTGAATAAAATGGGACTGCTGTCAAAGTTATTTAAAATGTAAGCCTCCAGTGACATCAGTAACATTTAAATGGTTAGGACTTAACGACTTAATGCTGGCCGTGAAAGGAGCAAGTGTTTTTAAGGTTTGTATTCCCACTTAACAAATAGGCTGTTTCCGTAAAAAGAGTTAAAAACGGCTCTTTGAATTAAATGTACTTAAATAGTTCAAAGACCACTGTTGTCAAATATAATTGAAAGATAATCTCTGTATTAACCGTTGCAGTAAAACCAAATGAGAATGGAATGATTATGCCTTAATGGCCGTGAAACGTGGAGGCAGTTAAAGTGTATTTTCCACGCAACAAATCTGTAGTTTCCGAGCAAAGCGCTGCAAATAAAAGTTTGTGATTAAATAGTTAATTCTTTGAAAGATCTCTTTCGATTTTCATCGTTTTAACATACTGTAACAGGCGGTCGTAAAACTCTTCTTCACAGATATTTAAAAACATGGTGGTAAAGGGGAGTCTAGATCATTTAACCGAAAATAAAACAGTCCTTTCACAATTCACAAAAACGAAAACGTAATGAAAATTCCAGGTATTTCTCTTTTCACGGAAAATAATTTTGAAAATCACGCCCCACGGCTGCTATGGAAATCACGATTCACGAGGGAACAATAGCCATTTCACATTTCACGGGGAAATAAAAGAGCCGATCACGAGTCACGAAATACATCCTTTACCACCCTCAAAAAACACCGCCGACTAGTTAGCTCAATTGGCGAGCTCTTTCTACTCAGTTATTTAGACTCAGGGTCCTTAAATAACTGAGTAGAAAGTGCTGCCTTTGTAATAGTACCTTCAATGGTAAGACGTTCTAGTCTTCTTGCAGAACAACTATCCATCTCTTCCAAGCATGCATAGTATAAGCCCCAGTAATTGGCTACTTGCTAACCATACCGTTTTCCTTTCGGAGATGATAATGAACTAAAACTACTTTTCACAAATCGAGCAAATATAAGTGCGGTCTCTGAAACGGTTGTGGTTTTAGCCACTGTAAAGTTATTTTGGCACTTCAATCAGACCTAAAAACAAACAAACAAACAACAAAAAGAACGGTCCTGAAATTTGTTTCAGTCGCTTTTTCTTTTTTAAGTTGGATTTTAATTTCTTTTGTCCGCTGCTCGCGTTTGGTTGGTACGCAAGCCATCATGTAATGCGCTAATTGAAAATCAACGTGCAAATAACCGAGGGTTTTTTTGTGGGTTGGAGGTCGACTAGCAATAGAGTTATTTCAGTAGAGTTATGACTTAGAGTTAGAGTTAACGACTGCCAAAATCCTGAATTCAACATACTGGAAAGCCAAAATTAAATGAACCGACTTGGTTTAGACCTAATCACTAAACTTTAAGCTAACCCTTCCAAAATCATGAATACAGGATTTTGGAGGCTTAACTCTAACTCTATAAAAGTAACTCCATAAAAATAACTCTATGAATAGCCGTCCCCTGTGGGTTGAATGAGTGTCTCCAACAACAAAATAGGCCCTCAAAGCGTGCATATGGTCACAGATGTGCAAGTCGAACTACAGGTTGCAGGATGGCTTATGATTCATAACGGATCGGGAGGCGCAAAGAAAATTTGTGTTTAATAAACTGATAAACTGCTCTAGAAGTGTGAAATCTGTACAAGTCTCATTTGCAGTACTTTGGAGGATGTGTTATAACTTTTTGCATGGGGGCGGCTTTTTGTTTACTTTGCAAAAAAAAAAAAAAACGGAACATACAATTGGAGTAACGACTGCTTTCCCAAATGACTCAACAGTAGAGAGCTAACGAATCGACGACTTCTTTGACGACGACGACGACTTTAGGTTGACGTCATCGACTTGCTCGTCGTCGGAGGCTGTTTGCCGCCGAATTTAGATTACGAGTTGCCAAACCGGGACCTCGACGCTGAGACATTTCCCGCCACAGTTAAGTGGCCGAGAGGCGAGTGAGTCGAGTTTTTATTTGAGAACAGTTTTATCAACATTTTGATTAAAATATTGATAAAAATGTTGAGATTTTATTTGGAAACAGTTTTATCAACGTTTTGATCAAAATGCCAAACTGAGTGCAGAGAGAACAGAGAGTGTATCGCATATGCCTATAGAAAAAGATTTATCAACGGCAGACAATAAGTCAAAAAACCCGTACCCTCCGTATTGCGCGGAAGTACGAATGTTTTGATTTGGACGAACTGACAAACGATGAAAGTAAATCTGAATTCCGGTTTTACAGAAATGACATCTGCAAACTTGCTGAACATCTTCAATTACCGGATGAGACTATTACTTACAACGGCTTATTAGTTGGATCGATTCCTGCTTCATGTATGTATCTGAAGCGCTTTGCGTATCCTTGTCGCTACGGGGACATGGTTTCCCACTTTGCTAGACCTGTTGCGGAGCTTTGCATTATCACAAGCCACGTGATTGACTGTATCTGCAAGCGATGGCATCATCTGCTCACTAGCTACGATCATGAACTGCTTTCCCCGGCAAATCGTATGCTGTATGCTGATGCGATACATCGATCAGGCGCAGCTCTGGAAAACTGCTGGGGTTTTATAGATGGCACAGTTCGACCAGTGTGTAGGCCAGGCGGAAATCAGAGTCATTTATGGACATAAACGAGCACATTCCATAAAATTCCAATCAATGAAAGATAACGATCGACTATTTATATCTTGAAATTCCGAGAATTCTACATGAACTGAAGCGAATAATTTTCGATTTTGTATAAAGCGAAAACGGCTTTAAAATTATTCGCGGTTTGGCCACGTTGGAAAATTCACTGTTCGGTATCTGATGAGATGAACAAAACATGAGCAAGCCTACCCGGACAAGGGAGCAGTTTGTCGAGGGCAGTCATGTGACCAGGGAGGAAAAAAGAGCCTGGGTTCGAGGTTGGCGAACCCGAAGGTCTCGCCCGTTGCTATGTGATGTCACACTGGCATGAGGAGTGGGTCAAAAAACGTCATCGGAAAACAATAGAGTCACCTCCCCACCTTCCCCCCCAACCCCTCCCCCACCCCCGACAAAAGCCCTTGTCAAATTATTGCGCCAACCGTATAACAGCTGAAATTTGGTCAGGTCTGAAATCGCAGATTTTGGTCTGAAATAGGGTAAGGGTTTCAGGAAGCGGGCTGCACATCCTCACCAAATTTTTCACAAAATGATTATTAAAAACTTCGAATAGTTGTTATTGGATTGATATGGAATCACCATCAAGCTTTACTCCCTTACAAATAACTTTCTGGAATTCCTGGATGTAAGTTCATTGATGGTTTCCTGGTCTTTGGACTACTGTCCCTACTGTCCCTACTGTCCTGAAAAGCATTTTTGTAATACATCTCTTTAGTATTTTCTACTTTGTTGTTAACCTGATTGCGAAATTTCTTCAAATTCACCTAATCCCATTGGTCATTTGTAATTATTGCTTTCTTTTTCAACTTGTCTTTTTCGAAAATGCATTTCTTTAATTGTGGTGTTATCTATGGACACTTCGACGAACGAGCACGTTTCTTCCGAAGAGGAGGATGTTTTCAGCATGTCAAGGGAGATTTGCTATTGATCAAGGAATTCAGTGAAGCGCTTTTCCGGCGTTGGACATGAGCTGATTTGTTAGGTTAGGTCCAATACTCGTGGAGGGCTCTTTCACAATATTGGGATAGCGTGATTTTATGTTGGTAGTAATGTTGCTGTTTGGTTGCTTTAAGGCGTTAGCGTCAAGGGTTGTTTCTTTTTACGATTTAGCAAACTATTTATTCCATTATTCACATTGTAATGATCGAAATGGCATCGCTGTGTTATGCACTGCAGTGAAATCAATCAAAATGAAGTTAATGAAAGTAGAGTGACTTGATAGTAAAACGTGTAACGAACATGCGTTTTTCAATATTTTCCCTCTCCACAAAAATATAATTTCCACGAAAAGAGTTCCCAAATTAAACGTCGCATTTTAAAACCGTCATCACTAGTTCCGTTGAAAAAGACCACTACTGTCAAATTTAAAGAAAATGTCATCTCTGTTTTAATTATTGTAGAGAAACAATATACACTTAATGTATGGTCCCGAGGGAAACAAAACTGACTATTTTCTCGAGTTTCACAGTGCTCGTTTTGTTGAGTGAAAGTCTAAGTATATAACAAATGAGAATGAATCGAAATGATTAAACGGGTAATTGTGGGAAACATCGCGCGTCCGACTGAGGAAAATCGCAAACAGATGAAAAGTGGAGAAATGAGGCAACAAAATTACGGAGGAAAGCATTGAAAGAGTATTGGAACAGTAAGGCGGGAGATTTCAGGGCGAAGCCCAGGGAATTCTACAAATCCTTCAAGCCCTTTCTTGATACAAAGGCCAGGGACAGCGACAGTAGGTTTGTGAGTCTGGAAGTAAATGGGATACTTGAGAGGAATCAAGCGACCGTCGCCAATCACTTTGCAAATTATTTTGCTTCGGTTGCTAAAGATATTGGAGATACCCATCCTTTGATGTTGACGGAGGAACAGCTTGAAGATCATGCGAGTGTACATGCAATCAGTCAACAACGAGAATATCGAAGGATAGTCGACAGTTTGAATTCAGGACTCTCGGTATAGCAGAAGTATCCGAGGCACTCAGCTCACTAAACTCGTTAAGAGTACTGGATATGATAATATTCCACCTAGAATCCTCAAGATTGCATCCAAGACACTAGCTCCAGCGTTGGCAAGTCTATACAATAAATGCATTTAGTATGGCTATTGGCCTCAACAGTGGAAGAGAGGTGAAAGGGGGCCAATTTTCAAGAACGATATTCATTTAAACATTAAGAACTATAGAACTATAACAAAACTCAATGCCGTCGATAAAGAATTGAGCAACTATTAAGTACGCAAGTCACCGAGTTTATTGATCCATATTTGAGCGAGAATTTAATAGCTTATCGTAGAAAGCATAGCTGTGAAACGATTCTGTTAAGGTTGGTTTAGGAGTGGAAAAGGGCTGTCGATGCTAAGACAGAGGTAGCAGTTTTGACAACAGATGATATGTCTAAGGCGTTTGACTCTCTTCAGCCACCTTGAATGCTCAATAAATTAAAAGCTTATGGCTTCTCGGGACATGCGCCTAAGCTACTACGATCGTATTTCACTGAAAGAAAGAATCGGGTGAGACTTGGTAAGGAAACCACATGCGAATGGAAGGACGTTACCAGGGGCTGTCCGCAACGGTCGACACTTGCCCCTTTGTTATGGAACATTTTCCAGAACGACTGGACTTTTAAAGTAAGAAACTGTCCATTTTCGATGTATGCCGACGACCATCAACTCTATGCCATTGGATGGCGGACCCAAGAAGTAGAAAGATCACTGAATGATGAGGGCAGCAATGTGTCACGACGGTCTGGTACTCAACAAATGCACTCCAGGGAAGTTTTTCGAACTACCAAGCAATACCATTCGGACCTAAATCTATGGATAGACATTGACATTGTCATCACGGATACATCTGTGGAAAGGTATCCGATACTACTGGGGGTATCCATAGATGACCACATGAATTAAGAAAAAAAAAACAAGTTGGCGAGGTGGTGTCGAAAAAGGCAACAAAACAAGTAGGAATGCTATTATGCCTGCGTAATATTATACCACAGTCAGCCAAATGTAAGATGTACAAATCCGCTATTTTACCACTACTAACATACTGTCATATTGTCTGGCATTTCTGTACATCATCTGATACACGCAAACTAGAACGTGTGCAAGAAAAAGCACTTCCAGCCGTATACTGCAGTAAAACTGCAACACATGACACTCTTTTACAAATGGCGAAACTTCCAACGTTACGCAATCGTCGACTCCAGGATGTCGCTACACTCATGTACGAGGTGAAACGTCATAAGTGCCCACAGTATATTAGTGATCTCTTTAACCCGAGCTCATCTGGGTATGCTCTCAAGAATGCTGACTTTATTATACCAAGATATAACACTGCGAATTTTGGTAAACACACCATTAGATAATTGGGGCCGGTTCTTTGGTCAAACAGAGCATGGGCGTCCAAAGATCAGATACACTAGAAGCTCTTACGACTAAAATTAGACGAATGAATCTTAGTAAATTAATTAATGAACGGTGTTCGTGTATGCTATGTGATAGCTGACAACTTCAGTTTTTAAATTGAGAATTTTTATACTACTTCTATGCATTTTACATTGTATTTTAATGTTTTATTATATGTTAGTTATTGCAGTACTAATTATTGTATATTTTAGGCATTCTTCAATGTATATATTCTAAATTTCCACTTTTTTTTTGTCATTCGAGATGTACTTTAATTACAGTATCCCCAATTAGCTCCTTGCTATATAGGAGCTAGGCTAGATCCTCAACTGACACTTGAATAAAGTATCTATCTACCTATCTAAAGACAACGCCGTGGTCATATTTGATTTGCGCTAACATGACAGCGCCTATCTGAAACACGGCTTTTCTAGTTTTCAAGCTAAAATAGAGCCAACATAACTGTGCGTCAATGAATTAATGAACACATCAGGCTAGAAGATACAAGGCGTCTATGAAATAAAGGGTTTTTTTTGGTTACATAAACAAATAGACTTGATATTGAAGAAAGTTTCATCTTTATTTGTGCGAAATACGTAAATATACTACATATATTTCTGCAGCAACTATATTTCTAGCACTTTATTCTTCACACATTACGTTTGGGCTGCCTGTGGTTTTATATCCATCCTTCAAGGTTTCAAAACGAAACGAAACGAAAAAACTCGACGAATTTATTTGATGTGGTGTGAGTATACTTACAATATGCTTACTATATATGAATTTTCGGCAACCTTTAAGTTTAATCATATGTTGCGGTTTTGTTCTGTCCGAATAATAGTGGTATTACCAAGAGTTAACTTTTTAATTACAAGCATTTCTTTTAAGCCCCGTCTACACGAGCAATTTTTATGTGGCAATTTTTATGTGGCAATTATTATTTGCCCGTGTAGATGATGAGAAATGACCAATTTTTATGTGACAACTGCATTTGCTGAAAAGCTGGCGTGTTAGTTTTAATGTGGCAATTAAAAATTGCTACATAAAAAAAATTGTCCGTGTAGACGAGACGCCACATAAAATGTGGCAATTTTTTCAGCGGCATCTACAGAACCCAGTCCCTAAAGTCTCTAACGTTTGCGCATCCAGCATGGCGGCTTCCTCGAGTAC
>BLFK01000601.1:270858-275858 GCA_014634185.1 Astreopora myriophthalma | reverse complement strand
CCACGACCTCCCGCATGAAAGTCCAGTGCACTCTCGATTGAGCCAACTGGTCGCGATCAAAAGATTCTAATGTGGTCTAGCTAATCATCTAGCTAAAAGGTCATATCAGCGAGCTGCTCATAACGAAAGTTGGAAAGCTGAGGTCGAGTTGTTCGAAGCAGGGTTAGTGATAATCCGGGATAAATACCATGACAACCAATTGGATTTAATCAGACTTAACCCAGGGTTACCGCTAACTTGGCTTCGAACAACTCGGCCAAGATGTATACCATTATTCTATCATAAATTTTAGCTAACACTGGTATCTTTAATAATATAAGATCAGAAATATAAGCCAGAGCAAGTCCGTAGATAGCCTTAAATGTCAACAATAAGGCCTTAAATCGATATGATACTTTATAGGTAACGAATACAGGGATCTCAAGAGAGTTGTTGAGTATTACACAGGACGACTTATCGTCTATTCCTGATGAAAGTTCTAGTGGGGTAACATGTATGGACGTGATCAAAAACCTTGACAGTAAAAAGGCCAGGGGTCCTGATGAAATTCAGTGAGAACAGAATTCTTAAGGAAAATACTGAAATTACTGAAATGGTATGACAGCGCTAGTATTGCACCAGTCTTTAAGAAAGGAGCTGAGCAAGATACTAATAATTATAGACCTGTTTCTCTCATTGTAGTTTTGTGTAAAGTGAAGGAGGGATTTAGTCTATGTATGAATCACTTGGAGTGTGATAACATCTTCCTTATCGATCACCTCGGATTCAGAAAGTTCCACTCATGCGAAACTCAATTCCTACTCACTTTTGAGTAACTCACAAGGAACTTAGATAATTGTGCTGCAATGGATCTTCCATTATATTAGACTTATCAAAGCATTTGCTAAAGTGCCCGAGCTCATCAGCTGCCTCATCAGTGACTATTTGACAAACTGCAGTATTATGGAATCCGAGGAACCCGACTCTGGCCTGGATTCATCGTGGCTTGCAAGAAAATCTTAGCGTGTCATTGTAGATGGAGAAGCTTCCAGCTCTATGAATGTTACCTCAGGAGTGCCACAGGGTACACAGTCTTGGAACCCTTTTTTTGCTTTTGTTATTTATAAATAACCTTTATGAGAACGTAGACAGTACCTTGTGGCTGTTTCCAGATTATGCTTTGCTGATTTTTGCACAGAAATATGGACAAGCTGGTTTCTTGGTTTCTTAGATATGGCAAAATGATGTAGTTCAATGATGCAGTTCAATGTAACTAAATGCTACACATTTAAACTATAGGATATCAAGAGAGAAGGAATCGGAGTTGATGGATTACTACATGCATCAGTGGATGACGATGTTATCCGCGGTGAAGAAGCACCCCTCGCTGAGAGTTATGCTATCAGATGACCTGCGTTTGAACTCCCCTGTAAAATAGTTGGTAACATTGTTAGCAACGCAAATAAGTCGCTCGGATTCGCGGAAACGTAACTTATAACCTTGTTCTGAAAGTAGAAAGCGATCAGCCTATTGTCAGACCAAAATTAGAATATGCTACCCGAATGTGGAATACTCATGGACATGTTCAGATTGATGCAATTGAAGCAGCCTGGAGACGAGCAGCTAGATTTATGAGGGGATTACAGTAAAAACTCTGCAACTCAAATGTTACAATCATTAGAGCTTGATCCTTTGAAAGGCGGACGCAAAGCCCATAAGTTAAATATATGTTTATGCTGCATGCTCCAAGACTCAAAAGCTAACTACTGTTGGCAAGGTGTTCCTATAGGAAAGCTCCATTTGCTGGGACAAAAGTAATTGAACCATGGGTATGGGATTTTGGCCAAGCCCTGATGGGCATGGCCGTTTATTAAAATTCAGCATAGTAACTTGGGAAGGGCCCAATATAAAAAACGTAATCCTGGCTAAGGTTAGGGCACACTGGCCGTATACAAAGAACAGAAAGTAGGGAGGGAGAGAAAGCGATCTTTACTATACTTGCTTGGAGAAGCGAGCGAAAGAGGACTCATGTTTAGCTGTTAACAATATGACTGCATTACCTATACAAGATTTCTTCCTGCCTGAAAGACTATGTTGCACTAGGTCCTTTTCTAGCTATTTTTTTATTCAACCTAATTGCAATCTTGATTTTCATCTGCATAGATTTTTTTCCAAGAACTGTAAAAGACTGGAGCTCTTTACTAAGTATATAATATCCAAGCCAGCTTAGAGCGCCCACTGTAAACAAAACTTTACCGCTACAACTAGACAGGAGTGATCAGTCTGGAGGTGACACATAGTGACTGATTGGTTATTATGTAGTCATTTATTTGGTAGATCATATTCTAAAACTGTATATTTATATTAGGATAGGATTTTATTTACACACGTATACATTCCAATGTAGATTATATTTACCTCGACTTTTTAATTTATACTAACTTGATGCGAAAACGTTGTTAGTTAATAAAGTAGCCGTAGAGTTAGATCTGTATGTGTATGTGTATGTGACAGAATAATCACTTTGCCTTCTTTGAACACAAAACGAGCAGCTGAATTCTGCACTTTGTGCAGTTTCTCTAACTTAATTTAATATCAGTTCTATTGCAATAGTCTCTACGACGGCCAGAAATAAGGGAATGCATCAATATTCCTGTGCAATCTTATTCCTGATCCTTCTGAAACTCTTCATGTTTTTTTTTTTTTTAATGTGGTCACCTAACCACACACTCTGATTCTTAATGGGAGATGGTGGAGCAATCAGACTTTTCAATGGTTACTTTCATTAATTTTAGTTTTGCGAGTTGTTCTTTGCTACCAATGAAAAGAAGTCTGTTTTACTAGCATAGTTCGTGAATGACTTGTCATGAAACATCCACTTTCCAGTGTCTTGAATGCAGAGTTCAACTGCAATAGCCTGGCCACGTTGTGCTGTTTGGGCCAACAACTAGTCCGTTTTGAGTCATGAGATCGGAGCCAATCGGTGACGCGTTTATAGTCACGTGTTCAAAGCACATGCTCCAGGTTTTAGGTGCAAACATTATGTTGTAGTCCGTTGCGTTGTTTCGCTTTGTTTCTAGACCAGGGATCGCACACAATTGTAAGTTGTTTTAGCGTTTGTGTGTTCTGGGTTATTTGCTACATTTGGATTATTGTTCCTCGCGAAGCGAGGTTAATAAATTTGTCGGGCCGAAGGCCCGCGCTCGGGAGCTAAGCCGTGCGAATTCGAGCGGAAAAAATATTTATATATATATATATATATATATATATATATATATATATATACAAGTTAAGAGGGTCTCTCGAGCCAACAGCGCATCTCTGCCCACAGGAGGATCCAGGATCCATATATATATATATATATATATATATATTTCGCTAAAGGTGTCCGTGCTGTTGCCTGGCAACAGTTCGCAAACAAAGTATGAATGACGTCAGACAAAGGTAAGGTTGCTAGGCAGCAAGCGCTGCCTCACAACGCACTCTCATGTTTATTCATTGAGGCCGAACGTGTAATTTCATCGAGGAGTAAAAAATGTTTAGTATTGGTCAAACACGACCAAATTCCCATGCAAATGAACCACAGGAGCACGCACAAGGGACAAGACATATTCGCCGAAGGACATTAAACAACGAAACTCCTGAACAAAGTGAAAGGCGACTTCAGATTCAGCCCGTGAAGCGAAGAAGGAGACATCAGGAAACCACAGAGCAAACACAACATCGCTTGGCTCAGCAAAGACAGCACATTCCCACACTCCAAATTAACTGCCCACCCAGCCCTTGTCATGAATTTTATCTATCTTCTTTAATGTTCCACCAAAAATATAGATTTCCAGCAAGCGAACGGATTTCAAAACCGAACTCTACGACCACACTCCACACAAAAAAACCACATATTCTCCTTCAACAAATGTTCAATGTTCACGTGATCACGTGTCAACCGCGTGATCTGTCCACGTGCTAAGAAAAATGTTCAAAATATGTAACGCTAATCTAAATGTCACACAACCAACAAAAAATAATCCGCGACATCCCTAGCTTCGCGAGGTTTTGCGAGTCACGTATTTCTAGTTATTAAAGATGAATATTACGAAAAGTTTATTTTCCAGGAAATCTATGATTACCTAAAATTTCGATTACATTCAGTTAAAGAAATGCATTCCTCAGTTCAATGAAGCAAGTGTGGCAAAAAAATGAAATAACGTCCAATTAGCACCTTGCGGCCGTGAGATCAAATGGTGGTCTTTCGGTCGGCAGGATGCACAACTTGAGTGAAGCCTCTAAATAGATACCTTCTCATTTCTTCTTGTTTCCAGCAATAGATCAATGGATTAAGAAGCGAGTTTAACATGAGGAAAGTGCGGGCCGTTTCTATAACAGGATGACTACTAAAGAGAAGCCCTGAAGCTCTAAGTACAAGATAGACAGTTCCTGGTGACAAACACAGCAAAAGAGTACCGACTACTAACACAGTTGTCTTTAGGGCTTTCCAGTCCCTTAAGAATGTCTCTACTTCTTCTCGCGGTAGCTGTTGAGTTTTCATTCTTCTTCGGTGCTGACGTGTTTCAAAATACAAAATAACATACGAAGAGGAAACGAAAACAATGCATGAAGCTGAAACATGAGAAGCAAGTATAAAACTTAGTGTGTTGTCTTCCCCAACCAGAAATGCCCCAACTATACGAATCGAAGTACTGTACATCCAACAGAACAAAACCGCTAGCTTCGTGTTTCGCGTTGTGGTAATGTATGGGTAGCGAAAGGGGAATTTGATTGCTAATAGCCTCTCGCAAACAACAAACATTAGATGAAGACACGAGCAAAGAGCCAGGAAGGAAAGAGAGAACTTGTGAAAATCGTAGGCAGCAACATTGTTGATACGAAGCACCAGAAAGGTGTTCCACAGGACAAACGAGGGCTGTGATGTCAGACCCGTTAATGCATCAGTCACTGCTAAGCAGGCCAACAGAATGTTCGCCTTGCTCTGAAGTCTTGGTCTCCTTTTCACTGCAATTATC
>BLFK01000601.1:245858-263358 GCA_014634185.1 Astreopora myriophthalma | reverse complement strand
TTACTTAAATACAATTTTTATGTCTCTTTTTGAACCCAAAATATGGTGACCGAGCTCCTTTAAACTAATATACATGCGTGATACATGCGAAATTATTTCCAATAACAACTATAAATATAGGTTCTTCATTCTTCACTCTAAACTATCGATTCGGAGTCAAAAAGGAGTAATTCTCTTAGTGTCACGTGTCCTCTTCCCTCCACTCACAATTATGATAATTGATGTTCATAATCAATTTCTAACAAAACACGTTTTTCGACAGAAAGAAAGAAAATACTTTATTGGCCGTTATATATATCTTGAAGACTGACATGATCTCAAAGTGCTTTACATCAAACACTGACTCAGGCTCATTTCAATCGCCTAATTTAACCGGATCAATCACTTCTACGTCCTCGGAGTCGGACTCGCTTGGATTTTCTCCTCGATGGTTTGTTGCTTCTTTGCTTGTACGTAAAAATACTACGACCGCTTTAGACTTCCTAAAAATGTAACCGAATCGCAACAAAATTCTCCTGTTAGCCACCGGGCAAATAGCCTCCCCCGCAGGCGTTTTTAGAGGAGTCGCTTGTCTCTCACCTGACACCCCGGAAACGCCTGCGGTTGAGGCTGCCGGGCAAAGGAACAAAGGAACGCTAAGATTTTGTAAGACATACACAAGCCAATCAACATCGAATATTTCCACGCTTAGTAGGGATAGGTGCCCGTGCATTTCCATGACAACAGCCATTCAATCCAAAGACAAAATATTGCTCCAAACTTGCTGAAATCACCAAGAAAGTCACGGTGCCCAAAATGCTTCCCAAGATACTAAAAAGTGCTCAAATTTTGGTCAAAAAGCGAAAAAGTGATCAAGACTGCTCGAAACGTGGACTAGTGCTCCAAAATCGAAAAAGTGCTCAAAAAATGTCCAGCGCAATGGGACAGGCCTACCTGGGACCGAAGTTGGCAAAGAGCTTGGGCTACAAACGACAGTTCTGAAACCTTTACAGTAGTCAATTAATTTAATATTTCCCCTGTTAATACCAAGTTATTAGTGTTTTACTCGCCACGGATGCATCACCACAGTTTCTTTTGAATATCACTTTTCGACAATTTCTATGGTTTACGCGTTCTGTGAAGTTAGTAATACGAATAATTATTTCTTCATTGTTTTCAGTTCTTTTTGGTTTTCTTCTCGTTTATTTGTTTTGCTACATTCCCAGCAATCTAAGGAAAGACTTTTCATAAAACAAAAATCCTTCTAGTCTGCTTTCCCATTTATCAAATCGTTCCGGCTGAGTTGGACAGGCCAAAAATTGGCTGGTTGTAAGATCGCAACTACGCAACTTGGGATTTTTACTATCAAAAATCAACAACGTTAACCAGCCGAACCATTTTTTCTTGTTCCGTCAGAAAAAATTGAGCCTGAGCCGAGCGCCACGACGTCACGCTTAGTATCCAAGCCTGCAATATGGCAACCAAACTGGCGGAGCTCCGTTAAGCGGTCAATGCGGACTTTCCCACCTCATAAAGACCTGTTGAAAATGTGAGTAACCTCCCAAATACGGTCATATTTCCTTTAAATACGTCATCAACTACAAGTGAAGAAAAGAAAAAAAACTCGCTTCTAGCCTTCAGCTCCCCTTTAACAGAGATCTTTTGTGTAGTTAATTTACTTTGGACTAGCCTGACTGGAATGCTCAATACAGCTGTCAGCGTGGATTTAGCGGTTGCGTTTGTCCTTAGCTCTTTGAAAGATTAACTGTTTAATCGCTTGCAATGGTGAGCTCCTTTTGCAGCCATTTCCATTAAAAGTATTTTTAATTTAGCCAGTGGGAAAAATCAACTTAAAAACACTTGCCTACTTAAGTACTGATAAGGCAAACAAGACTTCAATGCTGACATCAGACAGTATTCCAACTCGTTGGTAGTAAGATGGCAAACCTCACAGCTTCGAATTTTACATCCTTTACCAAGAAGAAATCGAATTTTGCCATCAAAAACGAAACACAAGGTGTCTCCAACTTAATCTGACCGATCACAAGCATCGGTTTCCCATTCATCAAATCGCTCAGGCCGAATCGGCCGCACAGGCCAAAAATGGCTGGTTGTGAGATCGCAACTACTCAACTTGGGATTTCTACTATCAAACATCAACAACGTTAACTAGCCGTACAATTTTATCTTGTTCCATCACTAAATTTTGAGCCTCTACCCAGCGCAATGACTTCAAGCTTGGTCCCCAAGCCTGTAATACAGCAACCAAAATAGCGGACCTCCGTTAAGATTAGCATTAAATTTCGTGACCAGCGGTCAGGGTTAAGGTTAGGAGTCTTGTGTAGATTGTACTCATTGCGAGCGCAGAAAACTACTTCACCACTGTGTACCTTCCCTCGTCATAAAGACCGTTGTAAAAATGTATGAACCTCCCAAACACTGCTAGGAATTTTCCCCTTAAATACGCCATGGACTGCAACTTAAGAAAAGAAAACAAAAGAAAATTCGCTTCTAGTCTTCAGCTCTCCTTTAACAGAGATCTTTTGTGTAGTTAATTTACTTTGGACTAGCTTGACTGGAATGCTTAATACGGCTGTCAGCCTGGATTTAGCGGTTGCGTTTGTCCTTAGCTCTTTGAAAGATTAACTGTTTAATTGCTTGCAATAGTGAGCTCCTTTTGCGGCCGTTTTCATTAAAGGTATTTTTAATTCAGCCAGTGGGAAAAATCAACTTAAAAACATTTGCCTACATAAGAGCCGGTAAGGCAAACAAGACTTTAAGTAAGCTTCAATGCTGACATCAGACAGTATTCCAACTCCTTGGTAGTAAGATGGCAAACCTCACAGCTTCCAATTTTACATCCTTTACCAAGAAGAAATCGAATTTTGCCGTCAAAAACGAAACACAAGGTGTCTCCAACTTAACCTGGCCTATCACAAATATCGTTATTAACAGCATTGCTTGCCCTTTCACAGTTTTACTGAACGTATTGGTGATAATTGCAGTGAAAAGAAGACCAAGACTTCAGAGCAAGGCGAACATTCTGTTGGCCTGCTTAGCAGTGACTGATGCATTAACGGGTCTGACATCACAGCCCTCATTTGTCCTGTGGAACACCTTTCTGGTGCTTCGCATCAACAATGTTGCTGCCTACGATTTTCACAAGTTCTCTCTTTCCTTCCTGGTCATTTGCTCGTGTCTTCATCTAATGTTTGTTGTTTTCGAGAGGCTATTAGCAATCAAAGTTCCCTTTCGCTACCCATACATTGTCACAACGCGAAACATGAAGATAGCGGTTTTGTTCTGTTGGATGTACAGTACTTCGATTCGCATAGTTGCAACATTTCCGGTTGGGGAAGATAACACACTAAGATCTATACTTGTTTCTCATGTTTTAGCTTCATGCGTTGTTTTCGTTTTCTCTTCGTATGTAATTTTGTATTTTGAAACACGTCGGCACCGAAGAAGAATGAAAACTCAACAGCTACCGCGAGAAGAAGTAGAGGCATTCTTAAAGGACTGGAAAGCCCTCAAGACAACCGTGTTGGTAGTCGGTTCTCTTTTGCTGTGTTTGTCACCAGGAACTGTCTATCTTGTACTTAAAGCGTCAGGGCTTCTCTTTAGTAGTCATCCTGTTATAGAAACGGGTCGCACTTTCCTCATGTTAAACTCGCTTCTTAATCCATTGATCTATTGCTGGAAACAAGAAGAAATAAGAAGGTATCTATTTAGAGGCTTCACTCAAGTTGTGCAACCTGCCGACCGAAAGACCGCCAATTGATCTCACGGCCGCAAGGTGCTACTTGGATGTGATTTTTTTTATTTTTTTATTTTGGCTACACTTGCTTCATTGAACTGAGGAATGCATTTTTTTAATTGAATGTAATCGAAATTTTAGGTAATCATAGATTTCCTGGTAATGAACTTTTCGTAATATTCATTTAATTTTATATAGCGCTAGTTCACTTCTTGTCCTTAGCGCTTTTCAATACTAATATGTTAAAACATGTGCATATTAATAATTTTAATTTACAACAGCCATAAAAAGAGATTACAGATTAATTAAAGGGAAAGTATGGTGTTGAAAACAATAGCCTCAATGGAGGTCCCTCCGTTGGGAGAACGGTATTTTGTTCGACGTTATAAAACCACAGGGAGCATACACTAGTGACGGAATTGAATAAAATATTTAGCTTATAACATACAAATTTTAAGTCTGTCCTTTTTCTGTCGTTTTTTTTTTTTTTTTCGAACGAATGGTTGACGCGATAGTACTGCACACGCAAGCACAGCTTTCTAGATTATTTAAGAAATAGAAAACATTTTCCGTGTTTCTATCGAGTTTTAGTAAAAATCTACTAGTATACTAATGCAAATGCCGTAATCTGATTGGCTTAGCTACTGCACACTACATGTATTTATCATGGGTTAAGTAGCCTCCTTTTGGGTGTTATGTGACACCTTGTAACAACGCTTCATTAGCGGGGCGTCGGTATATATACTGTGTTGTCTTCATTTGTATTCATTCGAGTCATATGACCGACTCTTCGCCCTCTAAATTAAATACCCAATGACTAAGTTCGATTAGTATTTTCCAGTACAGGCTTGTCATGTTTCCTATTTACATTATACTAGCTTATGTTCAGATTGTTGTAAACTTATGCTACACACTACGTGTTTTTGTTCAGTTGTATTTTCAGTTTTTGTTATTTTTCGCAGACATTGTTGATAATTCTATGTAGCTTTGATTGATAAGACATAATAAAGAGGGTCATACACGGCTCGTGTTGACACACCCCATAAGTGGTTGCTTATTACATGATAAATGTTTTATATTCGGTTGAGCGGGGCAGCGAATTAGAATATAACAGCCATTAGAGTGCAGTGGTTGAAGGTGTTCTTCAAAAATGGCTTTGTCCTCGCGCGTTTCCGAAGTTTCGCTGGAAGATTTAGAACTCTTACTGGAAAATTCATTTCCTGAGAAGACTAGGCAGGCAACAAAGTATGGAATGAAAATTTTTAACGGTAAGAAGCTTAAAACTGATACAAAGTAACGATATTTACTTGACAGTTTCAGTGCGATAAACCAGAAACAAGGAACATTCTCCTGATTTCCTCATTAAACTTCAATGGCTTTTTCGTTTCCGAATGATTTGAAACCCAAAACAAATTTACCTGTGCAATCGTTTGGAATGATTTTTACTAAAACAATTAGATTATTCGCTCTCGATTTCTATGGGCCTCATCAACTATCAACCCAGATACCATTAATATCAACCATTAATATCATTAATGCCATTAATACCATTAATACCATTAATATCATTAAGCCTGTATTTAGTTATTCTGTTAAGTTATCTCGCATAATTTCACTTTGATTTATTTAGTTCACGGTTTTCGCTTTTCAAATTCACTTGTTTTCGACCTTCGACCAAGTGATACGCCTTTAGATCTTACGTCGTTCGTCCTGGAAATCAAACACTGTTTCAACCGCGTCATTCGATTAAATGCTTTATGTGTGAGAGCGCGTTGGGACTTTTCATTTTTGGCCTCGACAACGAATAGTATAAAAGAATCAAGTGTTGGTCGAGACAAACGACAAAAATCGCACTCAGCTATACTATCTGCCATTTTTTCAAAATACTGTAACTCGCCAGCGAAGCTAAGCCTTCCTTCTAAGCAAGGTCATGCGTTCTGCGCATGCATGATTGAGAAACCGGCTTGCTTGGAAATGGATATGATATGACTGCAACCACTGTGGATCTGGGTTCTTATTTGTAAGATCAACTTCTAACCAGAGAAGTCTTCTTGAAAAGCCATCGATACAGCCATGCACGCTGAATCCGAAAGGCTTTAACTTATCATGACCATCAATATGCCATCAGTGTAAAGTTTCAGATACCAAGCAGCTGTTCACAACCTCTAATTTCATTGCCTCTGGTTAGGACGCAGCTCTATTGCTTTTAGGGTTAGGGTTGATTGCTCCTGTTGTTTGTTTGAATGGCTCCATTGTTTTCTGGGCCAATCGCGTGGGCTGTTGGAACAGCTGCGTACTGACCCTAAAGTTTGCCCCTTTGTCTGGTATGCACGTCGACGTAACTTCTTGTGCCCGTTTTCTACGCCCTCTGGACCAAGTTACCTCATAAGGTGATCACGATCACCCTTCGATATCCTCTTTTGACCATAATTCCCTTCTTTCTGAGTCTTGCACACATCTTGCGGTATCCGACAAAGCAACCACTTTGACTAAGTTCTTTCTCAGTTGCTTTTCTCAGTTCGTCATCAGAAATGCCTTTTCTGGATAATTGAGGAGATGAAAGCCTTCTTTTCAAGGTTGTAAAGCTGAGCTCTATGCCGTGAGGCTTAAGAAATTCAAGCATTTCCTAGTCGCAGAAGCCTTGTTAAAAAAAAATCTCACATGAGATCTAGATCATCTGCAGAACCATTGCCTACCCTTATGCATGGTTATACGTAGGTAAAGGCATTTTCCTTTCGCTTAAAAAAACTCGATCTAGTGGTAAAGTTGGATTCAAGAAGGCTGTTTTAACATTCCAGCCTTTTCTCATACTAAAGAAGAGAAATCTGGTAACGACTAAAAGAAAAACAAAACAAAAAGACAATGAAATCACAAATGAACTGCGAAAAATCAAATGAACTGTGAGCCTTCTGGGCCATCGTACATTTAAGGTGGCTCAAACTAGTTTCAACACTTTCAAGAGACTCACTTATTAGAACGATTGACACTACAACGCTGTATCCCGTATTAGCAATGTTGTGGTCCATATGAAACAGCAATTATTGCTGAATAAAATGCGGTCATTATTGTGACGTAATACGTAGCCATGGAAACGGGAACGCCCTGTAAAAACACCCTATATTTTGGCTTTAGTTGCTCATATCTCAAAAACGAACTCGGTGACCCCCCTTTTTTATTGCTCGAAAGTGATCAACAGACCAAGATGAAACTTTTTTGCAGAGCCACCTTAAAAAATAAAAATAATAAGGTGGCTCAGAATCCGCTCCACAGAATTTTTTGAAACTTTGCAGACAGTTTTATCTTGGTCTGCCGATCACTTTCAACCATTAAGAAATAGGGTCACCGAGTTCGTTTTTGAGATACGAGCAACTAAAGCCGAAATATAGGGTTTTTTTATAGGGCTTTCCTGTTACCATGGTTACGTATTACGTCACAATAATGGCGGCATTTTATTCAGCAATAATTGCTGTTTCATATGGTAACATAACATTGTTAATACGTGATAGTGTTAAAGTGTCAATCTTTCTGGTAAGTGAGGCTCTTGAAAGTGTTGAAACCGGTTTGAGCCACCTTAATTCCTGAGTTAGTATCAGGAAAGGAAACGCCTCCCACAGCATTATCGCTGTTTCTTTTATCAGGCGTTGACGGCAAAGGATCTTTAGGTTCAAATTTCCAGTTACGGTAAAAGCTAGCAAAGACCTTTCAACATCAATGCACCCACACTAACGTGTTTTGAAAAGTAGCCGTATTCATCTCGGCGGAAACGAAGCAAAATATTTTATCCACACCAGCGTTTTTGTATCGTTTCACCTGTCCACACTAAAATGCTTGAGAACGACGTTATAAACTGGGAACTGGATTGCGCATTTTTTAAAAAGTCTACTTCAAAAGTCCCCCACGCCTTTTACGTCGCCGTTTTCACCTGACCACACTAGAAATGGAGCGTTTTCAAAACGATGTGTTTTCAAAAGTCTCCACTTTGAAACCCGCCGGGTTTTCGAAAGTCTCCGTTTTCATAAGCGCTTTCGGGCGTTTTGCTGTGGCAGGGGCTCATACCACTGGGCTCGTGCGCTAACACAGGAGTAGACGGAGCTATTTTTGAAATGACATTTCGAGCGCTCAAAACCAGAGACAGGCACGTTCATCCAATCCATCCAATCAAATGGCTCAGCATGACAGCGACTGACAGCTCGTTTTTTTATGCCAATTTATTTTTTTGCACAGAGAGCCCTTGCAAACATGGCTGACCACTTTTCACGGGAATCTCAAAAACTAAAAGTAAATTTATCTACTCCTGTGCTAGTGGCTCGGATTATAACATATGGACTCTCCTACTTATGGATTCCTGGGTGTGGGTGACAAGTGAAAACGCATCAAAAGGTATGCGGAGGAGGGTGAAGAGGCCAACGGATCGGCGGATTTTGGAAATATTTTTGCCCGGATTTCGGATTCAGCGCGAAATTTTAACGGCTTTTCGGATCCTGCAATTCCAGCGGATTGCGGTTTCATCCTTCTTTTTCTGCTAATTTTTCTTCTAATTTTTGCTTTAGAATGAGGCTAGTGAGGAAAGTTAGCATAAAGAGACGAATAATTTATTAGCCGCCATTTATGAATTCCGTGTATTGGGTTGGAAGCAATCGCAAGATTCCCAACGTTCAAACTCATAATTAAATAACTGGCCAAAATTCTCTCACACACCATGTTAAGCGAGCTGTAATCCACTTGCACTGATTCCACCTGATTTGTGGTAGTACTGATTTTTCTTTTCCCCATTCGACGTTTTCGTAACATCCTTTATGGAAGTTGCATTTAATGAATTTTACTTTATTAAATTCATTTCCATATCGATGTAAATCAAGTTCGACACATGAACCTCAAAAAGTTAACCTATCAAGGTCTAGTCATTTTGCAGCATAAGTTTCGTGCACCCGCACTCTTACCATAATAAATACACGATGGACGTTTTTCATTTTGACCCCAAATTTAAATTGTTTTGTTTCACAGGGTAAAGGACAAACTCCCATCCTAGCAGCAATGAATCCGATTTGGCAAACAGAAAGCTGCATGACCAACAGAGAGGACTCTACACAGACAAAATCAAAAATACAGATACCATAAAGCTCATTCATTGCATCGGTCTTGGACGTACAACTGTTTTGATTAGGGTTAAGCTGCACTGTTAAATGCTTGTTTCTTTGAGTCCATTGTTCTCTGAACCAATCCCGAGAGCAGTTTTATAGCAACGAACTGGCCAAAAGTGAAGCATTACAAAGAGCCCTCATAGCTGAGATTCATGCTTTTTTCGTGCTTGCCGCGAAAGACTTGGTGATTCGCGTAATTAATCCCTTACGCTTTTTCCAGTGGAACCATCTTTTGACTTGCTTAAGTTCGATTTATAGGCCATTTGCACGATGGCGTCATTTTACTACCAAGACCAGAATGTATTGAGTAGCCTCTATTGTCAGGCAAATTTTGCCAATTGTCTCGTTATTCCCTGAAGAGTAAAAAAATCTGCATAAGAAAGCATTTTTACGAAACATACTGGTCTTGGTAGTAAAACGACGCCAGCATGCAAATGCCTATTGTCCTTCATTACATTTACCGTCACTTGTACGATTAAATGATCATTCATATCTTGCATGGGCCATTCTTATCACTTCCTGTTGCGTTTGCTTCCTCTTCCTTTACATCATCTTCATCATCGTCGTCTTCAAGACTACACAAGAGTGTATCGTTTTCATAAGTGGGAAAAAAGTATCTAAAAACAACATCAATCAACAAACGTCAAATTCAAGTAAAGAACTTTCTTTCAAATACTATCATCACTGGTAAATCTACACATTCCGCTCTCCAAACAGAATTTGAATGCACGAGCATTTTTGGAAAAAGCCTGGTCAGTGAGGGAATCAAAGGATCGTGTGCCATTTTTATGACAGGATTTAATTATGTGCTCAATGAAATCGACAGAGTTTCCGAGACGAGTACGAAAATAATGCCAAACCAGGTTTTTGTTTTGTTTTTTACGAGACGAAGGACTTTTGACAGAATTTCTGAAGCCCAACTATACGTAGACAAAAGCAAAGTTCACATTAAAAATAAAGTCTGATTTACACTGATGCCTCGAGACCAAATTTAATACATGTGCCTAACTTGAACACAACAAACGTTCATTGCAAGAATTTTATAATTCAACGTATAGTGATAGAAGCAAAAACAAACAACAACAACAACAACAACAAACTCACTGAGGCTGATCCCACAAAGATTTCTCATCGGGCAGAGTGAAGTGCTGTTCTTCCTTCATATGGTCCAGGACTGCCAACTTTGACGGGAAGTTTTCTTGACACCTTACGCAGTTATTCTTGTAAACCTGTGATGGATTCAATGACTGAAATTAGCCTATTCGCAGGTTTTACGAAATGCAGGCGTCCTGGGTGTTGTTTACCCAAAGACAAATCGAGCCAAATGCACAAAGTTAACAATAACTGAGTGCGAGCATGTTCGAGGGTGGATTTAACGTTGTGGTGGAGCGGATTGTACGTAGCAAAATCAGTTTTCTTGTTTGATCAAAACTTAATGTAACAGGAAATCAACCTTAATGGCAGAGAAAAACGATTATTGCGACCCGACGCTGTCAAGAGCAATGATGAGGACATGTGAGATGACGACGTGGAGGGATCTTTGAAGAAAGAGTAATGTTTAAATGAAAAACCTGACATCACTTGAATCATATATGCCCCAACCTGGAACCCAGGCTCTCTCTTTTGCTCCCTTGTCGTCGAGAACGATACCCTGGTTGGACCTGGTCACGTTACCACCCAAAATCTGGGTGGTAAAAAAAAAATTACCGCAGGGAGGGGTAGGTAAGTGTCTAGTGGTCGCTTTCCCAGGAAGATCACGAAGCTAGGCCGTGAAGTTTGTGACAACAAGGCCCGGCTTGCGAAAACGACTCGAGGGTTTCTACAGCACACGTGCAGTTCTGGCTTGGAGAAAGTCAAGCAAAGCGTTGATAACATTAAAGGATCGTCATTTTCGGACGCCGGCGATACTGTGTCTAACTGAAGCGCTGAGGAGTAGTGTCGGTGGCCTTACACTTTAACCGAGCTTGGAATGGAATGAAACGGCAGAGAAGATCATTCAGATTATTACTGGGTTGCTACAGGCTATCCAGTCTTAAAATAGGCTTCATTTCTGATTTCCCCTCCGTGACAAAATGGACAAATTGCGCAACAGTTCCCAACATGCCTTGTGTAGGTTTACAAGGTTCCCTTCCCCCTCCCCTCCACTACTTTTATCATCCAAGATGGCGGCATCGCACCGAAGGATTGTTCATCATCTTTAGCTCGTCTCAAGAGAGGATAAGGTAAGAGAACGCATCCCCCATAAATGGCCCTCTATCGATGATAGTTTTCTTCAGTCTATTTTTAGAACGAAGTCACGCAACTAGTTATTTAACGAACGGATCCTGATTGGTCTATCTTGTGAAATATGAACCACGAAGTCATGGGGATGAGGTTAAAACTAGCCTCCACGCGTGGCGCGAAATTTAAAAATAGATTAAAAATAATTATCAGTGGGCATAGGGATATGTTCTCTCACCTCACCCAAATACGCCTGCTCTTCAGGAAATGGATTTCATTCGCTTTGAGGCCGGAGGTGTGCTCTGTCAGTCTGTTCACGGCTTTTAACGCTTTGGATTCAATTTAGTAATGATGATGTGTACGGCGAACCGTTTTCCCTGGGACGCTAAAAGTGAATACTTATCTCCTGCCACAAATACAAACGGACGCCATACTGCAACGCTTTGCAGACAACGGAAGCTTAACACAGAAGAGAATTTCCAAAGCAAATAAATTGCCTTAGGCCAGTATCAATGACCAGTATGATAACTGAGGCTTTATTCATGTACCGTACTATATTATCAGTATTTCGGTGGGTGGAGAACGCAGGTCACATGTCATTGCATGTTTTATCAAACAGAATTTTATTGTATATAAAAAGATGCCTGTTCACTGGCATCAATATAAACAGGACCAGGTTCTTTTTCTATATCTCTAGCTATGATTTACTGTGATTGAGGACTTTATACAGAAAACGACTACATGAAGTTGACATAAATTATGACTGTTTGGTATGATTGTTGTAGGTGGTCATGACAATTATCAACTTTTAGTTTAACCCGATGCAACAGACGTATTTCAATGCATGGTTTAGCATACCAACGGCTCGCAAAACACCGATCGAAGAAACAGATGTCGTGATCACGTTTGAATTGGAAGGTAGTTTTTCCATGCTCTTCCCCTAGCCTTGCAGGAAGATACCTCATGTAGTGTCTTACCAATTAACGCATGCGCATGACGTCATGCAGAGAAAGAAAAACACGTTTAGCAGCCATTAAAGTGTGTTTAGTTTAATCCGTGGTTCGTATAACCCTTACCAATGGCATGATTTCTCTCACCGTTGCGACCAGCAAGGAGGTACGCCTTACTGACAGCCTCCTCTCCCTCCTGGGTCTGGGTGACAGAAAAGGCAGCACCTGGCTCACCATGGGCACTAACAAGGGCAACCGCCCAGTCACCTTCGGTGTGCAAAAAATCCAAGATTCACTCCTACCAGCTGCTCGCCGCAGGCAACCTGATGGTCCGGGTCCCGTCGACCCTCCTCTTGACAGTGTGGCTTGGCTCCCACTCGTTTGGAGACTTTGGGATCCCCCGCGTCGATCATCCTGTGTTCAAAGCGCTAACGCACCAGACGATTGGAGAATTGAAGGTGTCCATCCTTAACAAGCATGTGAGTACCCTCCACAACCATTCTGTGCCAATTGAAGAGAGCTCGAGTGCCCCCACTCAGATGAGCCTCTTCGGCCTCTCTAGCACCAACAGTGCAGATGGGGGCCACCGGGTTGTGGTCCGAAAGCACACACTCTTGCCTTCAATCACCTCAGGAAAATCACCATACACCTCCACCACCCTGGAGATTCCTGACACCTTCCTGCTGCACTTGACCGGCAACGACCTTGTCATGGACGTGGTAATCCCTTTGACCAGCGAGATAAAGACGGCCCAAATGGTGGACACCTACGGCCTGAAACTAAACGATATCACTTTTAATTACCAAAGTGTGGGCTCCTTTGTCATAATTAGGAAACTCAACTGCTACACCCAGCACTCCTCTGTTGCATCGGCTGTTTCCTCAAACCACAGGATCGCCAAGATTCATACCTTCGCCTTAGAAAAGTCCTGAGGCAGTGGCCCTTCTGCTTTTTTGTATATTAGAGGTTTCAGTGCATTGGGACAGGAGGAAGAATGAAGCAGACACCCTCCGCACCCCCAACTTCGGAGGAGCAGCAGGAATACACAGGTGCCGGGGCCCTGCAGTAGCTAGAGACCTAAATAGCCGCGCGTGAAAGCCATTGCAAGACGTACCGGCACGCTTCAGCAATGATCGCTGCTGTAGATACGACCTGCTTCGCCGCGGCTACTGCTAGTGTTGTCGCTGGTATTGCGATCCTTTCAACCATTGTCGCTGCCCCTCTCGTGGGCCCGCTAGTGGGCTCGCTAGTCCTTGGGGGCCTTAGTGCAGCCGGCCGGGCACCAGGCCGCCGTTTTGACCCAAAAGCATGCAAACACGACCGGACTGCTTCCCTGGCACACGCAAAGCTCATCTCAATAGCCGACCACATCTCACAGGCCCTTGACAACGGAACAATCTTCCACACAAGTTCCAAATTGTCCTCACCGAGCTCGAAAAGTTTCACAAGCTAAAGGCAGAAACCCACTCAAAAACCCTGGCCGCCACCCCACTACAGCCTCTGTACTCGACGAGCAGACAAAAAACGAGCTGGTCCAGTGTGGGCATGACAAGAGCTGCCGTAACTTTGAAGAAAAAAAAAAAGGGCCCTTACCGGCTGATTGCCTGAAGTTGCTGCTGCTTCGGGGTCTCGTTGTGTGCGGGCCACTTCTCTTGATGCAATTCTGCTATTCCCGTTCCTTGAGTCCACGGATCCGGTCAAGCATGTATTCCACAGGAGGACTGGGCCAAGGAGGGCCTCAAACGCCACAACAAATTTTAGCAGACGAAAAAATATTTGGGGACGGATCGGAATTTGGAGGACGGAAAGGAACGTCGTGAATGAATCGGAATGTTGTGGACAAATCAAAATTCTGTGTACGTTCCACCGAGTTCACCCACACAAAGAATTGCGAATTCTTTGTCCGCATGAAAGCGGCTTTGACTACACAAAGGATTCTCAAAGGATTCCGTAGACGAACAGGCGTCCAGCTACATAGTGAGATAGCCAAGCCAAAGTTTAAGTGAAGCCCTTCGGGGATGCCATTCAGCTGTGCCAGAACCCTTTCCCGTTATGTAGGTGAAGCCCATACTTGCTGCCCCAGAACCACCATGGGGTACTACTACCCCACCCTCACCATTTTGAACCCATGGTATCTCAAACCATCTTTAGTTTCCCCCCGAGAGTTCGACATAGTGAGGTTCTATTGTAAAATCAATACAAATGCAACAGCATAATTTGCGACTTACCTGTCGTCTAATGTAATTGACGATTTTTACTTGGTGATAGAAATCCAGTCCTAACATTGAGCAATAAAAGCCCAGAATATTACTGAAATGATACCATTTTCTCTCGCTGATAATTAAAGGTCAAGAGGCATTTCTTTCAATGCTTGTGGCTACTGCTGCCATATAGCTATTCAAGCTAAACAGCATCAGTATAATTTTCAGCGGTGACTATAAGAATTCGGTGTTATGTTCACCGCACTACCCGGTGAATATTTTTTGAGGCGCGGTTGGTAAGCTAAGCAAGCACTGTTCATGTCCGTCTGTTTTTGTGTTTTAGAACGTTCTTTTGCACTTTCTTAACATTCACCGCTGAAAATTACACTAAAACAGTTGTTCGCCTCAAGTTCAGTGAATATCTGTGAATATTCACCTCGACTACGTCTCCGTAAATCTTCACCAAATGTTCACTTCGCCTTCGGTGAATAATTGTTAAGTAGCCACATGCATGCTATGAAGGCCATTTTGTCGTTGTTGCTGTTGTTGTTGTTGTTGCCGTTGTCGTTCATGTTGTTGATGAGACAAAAGTAAGGGATAACCACAGGCGAGAGATTTATAAAAAGAGGAAAGAAAGAAAACGACGAAAAGAAAAGAAAAACGGGTGAACTTCAGAACACACAGACACACGCACACTGCCCGCATAGGTTTTCTGGTATTGAATTAAGGAGCAGTTGACATTATCCATTGCCTTGGCTTTCAATACCGTACACTTCATTCAAGTGAAAGGCCACCTTAAAGGACAACCAGGTTTCGAGAGAAATTTATGAACTGCTAGCTGAAGGTACAGGGTACACAATAATGACCAAGTTTTAGGGACTTACTTTCGCTAGAAGCAATAACGTTCAAAATTTTTCCCGAGTAATTGTCTGTAATTCTTTGCCGCAGACTGAAAAATTCACGGGCTGGGGGAAAAGATTACAGACAAATATAAGGAAAATCCCCAAAAGTTGGTCAGTGTTATTCTTTACCCTGTTCCTTTAGGCTATGTCCACACTAATGCATTTTCGTTTTAAGTGCATACGTTTCGACGCGTTAACCCCTTTCGTCTACACCGAGACGCTGAGCATATCTGTCGAAATACTGGTCGATTTGAAAATGCTCTTGAAAGTGGATAAAACCAGAAACGCACACATGTCGTTTCAGTGTGCGTGGTAAATTCGGCGTATGAGTTTCCAGTCCCAAACTTACATATTCGGCTAGAGAACCCAAACGGATACTATTCTATGTAGCATTTCAAAACATAACAAATCATTTTTTAAAATTTATTTATATTTCTTTCTCAAAATCACTGAGAAACAAAGAGGTGACAACTTACCTAGAGAACGTTTGATAACAAGAAAATCAAACGAGTGTCCTTCCTGTAAGAGTCAGCAACAATGTTTTCGAATTAGTGAGATCCTATTGAAACGATTTGGGAGCAAACTACAAAGTTTTCCTTATAGAAGTAAAACCTATGACCTTCCGATTACCACTTAAGGTAATAGTGCACTAGTGCGCTACAGGAGACTCGTGGGGGCCAACCTCATTCCCAGGGTCTCTGTACTTCTGGTCCAAGAATTGCGATGGCAGACAAGGCGTGAGTCAAACACTTGTCCCTGTCCCAAATCCTTGCCAACCACAATATTAAACTTGTTCAATTCAGAAAAGAACGACTAGAAACAGTCACCGTCTCTAAATAAATGCGATTTATTATGGATGGATAAACGCACCAACAGACAGATGGATTTATTTATTTTATTGATTCAGCAAAAGTTCCTCAGGGCCAAACTTGAGGCTATTCGGGTTGTCCATTTTAGGGGCGCGTTCGCTTTGCCAGAAAGTTACACCATAGTTACGTCCCGTGGCCAATTTGCTTTAGGGGGGCAGGGGGTCAGTAAGTACCTTCATATGTTGAAGAGTTTGGTTTGTAGCAGGATAAGACTCATCACAAAACAGACAAACTGTTGGTGGCAAATCATCTCTCCAGTCTCCCCAGTCCCTGTGAATGAAAGAAAGAAAGAAAGAAAGAAAGAAAGAGAGAGAGAGAAAGAGAGAGAGAGAAAGAAAGAAAGAAAGAAAGAAAGAGACAGAGAGAGAGAAAGAAAGAAAGAAAGAAAGAAAGAAGGAGAGAGAGAAAGAAAGAAAGAAAGAAAGAAAGACAGTGAGAGAGAAAGAAGGAAGGAAGGAAGGAAGGAAGGAAGGACCGAGAAAGAAAGAAAAAACGAACGAACGAACGAATGAACAAATAACTTGCACTCACATTAACATTATGGGACTACTTGAAACTGAATTACTTCACATTCTGCTTGAAGTGCACCTTGTGTAAAAAGCTTCCACTGCTAAGTTTGTAGAAAATATGTTTTGCCATTTCCTCCTAGAGATTTCACTTTTAATGCGTTGTAAGAACAAAACTAGTAGTCATTTGAGCGAGGTCCAAGGTACTGAGAGGCACAGATGTTTCCTAAGAGAACGTCACAACCTGCTTTACAACGCAGAAATTATTTGAGAAGAGGAGAGCAAAGCAGTCTGTGAAGTCATCTCGGGAATAGAATCATGCCTCATCAGCTTGGCCTGGGATGAAATAATGGCTGACAGTTACATGTACGTTTGTTAACTTGGCATAAATTTTGTGTCCTCTGAGTTCGAGGTTGCAAATAAGGTGCTAAGGTGTCATGATCCGAAAGAAGACATTCTGAACTGCATTGAAGTTTAGAGACAATAAAAATTTCATTGTCATCTATTCACCTTAATCAAGAAATTCATGACATTCTTTCTAAGAGGATACAAAGCAGTTTTACTCACTCTTCATCTGCATTGCCATCAGTTCTTGTCTCTTCCTCGTCATCATTTTCGTTTTGTATGTCTTCCCACGTTTTCCCTAATTCCTATTCAAGGAAATCAATATGTAAGCTAATGTTTCAACACCACTTTTGATGGTACTGCCTCATAGAGGCGAAGCCACTATATAATCGTTGCAAGAGAGAGAGAGAGAGAGAGAGAGAGAGTGTGTGTGTGTGTCACTGGGGCAAGTCTCAGTATTGACTACGCGATTTCTTTTTTTGTTTGTTTGTTTGTTTGTTTGTTTTTGCGGGGGGGCCTCTTTTTTTTGTATTATTTGTTCCTTTGCAATATACATACACACACACACACACACACACACACACACACACACATATATATATATATTATGTATTTTTTCATTCTATAGGA
>BLFK01000601.1:233294-244369 GCA_014634185.1 Astreopora myriophthalma | reverse complement strand
CCCCCCCCCCCCCCCCAATCTGCAAATTGTCTGGTCTCTGTGTCGGTCAAAGTTCAAATGTCACACGAGTGTAAAATGTCTTGACTCCCAGCCTAAGCTCAGCATCGGCTGATACCGAACTGTAGTCGATAGCTCATAATCAATCACCCTTAACAAGGGGTGCTTTTAAGGTGGCTCTATACAGTATTGTACAAAGCTTTGGATATTACATACGCATAAATAATTTCTCCCTTGGCAAATGTTTATCACATAGCACTCGGTTAAAAGGGCAATAATAGAAACCTACAGCCTTAGACTACGTATGGATGACTCTTTCAGAACCTAAATGTTGTTGCTATGGCAACTACTGACAGAAAAGCTTGGCTTGTTTTTTGAACATACCTGACTTCTAGAGGGTGTTTCTACGTTTCTACACGGTGAATTTTCTTTGTTTTGGGGGAAACAGAGTAAACATCCAAGGAGTTTCAACTGACAAAGCTACAAGAAAATCTGTACATAATTTTTGATGGAATTCGCAATTTTCGTTTTTGACGCGTATTACATTAATGTGTGTATAAAATTTGATGATTTTTTACTAACAGCGAGAAAAAGAAAAATCCTATCCATGTGCCAATTTTTAAAAAAATTCACCGTCTAGAACACGCCCAATATGCGTTTTAAGATCACTCAAAAATCTTTGTTTTTCGTGACGTCATCAAAACAGAAATTCTTCAAGTTGAGGTACTGCGCTCGCGCCATTCGTACCCATGCTTCGCGCGCCAAAACACTATATAGAGCCACCTTAACTGACAATAGTGCTGTGCTCTATTTGACAGTGTAGCCCTTGACAGATAGCCCCCTCAAGTTTCAGCCATGGGAGAGGCTCTGCCCATGTCCAAGCAAAAATCTGGCAGGCACGTTCTTGCAAGTTCAGTCAGATATACATGTGTGTGTGTGTTTATTTTTATTATTATTATTATTAATATTATTATTCATTTATTATTTTTTACATAGGAAAAAGATATTGCAAAGTGGCCATTTCTTAGCTTCAGCTTGATTTCGAACAGGCTCTCTACGTTTTATAAGATAACTCGCCTGAGGCAAATTTGCTTTATCCAGAAAATTTGGCTGTCAGCTGCTTCTGCAAATACTACACCAATAAGCATTTTCCTCACACAAGTTTGCTTTGTGCATAGTAAAAAGGTTATGTTTACAAACTTGCCATATTGAGTTTTAAGCACAATTTGAATAAGTTCTCTACATTTTATCCGAACCTAAGATATTAATTTTTTACTTTTTTATGACTGACAACCAAATGCGTGATCAGTGATTTAAATGCCACTTATTCACATGCGAGCAGCGTGTAATGTTTTGCCTGTAATGCTTTTCATTCGCAAATTTTATAATACAACTTTTCGACTGCTGCTTAATATTTTTGCATAAGACAAAATTTCACAGCTTTTTATTTAATTTTATTTATTTTTATTCTTATTTTTATTATTCTTCTTATTTTTTTTTTCATGTACCGAGTAATACCCACGGGAAACCCTAATCTCCAGAGGAAAGTTCAAAACTTGTGTTCTTTGCAACCATTTCTGGGCATGGGGAGAGTTGTGTGACATGTCAAGAAATGTTGTGCAAAAGTGCAAGAACAGATGATTCAAATGTCAAAGAGAGTACATGGACATGAATTTTTAGTACTTGCAGAAGCCACATATACTACTCAAATGTTCCTATTCTTCCTACATGGCTCTATAATAAGAAAATGCCACAGTTTTACAGGGGCTTATATCCGGGAAGGTGTTTAAAACTACAGCATAATTTCTGTTAACAGTTGCTGTAGATGGTTCTATAACCAGGGTACTTCAAACACCTGTTTTAGTTACCATGATATAACGACACGTGCAAGTGTTTTTTGGCCTCCAATCAGACTTTCAAAACTGTGTTATGGCACAAAATAATTACTCATAACATGCAACTCCGCGATACCGGTGCGATGCTCTACCAATTGAGCTATGAAGCCACACATTGGGAGCGAGGTCAATTTAGTGTAAATCACTAAATTGACCTCGCTCCCAATGTCACGGGTTCGAATCCCGTTGAAGCCCTGATTTTTTCTGGCTTCTCCTTTCCAATTGCTTAAATTGGAAAATTAACTGCGATGATCATTCTTCACTTTCATCTACAACCGCAGTTCACATATGAATTATTTCATATATACTTCACGTCATTTCACTCCTCACGGGAGATATGAACTCACTAAACTGACCTCACTCCCAATGTGTGGCTTCATAGCTCAATTGGTAGAGCATCGCACCGGTATCGCGGAGGTCACGGGTTCGAATTCCGTTGAAGCCCTGATTTTTTCTGGCTTCTCCTTTCCAATTGCTTAAATTGGAAAATTAACTGCGATGATCATTCTTCACTTTCATCTACAACCGCAGTTCACATATGAATTATTTCATATATACTTCACGTCAAAGAAAAACAGTTTTTTGTTTTTTTTTTTGGAAACAACTTTCTAACCTTACCAGGTAGTTTATAACATAAAATCTGTCGTACTCTTTATTCTTTGGGTTGATTTTCTTGTGTTGCTTCTTTCTCATGTGATCTTTGAGTGCTGTTCTGTCTTTAAATGACTTTTCACAGAAAAAGCACTGTAGGCTGAAAATAATCAAAGTAAACTGTCGTTAATTTTCTGCTCTCATGGAAGTGTAGTGGATGTGCTTGGACAACAGTTTAAAAAGTGAGTATTTTAAAACAGTAGTGTGGCAGCTCTCGTAAGTTTGTAATTCTGTGGGTCTTCTAGTGTAGCAGCTGCTACTAATTGTTTTTCAGGTTTGGATGCAGTGTTTCTGTTGTTTGTTATACTGTTGTCTGGAAGGGTAGGAAGTTAATGACGTGAGGCCTTGTGAGAGCTGGCACACCACTAAGACCGGCCTCTCTCCCTCTACTGCACATGTGCCATGACTTGATTTCTGGGGCCCATTTTTTGAAAGCCCCAAAACCTTTTGGGTGTATTTCAGGTGGCATGAATCACTCTATATCTTGAAACAGAAGACATTTTAAGGCATGAAACTTTGCAATTAGCTTGCTTTTTCTTATTGCAAAAGCATGTTAAAAGACCAGACTTTCAGAGGAAGAGAATCAATTTTACAAATAATATTGGCTCTCAGGCCTGAAAACGTTTGAGAAACACCCCTCTGATCCTGTAGACCTTTTGAAATTTTTGTGAGGAAATCCTCTTCCATGGACGTAATCTTGTGTATGCACTGTTCTATGCAGCCATGGTTGCAAGATGGATATTTAATACATACCCTCAATACTTTGCAATACATAAAATCTTTTCATTTCTACCTTAAAACTGAAGCAATAATAAATGGATATGAAAATAATAGAAATGATAAGAATACTAGCAAGTTCAGTAAAGTTCAGTAAAGTTCCAAGTATCACAGCATGCAAAAGTGATATCTATAATATCAACATAAAAGTCATTGAATGAGAGTCCTTGGAGCAAGCTCTACAAACGTTCCCCAACTGAGCAGGTTGGTATCTATTGCACAAACTCCTTGAGATACTGAGGAGGTTTTATGTTAGTTAAATAGCTAAATCGTTTATTAAATAAATGGCTTAAAAAAACTGTTCTTAAAGTGATTTGTTTTGCATAGTGGCTTATTAAACTTCCTGTTTGACCTTAGATCTCTACGTTGAACTGCTTTAGGTGGCAAAAGTGCAGCAAGTTTGTGATTTACATTATTTGAGATGTTACTGAACAATTGTGTACACAACTTACTCCTCTGATCATAAAGCGTGGGAATATTGGCTCTTGCTAGTGCATGCTGATATTTGCAGTCAGGAAAGATTATTTGCATAGCACACCTCTGAATGCACTCGATTCTATCTGATAAATAACCAGGTAAGTTATGGTGAACTCGGAAGATACAAACGCTTAGCTGCCTTAACTGCAATTATGCCTACATGATCATTCCATTTAAGGTCACTACGAATCGTTATCTCAAGAACCTTTTCTGTAGAAACTCTCATAGGACGGGGGGAGTTTTCTTGAAGCATGACAAGAATTCTTTACACTTGATGGGATTCAATTCAAGGCTGTTCTCTCGAGACCAGTCATAGATATAGTTGACTGCCTCCTGAAGATGGCTCTGATCTCCTGGTAAAACAACTTCCGAAACTGTCGTATCATCTGCAGACTTCCACACGTGAAGGCTTGAACTGATTGAAAGTGCCAAATCACTTATCATAACGAGAAATAGCCATGGACCCAGACGGGTTCCCTGAGGTGCACCAGCCGGCACGTGCATCCAACTTGAGAAACAGTTGTTATTAAGTTTAACCCTTTGCTGCCTGTCCCCGGGAAAGTCAAAATCGTCCAGATTGGGTCTTCACCATTGCTGGGTCTACAGTGGGAGTTGCTTTCAGCTCCCTTGTAGCTGATGGTTCTTCGCTTGCTTTTCTTTTGGACATTGATTTGGGAGTCTGCATGGCTGCTTGGGAGTCTGCATGGCTGCTTGACTGCAGCTCCTAAACAGCTTGCAGTGTTCATGGTCTGGCTGGTCGGTACATGTAGAGTTGTCGACGCTGGTGTGTGTTCCTTTGGCAGGGTGACAGGCACTCTGTATGTGCCTCCTATTCCTGCGGTACTTGGTTCGGTCAGATGTCTGAACAACATAATTATAATCTCGGCAACTTGTGCTTCTACAACACTGTTGCTGCTTTCCACTGTTTACGATGCTGCATTCGGATTACATCACCTGTGTGGAGCTGTGTTAACTCTCTACCACAATGCTTGTCAAATTGCCGTCTTTCCTTCTTTCCTCTTCTGCCATGTGCTTTACTTTTGAGGAGCCTTGCAGTGTGAAAAGTGCAGTGGTAGTTGGCAGCTTTGTCTTAAATTGGCAACTCATCAGAAGTTGTGCTGGAGACAGATTGGGTCCTTCTAATGATGTGTTACAGTAGTTGAGAAGAGGTCAATAAGGATTTGCCCTTTCTTGAGCTGTGTTTTCACAGTCTTTACTCCTCTTTTGACTTCCCCATTTGACTGTGGATAGTGTGGGCTTCTTGTCATATGTACAAACTTGTAGGATCTCACAAATGCACCGAATTCAGAGCTTGAAAACTGAGGACCATTGTCACTTATCTGCTCATCTGGTATCCCGTGCCATGAAAACTCTTTAGGTAACTGATGGTGGTCCTGCTAATGAGATTATCCAACTTGTCAGCTTTGATCCATTTGTAGTAGTCGACACACAATAGATAGCTATGACCATTGTGCCCAAATAGGTCGGCTCCTATCTTGGCCCATGGTCTGTTTGGAATTTCTGGAATAATCATTGGCTCTTTAGGATGTGCTTTCTGATACTGGCTACACTTGAATCACTTTGCCACCTGTTCTTAAATTTGCATTGATAATCCAGGCCAAACGAGTATGTCACGAGTGCATTGCTTGCACTTTAAAATTCCTTGGTGTGATTCATGGATCTTCTCCAGCACAAGGGACCAGAGAGCATGAAGGGCAATGAGCTTTGGCCCCTTGAACAACAGACTGTCAATACATCTCTCCTCTGAATGGCCAGTATTGCCTGATCTCCACAGGGGTGTCAGCCTTAGAGTTTGGCCACCCTTCTAGTATGGCATCTTGCAGAGCTTGCATTTCTGTATCACTGGCTGTGGCAGCTTGCAATTCAAAGTGCTTGTCCAGTGAAATGGGTAAGTGGGCTGCTAAATTCACTTCATTGACTTCAAGGTCTGGTACCAGGGATTCCTTAGTCTCTGGGAGGAATGGGATTCCTTAGTCTCTGGGAGGAATGCCAGACTGAAGGCATCTGCTACAGTCATCTCAGCTACTGATTTGTACACCACTTTCACATCATAACATTGCAACAACACCATCTCTTGTATGCGGAGTGGTGCTTGGTGAAGTGGTTTGCTTAGAATATACTCCAGTGGCTTGTGATCTGACTGGATGCTTATTAACTTCCCATAGATCTACTGGTGAAATGTATGTGTTCTGTAGACAATTGCTAGCGTCTCTTCTTCTATTTGAGCATACTTTTGCTGTGTAGGCATCAGCACTCTGGAGACATAGGCTGCTGGCTTATCCTCCAGGAGTAACACAGCACCAAGCCCCTTGAGCTGGAATCCACAGACAGTGTGACTGGTTTGTCAGGATCGTAGTAACTAAGTCTGATAATCACTTCATCTTCTTCCATGCAATAGAACTCTTCTTTGATCTCGCTTTTAAGTAAAACTGGCACTTTCCTAGAAGGCTGTATGACAGGGTTTACTGTTGGGTCAATCTTGATTGCATGTTCCCCAGGCAGGCACCAAAGTCCTTTGAATACATTGGGATATTCTTCAAGTATATCCAGATATGTCCAGAAATACAAGTAACTAGATGCAGGCTGATTTTGATAAGCATCACTAAGTGCCCCTTGCTCTTCTTGTCAACTTCAATATCACTTGTGTCCAAAAATACAGGCAATGAACGTCACAAAGTGTCTCCCAAAGTGTGCTTTTCAACTAAACATAAACAGTTGCATTTACCCTAAGCTAACGCAAATCCTAACCTTATTGTTAGAAACAGGCACTAGATGCTTAGACTTAATGGGACACTTTGTGATGGACATCAAAATTGAGTGTGCATCTAGGCAGTCTAACGTCGATTGTATGACCAGAGTGGAACATAAGTTAAGCAGCCGGCTTCGTAAATTCCACCATGATTCCTATCTGACGAAGGTTTGCAGCGAAAACATCACATTGTTGCAGGCTCCTGTATCTATTTGAAATTTAACCTCTTTCTGAAGGATTTTACATGTAACTTTCTCATACCATTCACTGATGCCAATGGTAATCACAGTCTCAATGCATCCTACAGACAAGTCTTCTTCACCAGTGCTGTCATCAACACAGTATACATACATCCTTTGGGAGATTCGTTCTACAAACTCTTGCAAAATTATTTGGGACCTTCACCAGCCATGGTCTGCGGCTTAGTGCTCGATATTTCTTGGGTCCATAGGATATCAATGGCTTGTTCTAAAGTCATTTGTGAACATCCAACCACTACTCTGGCCCTAACCATCTCATCTGGGTCCTTGTATCCACAGTCTTTGACGAGCAGTTTCAGTCGGTAAGAAACTGATCAAACCATTCACCCTCTTGTTGAACTTTGTTATGAAATTTATATTGTGCAAAGACCTGGTTCAATTTCCGCTTGACGTATGCTTTAAACTTGTCATAATACATTTGTAGCTTCTTCTTTTCCTCATCACTGAGTGTCCAGGTGTTGTAAATATCTCGGCCTTTATTCCCTACCTAAATCATCAGGCAGTTGCAATGCTGCTCTTCGCTCTTACTTTTCAACGGACCACCAAAGGCAAATTCACAGTGCTGTTTGAACGATCTCCACACTGCCAGTAAGTATCCACTTGAACAATCCATTTTTGGCCTATTTGCAGTTGACATGCCTTCCATATCGGTTTAGTATGTCAGTGGGGATGCTATTACACTATGTTCTCATCCTTTGACAGAGACGAAAAGAGACCGATTTCACTGATTTCTTAGCCAAAATCACACTAAATCGTGGAGCCATTCCAGTGGTCTGGCAATTTCAGTATGCTGCCTTTACTTTTTCTTATGAGGAAAGAACAGGGTAGTGAAAGTCACTTAAGAGCGGATGTCTGTAAATATTGACAAGAGGTAGGAAATATAAAAATTTCAAAAAATGCCCCCAAAATTCTGTACACTACCCTAGATATTCTATTAATGAAAATATAAATTTTAGTTTCATTAGATAAATATTTTGGTGATATGGAGGGTGTCAAGTTCGCGCACTTTATAACCTCTGCCAGATCGCTTTTTCGAGGCCCTAGACTGGGCTACGGAAAGAGCTCGATTTGAATCTAACTCAAATATCATTCAACTCACAATGCTTCTTATCATATTACATGAATTTTAACTCACACTTTGAGTGGTCCTGCCCTTGAATTGATGGTGACTAGAATATTATACAAATTTTTTAAATATTTACAAAATTTTGAGGATTTCACACGAGCAAAATTTTGTCGCAATTCGAAGGCCACAAAGCACACCCGGTACCTAATTTCAAACAGCAAAAACCATTCTAAAATTACGGGGTGAACATCCCCATGCTATATGCCAAAAATTAGATGAAAAGAAGCAAAAGAAAAATCTATCTGTATTTTCATACTTTCTTGCTCTTGTGCCCCCACCCCTTCCCCTAGGGGCCAGAAATTTTTTTTTCTTTTCCTTCGTTGTTTTGTTTGCATCACTTAGGATAGGCAATTCCATAACTTAATTTCCATGTATTGTGCAAAGTGCAAAATTTGGCCGCAATTTCACAAAATGACCAAACACACCAAAAAAGTCAGTTAGGACGTTTTTGCTCTGAGCCCTTCAGTTGCTATGCTGAACAGCACTTCGATACTCACATCTGTTGTGACAGATGTTAAGTGACAGTTTATTATTGATTTTCCATGGAATTACTGGTATTATGTGAAATAGGATATGTATCATACAATCAGAGGAGAGGAATAAAGCAAGACGTGAAATGTAAACCTTTTCCGACACATCTGCCTCATGAGTCAAGTTACCCGGCACACCCCAAACTTAGTGATCAATACCAATACCACTTGCATGCCTGGCTGAGCAATACTTATGCCACCTTGTGTGCTCAGTTGAGCAAATTGAGATTGATTCCACCCATAAAATATCTACCAGTTTACATATTTTCCCATTTTACGCAGGGGCTTCTAGGTTGCCTCCTGGGGTGCAGGGGCAAAAAGGCACTAAAATTGTCAAGATGTAAGTTTGGGCTGCCTGTGTCAGCACATATAAGCCTTTCTTTTTAACAGACTGCACATTTTACAGATATACACTTGTATTCAACGGTAAATGCATTTTTACTTAAAAGTATTCCATTACTCAGTTCATTCAAAATCGACTGACTAGACCAAAGAGAAATGGAACAGAGGGTAAATGAGGTAGTTTTAAAAAGTACAGTTTTAAAAGAATACTGCTTCTGAAGTATGCAAACAAGCAGTAACTTAAAATATAACTGCATGTACACATATGTAAGAATCTAAAAGGGCAAAATATCCATACTGCATACTAAATCAGTATCATTCACACACACTCCCTTTTTAACTCGTGAATTGCACGTGTGCAATGAATGACTTATTGTCATTAACGGAAAATGCAGGTGATGGGTCGATTGCTTGCTTGTTGGGCTGTAAACATTATGCACACGAGGTACACTCGCTTACTTTTAAATTGCTTCCATTTTAATTAAAATGAGGTTTTTTAAAGGTGTAAATTAGAAGATATAAGCTTAAGGAAGACTCGGCGGGCGAAAATGAGAACATCGAGAGTCATAAAATTGATGAGCCACACAATATTTTACTCGATGCAGACTCCACGTGGATTTTAGAGAAGCAAAAGTCATTGATGTACAGTACAGTTATGGCACAGTAAATGTGCATATAGCAAGCAAAATGATATAAACACAAAGCATTTATTTATTGTATCCCTAAATACAACGAAAAAAGAAAGGAAAAAAAATGGAAATTGTCACCCCCACCCAGAGTCAATCGTGGTTCCCTAGAATCGCAGACAGAGGGCTCGGGTGCATACGACAAAGTAGTCTGTTGCTTTGTCCTTCGCCAAACAACTGTCAGTGAGTATTTTTCAGATGCTTAACAGTGCCTAGTTTTTTTTTCGGACAACATTAGACATGATCCAAAAAATAATTTAATTCACCTGTTCAATTCCTGAATTTGCTCACAGAGCACTTTGATTTTTTAAAAATAATTGTGTTCAGACACCACTTTCTCCTCAATACAGTTCTCTAATGTTTTTTAAGCCAGCCAACGTGTACCATCAAATCAGAAAATTGCATTTTTCCATTCAAATGAAGCAGCCTTCTTCTCAAAACCAAGACTTCAGATTTGGCTTTTCTGATGCTACCTGGATTGCACAATTTTACATGGGAAAAGAAGTGAGGTTTACACCAAAACAATGTAATAAGTCAACTTGAGTAGGTTCTTACATATCAGGTGTTTAGTGTAAAACCAGGCTGTTTACCCATTAATGCCCAACAGTGCCACTTATAGATTTTACCCTGGCTAACACCGGAAGTTGTAATCAACACTGGAGTACACTGTGAGCAGGAAAGGGTTAAGTTCTTGATTAGGTTCTTCTTTTACTCTGGAGTTCAAACTGTTTGTTAGAGTCTGTGCTGTTCAGAATACCGGTAGTGCTTTAAGCTCGTTATTTCAGTTGTGTCACAGAAAATACAAATTCATGCAAAATCCACGGAAATATAGTACATTTTTTGCAGCTTGTTTTACCATGTTTAAGTGCATGTAATTGTAGCTGTAGTAAAGTACATTATTTTATATATACTGAGATTTTCCCATCAAATTTTGCTGTGTGAAAAAGCGTTTCGGATTTTACTTCAACCAATCAGAGAGGCGAAAAGAGTTTCTCACACGTCAAAAAATCGTTTCATCCAATCACAAACCACGGTTTAAGCGAATTGTGTTTTCGCGGGCTTTTTTGCGCTCATTGCGGGTAGCTTTGTCGGGCAGCTTTGACAAGATAATATTTTCAGTGTACTCGAGTTGTTTGTAATTCAAACTTATCGAGAGCTAGGAGATATTTTTGAGGATGGCTGAACAATCAAGAAGATTTGTGTCTCTAGACAAACCTATAGACAAGTCTATCAAAGACCAAAAAAACAAGAACACTCTTTCAAAGACACGAAGAAATGTAAGTTTGCTGACTGAGTTTCTCAACTCCAAAAATGAAAGCAGAAGAATCGAGGAAATCCTGCCAAAAGAGCTTAATGAAAATCTCAGTATGTATAAAATAAACAAATTACAGCATGGAAAGCGCTTTGTATGGGATTTTCACACTTGCCAGTTTTGTATCAGAAATTCAGATACTTCACCAACTCGTGTGAAAATCCTGTACACGCGCACTTTCCATGAAGTAATCTCTATTTTCACTCAAACAATGTCTGCTTTTTGAATGAATACAATTTGGCTGATCTTTCA
>BLFK01000601.1:188294-228294 GCA_014634185.1 Astreopora myriophthalma | reverse complement strand
GAAAAAACGCCTGTTTAGTTCATTTATAATCTTGTAGTTTGATGGTAAAGGTGATAAAATATAAGTCAGCTGTGATGTTACCAGGGTTTTTAACACGGTAATTTTTCCCATCAGCGTTAATCTGCGGTATTTCCAACAGCTTAGTATAGACTTGATTTTCTCTAACTTTTCGCTATAATTTGCCGACATCGTTATCTCAGGTTAAATGGATAACCAAACTCAAAGGATTTCACTTTCACTTTGGGCCACTTAAGGTTGTAGTCTGGGGTGGGGGTGATGCCATTTCCAATACTAGATCCTATCTAAAGAGCTTCCGTTTTGGTGTCATTGAGCCTGAGTCCAGAGATACTACATAAGTAATTAAGCAGATTTAAAGAAGAGATCAAAGCATCACTTGACCCCTCAAGGATAAGTGTAGTATCATCAGCGTATTGCCTTATTTTAATATCCCTATTGTTTATCGAGATCCTAGATAGGGTGACAGGGGACAGCCTTGTCTATCTCCTCTTTGACCCTCGAAAAAAATCACTTAATAATCCATTATTAATAATGCAACTTTCAGTTTTGCAGTACTCTTACCCAGTTAATTAGAGAGGGTCCAAAACCAAATATTGTAGAGTGTCTAGAATGAAAGACCATTCCAAAGAATCAAACACTTTTTCAAAATCGATAAATAGTAGCAAACCGGGAATTTTTTTGTCGCCTGGGTAACAAATGATATTATCTACAAGACGTATATTCCCCCCAATAAATCTGCCCTCCATAAAACCAGTTTGATCAGTGTAACTTTCAGCAGTACTACTTTCATTCAATTTGCTATTGGCTTTGCAGCAATTTTATAATTGGTGTTTAAAAGAGATAATGGGTGCCAGATTTTTTATAAGATAAAATTCTGCATCCTTTCTGGGAATAAGTTTTATTATACTGCGTCTTTGTGTTATAGGCAGGCTTCTGTTTTGAAATGAGAAACTGAGAGTGGCAATGAGAAAATCTGATATGTCATTCCAAAAAACCTTGCAGAATTTGGCAGGCAATCCATCCGTTGGCCGGCAATCCATCCGTCCCTAGGGTTTTATCGGATCGGATGTCTTTTAGTGTTTATGTGCATTAATATTTTGTTCTTCATGGTTTAGTTTTGTTTCATTCTCATCATGAAAGAAAGCTCCAGGACGGTGACGCTCATTAATTTTTGACATGTAGAGATTTTTATAGAAAGATTTGCTTTCATCTAATGTCTTCATCTGAGGTGATGAAATTGCCATCCTCCTTTTTCAGTTGACTTATTGGTCCCTGTTTGAAGTACTGTTTTTCTAAACCTAGGAAATACTTTGTACTTTTTTCACCCTCACTGTACCAGCGAGTTTTGGATAGAAGGATTGCACCCTTAGTCCACTGTTCAATTATTTTTTCCCATTCCTCTTAGAGAGTATTAGTGTCATCTTTGATATGTTGATCTGATAAGGCACTTTTGTTGTTTGCTTATTGATCTGTTTTTCTAACATCGCTATCATCTCTTCCAACTCTTTTCCTTTTCTTTTGTTGCTGATTTTTTGGACGCTCTGTACTGAATAGATTTCTTACGCACTTTCAGTTTAATCATTTCCCAAAGTTGTGCTGGGCTTACAGAATTATCGTCCATATATTCGCTAGCTGTTTGTTGAATTGTTGCCTTAGTTTGGTTGACGCACTCGATATCAGAAACAAAAGAAGTATTTAGCTTCCAGGAACCTGGTCCTCTGTGATTTGAGAAGCTGGATAGGCTCAAAAAGATCATCGAATTATCAGTTTTATATCCTGGCGCGATATCTGCGTAAGTTATATTACATAAAAGAGATCACAAGGAAAAAATCAAGTCTGCAATGAATCTCAGGTTTCTTCTGTTGCCAGGTATATCTTCTCATCTCACGATGAAGGGTTCTCCATGCATCAATCATGTTTAGATTTTCAGAAAATTCATGTAATGTTTTGAGAAAGTTTTGAGTCCTGGTAAGGCCACCCTTTTTGTCTTTTCCGATATCGAGGACTAAATTAAAATCTCTACCAATTATAATTTCTTCTCACTGGAAACATAGCAGCTGTTTGAAGAATCTCTGGAAAAAGTAGGATTGCCCTCGTTCAGACCGTATATATTAGCTCCAGTCAATTCTTTACTATTAGCTCTTATGTCACAGATGATAAAGCGACCCCTGGGTCAATAAAAGTCCTAAGAATTTGCATTTGAAAGTTGTTATTAAATAGAAGACTCACTCCGCTTTTCTCACTCCCTGCTTTTTCCTGCAATCCATTCTTTTCTCGGTTTTGCTATCCTTGGCAGAACAGGGAATGGAATGAATGTCAACACTGTGTTCACCATATCAATGCAGCAACTGAGGATGTCTCCCTAAACCAGCAAGTCAAGCTGTTCTGGAAATCCGACTCCCTGGGTGATACGGAATCCTACAAGTCCATGTCAGTCGAGGACAGACGTGCCGAGAAAATCATTAATCGCACGATAACAAAGGAAGGTGGTCATTACAGAATGGGGCTGCTTTGGAAGGACGAAAATCCCAACCTCCCATATAATCGCCAGATGGCTGAGATGTGACTGCGTCACCTCATGCGTCACCTGGAGGGGGATAAAGAACTGTACGGGAAATACCGCACTGTGATTGATAGGTACATTGCTCAAGGCCACGCTCGCAAGCTCTCTAGAGAAGAAGCCAGCCAGCGTAGCAGCAAAACATGGTATCTTCCCCATCATCCAGTTGTCAACCCGCACAAACCTGAGAAGTTGCGCGTGGTGTTTGACGCAGCTGCAAGGTTTAAAGGCACCTCGCTAAACAATCAGCTCCTCCAAGGCCCAGACTACATCAATAGCCTGTCCGGTGTACTTATGCGTTTCCGGCAAGAAGAAGTAGTTCTCATTGCTGACGTAGAACAAATGTTCCATCAAGTTCGGGTTTCCCCAAGCGATTGTGATGCCCTGCGGTTCTTGTGATGGACTGGCAACCTCAGTGACGCCCCAGAGGACTATCAAATGCTAGTTCACATATTTGGCGCAACCTCGTCCCCGTGCTGTGCCAACAAGGTGCTGAGACAAACCACTAAAGACAACAAAGGCCGATACAGCAAGGACGTCGCCAATACGGCAAGGACGTCGCTGATACAGTTAGCTGCAACTTCTGTGTGGATGACCTCTCAAAGTCTGTCAGGACAATTAGCCAAGCAGTAGCCTTAGCAACCAAGTTGATTGATAAGCTCAAAGAAGGCCGATTCCACTCAACAAAATTCCCGAGCAACCGAAGAGAGGTCCTGCTGATTGTGCCAGCCCAAGAAAGAGTTGACCCGACACTCAACTTTGAACTAGACAGGCTGCCCATCAACCGTACCTTGGGCCTACACTGGAATGCGGAGAGGGACATCTTCAGCTTCAAACCAAGTGTGGCATTCTTTCCACCATCAGCTCACTCTTCAACCCCATAGGATTTCTTGCACCCTATGTACTCCCCGTCAAGGCGCTGATACAAGAACTCTGGAAGGAAAAGGTTGGATGGGATGAGCAAGTCCAAGAGTGCCATCTTAAAGTTTGGCAAAGGTGGATCAACTCCCTTGCCTGACTTGAAGCCATTGTGATCCCTCACTGCTACAGAAATCTGAGTACAGCAAACTACTCCTCTCTTCAACTTCATGTGTTCAGCGATGCAAGTGAATACGCCTATTCAGCATCAGCCTACCTACGGTGGAGTGGCCACAGTGGCCAGATCCAATGTTCTTTCGTGTTCGGGAAGAGTCGGAATGCCCCGCTCAAGAGACCAACGATCCCGCGCCTAGAACTGATGGCCAGCCTCATGGCAGTCAGGATCAGCAACTTCATAAAGGGTGAGCTGGATCTCACAATTGATCGCATAATATTTTGGACTGACTCACTTACTGTACTCCAGTACATTAAGAACGAAACAAGAAGGTTCCATCGCTTCGTGGCAACCAGGTTGGAAGAAATCCATGAACACACAGCACCTGATCAGTGGCGCCATCTCCCTGGCACCCTGAACCCCGCTGATGATGGGTCACGAGGCTTGCCCATTGAAGCATTTCACCCTGGGTGTCGATGGTGGTCAGGACCAGACTTCCTGAATCACACAGAAGACCTTTGGCCTCACTGTGATGTAGGTAAGGTTTCAGAAGATGACAGGGAGCTGATTGCTCATGCAGCAGGTCAACATTCCATTGCTGTAATGGCCAGTTCTGCCCGGACATGCTCTTGAGGAAGTAATCCTCTTGGCCCAAACTGGTACTAAGTGTGGCATGGCTAATCCGCTTTCTTTGATTCATCAAAACCCAACGTGACATGCCCGCTATGACGTCCCCAAGGATGATCAGCCTAGCTGAGTTGCAAGGAGTGAGTCACCATAACGGTAGTTCAGCAGCAGCATTTCTCAGAGGAATTTGAAGCTTTGGAATCCCACAGACCAGTGAAGAGTAGCAGCAAACTTAGAAATTTGTGCCCTGTTATCATTGAAGGAATAATCTGCATTGGAGGTCGACTACAGAATGAACTGATGGCCTCTCAAGCCATCCATCTGCTGGTGATCCCCAGTGAACACCCCATCGCAACGTTAATCATTTCTCACTACCATGAAGTCCTTGCACATGCCTGGCGAGAGCATGTTCTGTCGGTAGTGCGACAAAAATTCTGGATTCTCAGTGCACATGCCTTGACCCGCCAGATACTACGTCAGCGCATACCCCGCTGCAAGAGACACGAGGCCGTCATGAACCAGATGATGGGAAGGCTTCCCCTGGCCAGGTTAACTCCGCATGAACCTCCCTTTAAGTATACTGGGGTCGACTTCTTTGGCCCCTTTCATGTCAAGCAAGGCCACAGCACAGAGGAGGTTTACAGATGCATTTTTGTTTGCCTAAGTTCAAGAGCCATCCACATCGAGGATGTGGGATCACTGGAGACAGATGCCATCATTCAAGCCCTACGTCATTTTATCTGTGTTTGTGGCACTGCCAAAGAGATTTGGAGTGAGAACGGCACCAATTTCAGCAGTGGAGAGAAAGAGCTGCACCTGGCTATCTGTGATCTAGACCAGCAGCGTATCCAAGGGTCTTTAAATGAGAAAGAAGTCCAGTGGCACTGCCAACCATTTAAGAAGTGGCACTTTCAACCACCCACTGCCAGTCACATGTCCAGAGTGAGGGAAATACTGATCAGAAGTGTTCACAGCACCATGAAGGCAATACTGGGGCACCCGCACGCCTTTGTCACAAGAGAGACCCTGAGAACTGTGTGTGCGGAAGCAGTGGGAATGCCGAACACCCGTCCTCTGTGCCCAAGTAATGATGATCCTGGCGACTGTGAACCCATCACCCCAGTCACCTGCTCCAACAATGGCTGGTATGTCTATACCAACCAGACTCTTCCAGGATGAAGACCTTCATTCTCGTAAGCAGTGGCGCAGAGGCCAAATCTTAGCCAACCATTTCTGGTGTAGGTGGCTGCGAGAATATCTGCCCCTCCTTCATGGGCGGAAGAAATGGGTCCTCAAGAAGCGTAACCTGGAAGTTGATGACCTGGTCCTGGTAGCTACAGATAACGTCCCTCGCGGTCACTGGCCCTTGGGTCGGGTGACGAAGGTATTTCCTGGTCAGGATGGCTTGGTCCGGGCTGCTGAAGTGAAGACAAGTTCCTCGACACTTGTGTGCCTCATCACAAAGTTGTGCCTCCTTGAGGAATCAAAGTGACTGTTGTCCCAGCTTCGAACTTGTTTTATTTCTTTGTTGAACAGACACTTAAGTTAGCTTGTTCAAATGGGGGACGATGTGGACACCTGTGCTCAACCATTAAGTTCATATCAACGGTTGCTGTAACTTACATACTGGCCTTTTACATTTTCGCGGTTAAAAAAAGGGACTTCTCCACGGTTTGTGAATCTTGCGTTTCACCTTAAGTACTTCATGACTTCATGAAGCCATTTTTGTCCCCTGGGTATTTCCAGTAAGCCGTCGATACTCAGTACGAAATATTTCAGACCTTTGTGCTTTGTTTTAGTTTTAGTTTATCATTTTCTCGTTTAAGCTTAGCAAGCGTTTTGTTGTTATGTGTCATTATTTGCTTTCAGAATAAAACAGAGTCTTTAATTACGAGATCACTGGTCTCTTTTGTCATGTTCGGATCGACCCTCATCAGCGAGCAGGACCTCACCTTGAGTCGACTGTTTAGCTATTTTAAGATCCATATTGTCCAGAGTAATATTTAAGAAATAGAAAACATTTTCCGTGTTTGTATCGAGTTATAGAAACACGAGTGGAAGTTTGGGAGAACGAGAAATGCTGTGGGAACACGAGCCGCAGGCGAGTGTTTCCACAGCTTTTTCGAGTTCTCCCAAACTTTCCCGAGTGTTTCTTTAACTCGATAGAAACACGAAGAAAATGTTTTCTATTTCTTTTAGAAAATAGCCCAAGGAAAATAACAAAAAACGAAGAAAACTTTATATTTTATAGAAACTTTATATTTTATAGAAACCCGATTAATAACCAATCAGCACGCGTATTTTCCTTGAGCTATTTTCTAAATAAATTTAGGTACACTTTGTAACATATGAACAATCATATGCATTTTGAATGTTTTCATGCAATATTTCATTAACATGATAATTGATAATTAGGTCCCAAATTACGTTCGAGAGGAGAAAATGGAAGACACTAACAAAAGAACGACCACAAACACTGAAACAAACAAAAAAAAACAATTAGTAATGACTGGATGCACAATAAATGACAACAAACACAAGTTGGGCGTAATTAGTTTGGAGCAGGGAATGGACTGGCAAGGCTCGGATACAGCCAATGACCGTCTAAACCACCGGATGAGGGGCCTCGACACATGGCGCCATGCCGAGGGGGTGCCTCATGCCTGTGCTGCAAGGTGGGCATAGTTGCTGGCATAATGTCCTGGGGGCAAGTTAACCCAGTCCAGCGGAGAACAATAAGCCCCCTCCCTGACACAGCTTCAGCACAGGGCTGAAGGGGTGCCGCAGGCAACTATTCCCCGCCCATATTTTATTAACAGAACTGAGTAGGTAACAAGCAGTAGGGGTACCAATGGTTAAAAGCCAGAAAGCAAAACGGGAGGGAGGGGTGGGGGAATAAAAATACTGCGGCACAAAAAGAACTAGCCGCTAAAAAGTCTGACAGTTAAGAGTCGCGGGCAAAGGGAGAGAGGAAACCTAATAAGGTAATCACTTGATAGGCAGAGAGTCATCCCCAGACTCCAACCAGAATTTGCTTTCATTAACTTCTATTTTATTCTAGAATGTCAATTTTAAAAGTTATACTTAAAGAGGGGGCAAAGTACCAAAACTTGAGCTTAAACCATTTGTTTCACTACCTACTTGCTTTATCACAGGAAATTAACTGACAACTGCTCCTTAGATCATTCATTATATTTCATAGCTGTTGGCCGACTGGCCAGAGTTTGCCTTCAAGATACAAAGGGTCTGGTTCCAACCAACTAAAGGACACAGGAATGTTTAGCCTCTGCCTATCAATCTGTGTCTTCCTTCTTTCGACAAGTTGCCGGGGTAAATCTAGGAAACATTTGAAGACAAGAGCGTTTGAGATGAGATCCTAATGAGAAAGTCTTCTCACAATCACAGTATCCCAGAAAGCTTGCCAAAATGGGTCGAGGCCCATCATCTCATCACTTCCTAGTACATGTAGGTGCACATGCTGAGTTTCCACCAATCTGGTGTCAGCATATCCTAGTTCATTTTCCATAAAGCATCTTAGGATCTCGTCTGTATCCTTTTCTTCACCTGATTGCACTGGCCCTTCAGGAATATGATTAAATTTGATGTTCTCACGGCACGAGTAAGCTTCCAGGTACAAGTCCTTGGTTGTGAGCACAATTAATTTGTTATTTATTTCTCCTTCTTTTTAGTTTAACGCTGTTATTTTGTCGTTAATTTTTTTTCAGTTTAATCTTGCAGGCCTTCTGGTTGTCGGTGTGCACTTCTGCTCATTTTGAGTGAGACTTTCCTGTAAATGATTGATGCCGTGAGTGGCCATTTGTTGCAAGCTCTTGACATTTGTTATTCTCTCTTCAAGGTTAGCTAGGGTTTTTTCAATATTTTTGACAGTGGCTTCAACAGTGTCCAATTTTGCCAGCCGGCTAAGTATTATTTTCTTTCAGAGTGACAGCTATTCCACTTGATAAGTCGACAGCGTCGTCAATTATGTCACCATCGTCGCCATCTTGCTCCTGAGAACTTGTTGTTTCATCCAGATTTTTCTGCCTCTTTGAGTCAGGAGACTCGCCAGCACCAACAGGGCTGTTAGCAGATTTATTCCTTCTTTTCTTAAGATAGTTCAAAATCAAATCCTCCATCCAGCTTTCAAAATGCTAGAAAATATTCACAAGAAGTTTCAAGAGCTCCTCACACTACCATGGTCAGCATCCTCTCCTCAACTGGAAACTTGGAAAAAACCCGAGCTCCAGATGGGATTTGAACCCACGACCCTCTGTGACCTAGTCGGATGCTAAAAAAACTGAGCTACTGGAGACTGTTGGTGAGCAAGGGTGAAATGTGGGCATTGACTGGAACTGCATCACGCAGTCACAGTCAAATTTCAAACAACCACATGTGACTCATAACTGCATCACGCAGTCACATTAAGGCATATCGGCGATAACACCTAGCTTACCACATCATGCAGTGACATTAAGGCATATCAGAGAATTTGAAGCAACCTTGAACAAAAAAAAATATTACAATTTTAAAAAAATATTGTGCCAGTGGAATTGCACAAATTTCTAGAATCCTTCTGATAAACTGCAACTGTATGCAAATAAAAAAAATTGGCTGTGGTATCGATCATTTATAGTCTGTAACCATAGATTTTTTTTCATGGACCTTCAGACGCTGTACACTCTAACATATATGGACTGATGGAGGCATTAACTGTCATTAACTGAGCTGGCTGAAATGCAATTGTTAAAAGTGTTAGTAAATCTATCAATAAGTTCATCTAATACAATTAGCTAATTTAGTGTAGCTTACCCCCTGGTTTTGAATTAATATTTATGACTGGACAAAATTCTGTGATTGGTTTTTCCTTCAATCTTGTCTTCCAGTAAGATAAATATCTACAAACAAAACAACAGATTTGTCAACACTAATAATGGAATTTCAGACAAGATTTCATGAGTATAAATTAATTAAGAAGGTAACTTCAGAGGACAATATAAAAATTACTATGTATGATAACAACTAGTTATAGCTGTTGTCACAAAAAGTCATGTGCATCTTGTTAACGTTTTCTTTGTACATATCTTTAGTGATTTCAACTTGATTGACCGGTTTTCTATCCCTATCGAATTTCCTGTCTGTATTTTAAGACACATATTGATTTTTTGAACTTTGATTTACAATTCAATAAACGAGTTAATCAATCACAACTTTTACGAGTTTACAAAAGTTGTTGCATAACTGTCATAATTGTACTGACATACATTTAATTTTCAGTGACCTGAGCAGAAGCAAAATAATAATTATTACATTATAATAATAATCATCATCATCATAATCATAATCATAATCATAATCATAATCATAATCATAATAATAATAGGAATTTCCAGTGGCTCCACACAGTGGTTATTCTTCCACTGAAATCTGGATCGAATTAGAGTGAGAAATGTTGCATTGGTTTTTGAAATATTAAGTGTTTAAGTCGAATTCAGGAGTCAAACAGATGAATCACGTCGTTTCAATGTTTAAACAAAACAAGCTTATATAGTGTACCTCCTCATGTCACACACTTGCGCTACATCTCCGATGACAAGCTGATGCTCCACTAAAAGGTGATGCAGCACTGCATCGTTCTTTCCTTGCGTGTTTGGAAATTCTCTGTCGCAGAAAATGCAAGGAACTAGAAGCTCCGATGCTGAAAGCTCCCTCGGAGGCTTTTCTGGAAAAGCCAACACTTCAAAAGCATTCGCCTGACGATCCCCTTTCGTAAAAAAAAGGTACAATGAAAATCGAATAAGCTAAGAAAAATGCAATTGCAAGTTTATTTATCAATTTTTTCCAAACTCACCCCCGTCCGCCATCACCAGGTGATCACTCGGAGCATGGTGGGCATTTCGTTTCATCTTACAAGACCTAATATGTTAACAATGCATTCCCGCCAATTTACCCCACATGACCAAAGCCCAGGTCCCCAGTTTCGCGCCAATATTCGAGTGTTCAACCTTGTTGATTGCGTGAGAACGAAGCTGGGGTGTTGCTCAATACTTTGCAGGATCTAACACGTTTTGAATACTACTATAGACGGTAAGAGAAACTTATTATCGAATGCGAGGTTTCCGTGTATGCATTTTGAGCTCAGTAAGGTATAATTCGATCACTGAGGTAAAATACTTACGCAGTAAACAAGCGCAAAGTCAACGATTTAATTTAGATAAACTTTCTGACGCATCGATGAGACCATCTCAAAAAATTATGCAGTAGGTACAGTGACATACATTAGACGAACTAGTTAATTCGTTTGCAAATTTTGTATTGGTATGGTAGACTCGTTCATGATTATTATTTTCTGTCGCAATAAACCATTTTATTAAATGTCTATAAATTAATACAACCCACGTGGCCATGGTGCAAACCATACCTGCATACATCTGCATTAAATCTATCGTGTTTATTTCATACTTTTAGGGAATGATTTTTGGAACGAATCCTTTGAAACAATGCTGAATTTTGTGCGAGAGCCAACATTTAAAGCCAAAGACGCTGAGAATCCCAAATCTAACACTTACAATGGCATTTTGTTGTGGTCATTCAATTACATATCGCTGTAAGCCCGTTTATTTCTTGACATTGAACAAGTAAACTCATCTCGCTCACGGTGGGTGTGAATTAAATGTACAATTCACTCTTTCCGAGCTTTGTTTTCCTGTTTTTAATTCAAACACGCCACGAAGAATGATTGCATGCATTTTGCCACGATATACATATGCAGGACGCTCTCCACTCTTTCCTTTATTTTGTGTGCTTTCGGTACGTTTTTGCAGGGATGGTCTTCCACAGCGCATCTTCTTGAAGTTGTGCACTTAATGGGATTAACATGCGATGTAAATCCGCTTATTGTTCTTCATGTTAACTGGTTATGCCCTTGTCATGACTATTTTGAACAATTTTGTTTCATCACTAGTTTCTGGAATTGTTGTGGTCAGCTTTAATACATGCAGCTGTCCTTGTATTTTAGAAACTAATCTGATTAATCCACTCTGAGCAGAAACCTAGAAAGGAAATTGCTTAAATTGCTGTGGTAAAAGAGCTGTCATGTGTAGCATGATGCATGTCATTATCACAGAGGTCAATGAACCAAATCATATTGGGAAATCGTAAATTCAACATGCAAATTCTTCAATAGAATTAGTTGCCTTACATTGAAGGCTAGGGTACTACTGATGCTTGACAAGTGGTCACAACTATTTTCGTATAGTCTGTGTTGGTACCAATGTGAAACACCAGCTATTGCATGCTTAGAGTGGGTTCATTTGCTATAAACCAGGCTCACCCAATGAACAAATTCAACTAAATGCCTCAGGGGGACATATCTAAGTTCCTTTTAATGAATAAAGACCGTTTAAAGAGATGTTTTTATCAGTGAGAAGAATTTCATCTTTTGGGATTTTGTTGCTGGAAATTGAAGGACTTGAAAATTTTAGGGAATAAAATCCATTTTAGAATTGTCTAGCTGAAAGTTGCCTTCCACGAATTTCGCAGTGAATTATCTACTTCCCGAAATCCAAGCTGACCTTTTTGAGTGTCAAAAATTGGAAAAAATAACCCTTCTGCAAACGAAGGCACCATTTTTCCCTGATTGCGAATCTTTTAGGTGATGTTTCAGTTAAGAAATCTATAGCCTTTTAGCAACAAAGAATCTGGAAACCTTGAACGATTTGACTCTCCCAAACAGATATTTAACTGAAGCATCACGTTGGGTGCCCCCGGCTGAGAGGCATGCTTTGAGTTTGCCAATCTTTGAAAGGGATGTGATCCTTCTTGAAAGCCTCGGTGAAAATACTTGCAAGATCTTTGAGGATCCTTAAAGATGTATGCAAACACATACTAAAGATCCTTGAAGATGAACAAAATTAATTTTTAAGATCTGTAATGGATCTTGGAATGGTCTTTCATGATCTTGGGCTGGTAAAACTTTTTGCAAAGGTCTGTTAGGATCTTGCGAGGATATTGCAAAGTTCTGAGTGAAAATTAGCATAAGGGTTTTGGAAAGATCTGCAAAAGATCGTTGAAGGCCTTCAATGAAGTTGGCTAGATTTAAACTAAGGATACAAGGGACATCTTAAGATCCTTTAAGATCCTTAACAGATTGTGAGGATCCTTACTAATATCCTGACTGAGATTTTTCTTAGAATAAAAATCCTTCAATTAAAGGTCTTTCATGATCCTTAAGGGACTTTCAATTGCGTCAGTGCTAATTAAAGTGCATCCAGTGAAAACTTCTCTGGTGACTTTTTAGGTCAGTGCATTTGGTCATTTTGCTAAGATTGTGTCAAATTTTGAGCAATAAACAGCGATTAAGTCACGGAAAGACGTACTTATCCCAATTCATATGATGAAAATAACAAAAGAAAAAACAGTTCACACCAGGTACAGGAAAATGAAAATTGTTTTCCTTCTTTCTGTCCCATTTCCCTAATTTTTGGCATACAACACTGGAAATGTCACTTTATTAGTTCAATCCAGTTGATGTCGCAGTAATTGGCTACAATTTTGCAGAATGACCAAAAATAGTGCAGTTTTGTTGGGAACCCTTCGTTGAACCTTCCAAGGGGTTTTGCTGAAAGGCAGCATGATCTAAAAAATATGACAACAATCTTTTTCCAAGACTTACAGCTGACAGAAACAGGTAGACAAAGGGTGACATAATTTTGTGACAGCAAACAACGATAAAAATAAGACAGTTTTTGCAACGAAAGACAAAGCAACAACGAGGCCTCTTTGGAAGGACTGGACTCTTATTATGTGAAGGACTGGAAAGGAATCAGTTCACCAAACCCAGATTCTTATGGCAAGGGATAAGTGGCTTGAGCTGGCCTTTTTACATTTTGTATGTATTTCTGTTTTTCCTGCACAGTTGATGCCATTCTGACACTGGTGAACAGTGCCAATGGGACCTTTTTAATTATTGCAGAGATAAACATTCAGTAGATACTTTCAGAATTTCTCTGCCTGTCTGTCAATCAGTTGTCAAAAGGTGTTTATTTTGTGCCATATATCAGAGGTTTAGTAATGCTCAGAAATAGATCACAGAAGACATGACAATGTGGTAAGGAGTCAGACCATTAGGGACACACCCCCTTGTGGCCTGTGTGCCTTGTTTTAATTTCTTCCTTGTTATTTTGTTCATCATCTGTGATCTATTAGTGAACAAACAAACAGCAGTGTGGAATGTTATTTCTTAAAAAGCAATGATTTTGAAAAATTGAATGAGATTGTACATGAAGACTGTAAAAGTGGATATGATTATTGGACCAAATATTGCAGACTGTATCACAAATCCCCTTGTGGATTTAGACACATGTCGTAACCATGCACAAGGTTTAATTTTTGACTGTTGAATTGATAGAGCTACATTACTTATTTTGAGGATTTTGTAATACCAGAGGAGCCATTAAAACAAGACTATTGTCCGACTAACCATCTCAGCAAATAAATTTATTTTACCAGAGTAGGCATTGTTAAGGAAGTTTGTGACATTGAACTGGCAAATGTTACGATTTGAACATTATGATACAGCTGCATGTATGTCATTTTGGGTGAAAATTCTTTCTCTAATTGAGTACTACCGGTATACATATTACAACAATACATTGCATATTTTGATCTAAATAAGGTCTAAGAAACATCAAAACAGAAACTCTTTATTTGGCTACACCAAAGTGTGCAAAGCTCTAGTGAATTAAGTAATTCCATTACCACAAACAGTTTCTGTGGTTGCATCTTGCATGTATTTCGAAGAAATTCCAGGTGGAAACTGTCATGCAACATCTAAGTGGACCGGTTTATTAGTGGTTGGATAATTATGCGTATTGTCATACTTGGATCAAAATATTAATAATATTGGACTATGTGTGATCCCTCTTTGAACGTGAAATTTGTAGCACTGTAATCCGAGTTGAATGGTAAAGATTTCATTCAGTAATCCAAGCTTTGTTATTCAGTTAGAAGACAATCAATCTCATAGCTTGTAAGTTAATTTGCAGTCACTTCTGTAATATGTATTTCCATATACTGTTATCTGATATTTTTTTTTATAATTTAAAACACTCCACTGTATTCTATTCCTTGTATCCTTCAGAAACCAAAAACTATACTTAAGAACATTTATGTACTTATTTCTTCCTTAAGTAACTTTCTCCACTTGTAGTGGCCTTCTCTAGTGTCTGAAGCTTTTTTGGCCACTGCACAACATACATCTAAAATAGCTATTTCATTGTTCCTGTGTCACACCTTAGCAGTTCTAACAATAATTCCTTACTTGCAGTAGTACAGTTTTTATAAGTGTGCAAATAATAGGCTGATTGATTTTATGAACTGAGATCAGTTCTACCAGTGTTTCTTTTGCACATCTTAGGTACTCCGTGATGTCTTGCTGATGACTTAAGCCAACATTTCCTAACATAGAAATTCTATTTCATGTTTGTCTTTTCAACGTGTCTGTAGATGAAAATTTGTGGCAGGTGTAGAATACAGGTCACAGGTTATCGCTTCCACCAATATACTGAAACAACCCAAAACCTTTACTAATACTAACCTTAGGCCTAAACATTGCCTTAGTGTAGTATTTAGGCCTAAGGTTAGCATTACGAAGGGGTTCATAGGGTTGTTCCAGGGGTGTGTACAAAACCTGGATGTTATGATGTTATCATCATCAGTGTCCATGCGACCTGTCTCGGGCATTAACATGGACTGTAAAAGTTGTTGTTTGTGCTATCAAGTGTTTGCTGTGTCTACCTGCAATCATAATATGGTGTCGCAAGTGGGATTGAAACCTATTTACAGAGTTTACCGTGGCCACTACATTTCATGAAAGTTTCAATGGTTTGTTAATTGGTAGCTGAGAAGAGAAGGTTATAGCCTGCATTTGTTCAGTTCTTACACAATATGGCCACTGTCACCACGACTGCCAAAGCTCTCTTCCCATTGAATTTATCAGAGCATTTGCAGATGCAGGGCAGATGCAGTTGACCTTGCCTCCATTTTAAATGTTGTTGGCAAGGATGGAATGGACATGTACAAAACCTTTCAATGGGAAGATCTGTCTCATGCCCTTAAAATCGACAAGGTGTTGGAAAAGTTTGAAGAGCACTACATTCTTGCTCTGAACGAGACTTATGAGAGGTATGTTTTCCTCAAACATGGTCAATTGGCAAGCGAGTTGCTTAATAGTTACATAACAGCATTGATGAAGTTGTCTGAGAATTGTGGTTTTGGAACACTCTCTGAATCGTTTGTTCACGACCGTTTGATCCTTGGAGTAAAAGATGACAGGATTTGGGAAAAGCTCCTTGGTAAGCAAGATCTTGGCTTGGATAAGGCCATTGAAATGATCAAAGCAAGCAAACTTGCTCATTCACAAGCATCACAGATTGCAGGTGAAGTTTTGGCTCAGGAAGGTACACGTATCAATGCTGTGAAACACAAACCTAAGCCACAAGTAAAATCAGAGAAAGGGAAGCACCCAAAAAGTTCAACTCGAAAATCTCGTCTGACAGCAAGTTTAAAGAATGATGTATTTTTTGTGGTTGAAAACATGCACTTGAAAGAAAGCTACAGGCTTTCTTTCAAGTGCATGTTGTAGGCTGTATGTCCAGCCTCCAGACAGGGATGCAAGAAATGTGGCAAAGTTGGTCACTTCGCAGCCAAATATTGCAGTGAGTCTGATAATGTGAATGTTCATGATGTTGAGGGAGTTTTCTACATAAATAACATTGGTGGCAATGATCAGGCTCTTGTCCCAGTTAAATGGCACTGCTTCAGTAACATTCCGATTGATACAGGCTTCTCAGCAAATGTTTTGCCACTAGAGGATTACATTAGAGCCACGAGCGACTGGGATAGAGTTAATGTTGTCCCTAAAAATATGACCCTGGTGATGCATGACCACTCAAAATGAAAGGCATTTTGCCCGGGCTCTGCCAGGCTGAAGGTTGAGCGTCATGGTAGCAAACATGAACTGAACTTTGTCTTAAAGTCTTGTCAAGGCATGGTCATGTTAAGATCATGGTTCCAGGTGTTGCCACTTCTATTAACAATATTTCTCCTGTTACAGAGAAAGCTACCTCTGAAAGTGTTACTACAGATCCTGTTCTTAGCCCCTTTGATGTATTTCAAGGTCTTGGTTGTTTGCCTGGAAATACAGTATTTTGTTGGATAAGGATGTTAGTCCTGTTTTACATCCTCCATGTAGAGTGCCTGTGCCCAAAAAGGATGCCAGGAAGGCAGAGCTGGACAAGTTGGTTAATGACCAGATAATTGCACGTGTTACTGAGCCTGCCAATTGGGTATCAAGTGTCTTGGCTGTGCCAAAAAAAGATGCTTCAATCCATGTATGCCTGGTCCCCAAAGATTTGAACACTGCTATTAAGTGAAAGTCAAGAATGATCATCGCAGTTAATTTTCCAATTTAAGCAATTGGAAAGGAGAAGCCTGAAAAAATCAGGGCTTCAATGGGATTCGAACCCGTGACCTCCGCGATACCGGTGCGATGCTCTACCAATTGAGCTATGAAGCCACACATTGGGAGCGAGGTCAATTTAGTGAGTTCATATCTCCCATGAGGAGTGAAATGATGTGAAGTATATATGAAATATTTCATATGTGAACTGCGGTTGTAGATGAAAGTGAAGAATGATCATTGCAGTTAATTTTCCAATTTAAGCAGTTGGAAAGGAGAAGCCTGAAAAAATCAGGGCTTCAACGGGATTCGAACCCGTGACCTCCGCGATACCGGTGCGATGCTCTACCAATTGAGCTATGAAGCCACACATTGGCAGCGAGGTCAATTTAGTGAGTTCATATCTCCCGTGAGGAGTGAAATGATGTGAAGTATATATGAAATATTTCATATGTGAACTGCGGTTGTAGATGAAAGTGAAGAATGATCATCGCAGTTAATTTTCCAATTTAAGCAATTGGAAAGGAGAAGCCTGAAAAAATCAGGGCTTCAACGGGATTCGAACCCGTGACCTCCGCGATACCGGTGCGATGCTCTACCAATTGAGCTATGAAGCCACACATTGGGAGCGAGGTCAATTTAGTGAGTTCGTATCTCCCGTGAGGAGTGAAATGATGAAATGGAGATACGAACTCAATAAATTGACCTCGCTCCCAATGTGTGGCTTCATAGCTCAATTGGTAGAGCATCGCACCGGTATCGCAGAGGTCACGGGTTCGAATCCCGTTGAAGCCCTGATTTTTTCAGGCTTCTCCTTTCCAATTGCTTATATTGGAAAATTAACTGCGATGATCATTCTTCACTTTCATCTACAACCGCAGTTCACATATGAAATATTTCATATATACTTCACATCATTTCACTCCTCACGGGAGATATGAACTCACTAAATTGACCTCGCTCCCAATGTGTGGCTTCATAGATCAATTGGTAGAGCATCGCACCGGTATCGCGGAGGTCACGGGTTCGAATCCCGTTGAAGCCCTGATTTTTTCAGGCTTCTCCTTTCCAATTGCTTAAATTGGAAAATTAACTGCGATGATCATTCTTCACTTTCATCTACAACCGCAGTTCACATATGAAATATTTCATATATACTTCACACTGCTATTAAGTGCTCGCATAACCCTGTACCTTCTGTGGATGATGTTACGTCTCAACTCACCAAAGTGAAGGTGTTTATTGTCTAGGATGTGGAAAGTGGTTTTTGGCAAGTCAAGCTGCTGGAGAGTTCCAGTTATTGCACTATGTTTAACACCCCATTGATTGATTGATTGTTGATTTCACTTGTTGAGAATGCCATTCGGCATTTTCTTCTGCATCAGAGGTTTGGCAGCGAAAAATGAATGAAGCAATTGAGGGTGTCTGGGGAGAAGATGATTTCCTCATGTGCAGTTTTGGAGACACCATGGCTGGCGCAGTCATGGATCACGACAAGAATTTAACAGCATTCCTGGCAAGGTGCCACAAGTTAAACCTGACTCTTAATCCTCAGAAATTCAAGCTATGCCTGTCCACAGTACCATTCATGGGTCATTTGCTCACTGCTGAAGGTATTGTTACAGATCTGAACAAGGTTCATGCCATCAGGGAGATGCCTACTCCTACAGATGTGGCATCATTTCTTGGCATGGTGAATTATCTTGCAAAGTTTCTTCTACACTTGTCCAGTGCATCAGAACCCCTGCTTCACCTTGAAGCTAAAGATGCCGAGTTGTGCTGGCTCCCAGTTCACAATGAAGCCATTCAGAAAATCAAAAGTCTTGTTTGTGAAGCTCCTGTGCTCAAGATTTATGACGTCAGTCAAGCAGTTGCAGTTGAATCTGATGCCTGACTCTCTGGACTTAGGGCCACCCTACTACAGAGAGGTCAACCACTTGCATTTGCCTCTAGGGTACTAACTTCTGCTGAGCGTTGCTTTGCTCCAATCGAGAAAGAACTTCTCTCAGTAGTTTTTGCGTGTGCGAGGTATGATAGCTATCTCTATGGTCGGGACATTGTTCTTGTCATAAAAGATCATCAAACTTTGTAAGCTATCTGCAAGAAAGATCTTGCTGTTGCCCCAAGTGTCTACAGCGAATGCTGTTATGCCTTCAGTGATACAACATTGATGTCGAGTACCAGAAAAGAGAGAAAATGGTTGTGTCTGACCCTCTGTCCATATCCATACCCACAGACAGAGTATTGCAATGAGCTAGAGGAAATAGTTCTAGTTGATGATCTGCCCATCTCTGATGCAAGCCTTACAGATTTCAGGAGAGCCACTGCCTGTGATGCTGACCTTCAGATTCTAGTGTTCACTGTCCTGGAAGGTTGGCCAAGTACTCAAGCTGAAGTACTCCAAGAAATCAGGAAGAACACGCAACCTGCTACCACTAACAACTAGTCTGCTTGAACCTACAACAGTCCCTCCAAGGGAAGTGCAGCAAAAGGTCATTGCTTCCAGACAAAAGCAAGCCTACTACTACAGTATAACCTTAAAGGTAAAGCACTACTTGAATTGCGACCTGGTCAGACTGTTAGAATGAAGAAGCCAAATGAGAGCACCTGGACTGAAGCGGTTTGTAAGAAGATGATCGGACCACGCTCCTATGCTGTTGTATCTGGTAACTGCACCTACTGAAGAAATCGTGGGCAGCTACAATTGGTACTGCCTGTAGAAACCTCGTTGGCAAGATCTAACTGGCACCCAACTCAGTGTGCTACACCCTCAGGAGATTCTGGAGAGCTAACCCCAGTTCTAGGCATGGCCATATTGTTAGACTGCCATTCCGTTTTTAAGACTACACAACTTAGGAACCTTATTTTTTAATCAACAGTCTTTTCTTTATTTCTGTTTTGTCATTTAGAGACATTTGGGAGGGGGGGGGCAAGCTTTTTTTTTTTTAGGACTTCTTGTGAGGTCCTATTTTCCTTTTTCAAAGGGGAGGATGTTATGATGTTGTCATCATCAGTGCCCATGTGACCTGTGTGGGGCATTAATATGGACTATAAAAGTTTGTGCTATCAAGTGTTTGCTGTGTCCACCTGCAATCATAACACTGGGCTAGGCCGTGGCCCTAAGGCCCACCGTAAATTTACTATTTTTTTGCTGAAATAACAAAAAGAAAAAAGAAAGAAAGAAAGAAAGAAACTCCTTAGGGACATATTGATAATTGGTCAGTATAAAAGATGGACTGCCGACTGTGGACTGGGCATAAAACACGGACTCAGTACAAAGTGAAGACTGAGGATAATTGAGTATTCAACTAAACTGGGATATGACTCACTTAATAAGTTAATCGGGGTGTTTCGGCAAAGGGTCCTACAGACGTTTGGGATTTTTGTCATGTTATAATAAATGTCTAATATTGTCACAAAACATGTATGTAACTCATACATTTTGTGATCAAAAATTATGTCATGTTTTATGCAGCCATCATGTGGATTCAAGTGCGAACTATGGATGGTAAAAAAAGTTCACAGGTGGATGGGCTGAGCAAACTTACCAAAATTGAAGAGCTGCGGAGCAGACTTGAAAAAGCATTTGATGTACCACCGAACATGCAAAGATTGTTCTTTAGAGGGAAACAGGTAAAATGTACAGCTCTTGTGTATTCCAATAACATCAAAATTCTCCTAGAGGTGAATTTAAGAAGTAAACGTTTATTTTTATTCTGGTGAAAATTACCATAAGGATTGAGAAAGGTCCTCAAAGATCTTGGCAAGATCTACAATTAGGACCTTTTAAGATTGCCAAGATATTTATCAAGATCTGAATGGCCTGCATTTAATCGTTGAAGATCTTAAATATCCTTTAAATATTTTCACTGGGGAATGTCAACTTACGTGATGGAAGAATGCTAGGGTAGCTTATTTCTGGCTAGAATGTCTGCTGCGTAAAAAAAATATATATATATATATATCAAGAAAGATATTTCTTATCAAAGGTCTGATTTTGTCTACACATACACTGTATTGGCTACGTCCTGAGCAAAATCTTTCTTATTTCGTGTTTTTTTATGTTGGAAGTTAGAAGATGGCCACACTCTGTTTGACTACAATGTTGGACTGAATGAGATTGTTCAGTTGATGATCAGGACTGTTCCACCACCTAATGAATACAGCAACAATGGGAAACAAATGTGGGAAGATAATAAAAAACTGGGACGAAAAGAAGCAAGCAATTCTCCAGCACAAGTAAATGGACATGATCCAAATTATGAGGTATCAAACTTAAAGATTTTTGTTTCTGTTTGTTTTGTTTTGTCTTTTTTTTTTTGGAACCAAGGTTTCCTCTACCTAAGCCCTTCTTACTCATCCCTCTTTCATTTGTTGAACATCACAAAGATTTTTAAGTAAACTGTCACTACATGTTGTTGGATTCACTTGGCTCATGATGGAGGTATCCGCAGCGGAATGCTTTCGTTTAATCTATAACACGACAAGCCATGCTTCTTGGACGGAAGCAATATACGGAAACTTTTATTTTTAGACACTTTACATAGGTAACCCAACTCAATGAACATGAGATCTCTCCTAACACACGTGGGCTTAATGCAGAAAATGAGCCAAACTGGAATCTTTTCAATTTCTTGCCTTGCATAATTATTATGAGTAGTGTGTGCCAGTTCCCTGTTGCAGATCTCTTACAAGCACCATTTTTTTCATCAGAATTTAATAAAACCGGTAAGAACAAAGAAAAAAGTCACTCACAGAGGCAGACTGATAACTGGGTTGGTAAGGAGTCAAAGCTAACTAAGAATAGTTAGTTTGTAACGGTTCAACAACAGTTCATACATGTAACATAGTTCATAACAGTTCAACAATAATTCATAACAGCTCCTTCACTCGATATTTTCTGGGAAGATGTGGTCTGGATACTCAGCTTGCTTGGGAGGTACATGTATTCAGCAACACCCCTCCTAGGTCTAGTAATGCATTCACTGGCTTGCCAAGGTGAGGATTCAGGGCAAAAGACTTTCACTCGTCCACTTGTCCAAGGCGAGTATTTGTTTTGATTCGGACCACTAAAACTCAAGAAGCAGTCATCCAACCAGACAAGTAAAATAATATTTTGCCGTGATGATATTTTCTCATTCAGCTTTATAAGTTCTGGACCTGATAAGCTGCATGAATAAAATACTGATAAGTGTCTTGTTGTTAAAGTGTTCATTTCTCTGCGAAGTCTTGCTGCGCACGCTTGTTTCGCCTTAAAAGTGCGAAATCTGCGTCGATCTTCAAGTAGAAACTTTGGTACATTGAGGGCAAGGAAAAAAATAAGACCATCTCCATCAAACGAGGAAAACATCTCCAGAGCAATGAAGAAAAAGAAGTACAAAGAATCTCGTGTTCATAAATTCAGCCAAGCCTTGAAGAGAGAATTTCCATGGGTTGAATTTGACAAGGCCAAAAATGAAATGTTTTGTAGAGTTTGCCGTAAATATCCCTTTGTTTGTGACAAGAGTAGCCACCTTTTTCTGCTTATTGGCATTTCATCGTGGACTGGTTTTCGTCATGAAAGCTCGATCAGCCACAATAGCAACCGATACCAATACTTCTGTTTTGAAAGAGCAAAAAATGGGACTAAACCAGAGCAGGTGGCGTTGGTAAGAATGAACAGTAAGATCGACAAAGAATCTCAGGAGAGATTTCCGCATTAGCTGATGGCAGCACCGACATAAGCGTTATTGAACAGGAATCTGTTTGTACGTGTGGTGTATTGGGGTCTCAAGTAGCGATGTAAGGCAATGACAACTACTGGTAAACACAACTGTTTAATTCGCATGGCGAATTCCTAAAAAGCACATGGCGAAAAACAAAGCCTGGAGTGAGCGTGTGTGAACATGAATATTCATGAGATATAACAGTACCCACGGTGTACGGAGTTATTTACCACGGTGAACTAAACACATGTTGTCTAAAGGATTGCAATATTATCCAGTAATTATAGTACACTTTTATTGAACTTGTAAATAAAGTGACAGAACTAAAGTATGTGTAACTATACTGCAGTTGGTTTGGTGGTAAATTCACTAATGAAACATTTGGAATCATTTTTTTTTTTTTTTTTTGGACGAGTGGGTTTTATGTTCGAACAACCAAAATCAGGAAAGTACTCATCTGATGGACAAGTGAAATGAAAGAAAAGTTTTTTGCCCTGAGGGATGTTTCAAGTGGCTTAGCTGGGCCTTGTCTTGGTGGGGAGATGGGTCCCTCCCCTTTGGGTAGTGCCATGTCCTGTGCTTGTTCCACTATCAGGGCATGCTCTGTGCTGTGCATGAGTGTCTTACCTTCATGGCTGGGCTCCATCTGCCTGCCTACTCTGAAGCCCCACAGGGTATCTTGTGGAAATTGTGAATTGTGCCGTCATCATCATGACGGTGCTACCATCCCTACTTTTGGCGACTACTTGTGTTCCCATGTGGTGCTGTTCCTCCAGTGGCTCACGCTTATAAAGTGGCACGTCCTTGCCACACACGAGTTCTTGTCTGACTAGTACTGCATCCCCTACCTGAATGTCCGACAGTTTCACCTCCTTTCTATTAGTATACACTTTCATTCTCATTCCTCAGGTCTCCCTGAAACAGTTCTTGAAAATCCATCTGTTGAGGACTAATTCCAACTGGGAGCATTGTGCAAAACTTGCAGCCTGGGAACATCAATGAGGTTGGTGGTCCCACGAGGGATGGCTCAGTAGCAGTGGATGAATCAATGTACCTCTTGCCTGAAGTTGGCATATGCAGTGGAGTTTCTTCCATACCCTTATGAACTGTTCTGCCTCTGCATTGGCTTGGAGGTTTCTGGGCATCTTGCATACGTGCTCAAAACACTTACTGAAGTCCAGGAGTCTTGTCCATTGAAAGCCCATTATCACTGCACACTGTTGATTGGCTTAGAGCAATGAAGTACAGCAAGGAATAAACGAACTCAACATTTAATTGTAATCGAGGCAAACAGCCATTACCTGAGCACATGGAGAAGAACAGTTTCCACAAGGTATCATGGGGAATAACATGTAAGCCTTGCGGGCACTACATAAATTATCATATTTATCAACACCCACTATCACTGGTGTATTCCAAATGATGAAAACATCCTGTCCAACCTGGAGATGACTGTCTGGCCAATGGTGCTACCAACAAACTCAACTTTACCCAGCTTGCATGTGGCTACAAGAAGGTACTCTCCTGTGCTTATGGGTGCCCAAAAGTCAATGGCATTTTCCTTCCAGGGTTCACTCAGTAGTGCCGACATTCTCAGTGGTTTACACTCATGGGCTTGTGTCACAACCTTGCATGAATGACATTGCTGGATGTGAGCTTCTACCATTTGGTCCAGGGAACCAGACTCTGGTCCTGAGGTACTCAGTATCCCTCATGAGCAAGCTGAACTGCTTTTCCTCCTATAGCCCTGGCACCACTTTGCATTCTCCTCACGCTACCAATTCACCTATTACTGCTAACTCTGTGAAGACTGAATCAGACTGTAGCCCAAGGTTTTCTTTTCTTGTGCTGTGAAGTACCCTCTTGCCATTGCACTCTTAAGTTTGTTCAGTTCTGGATCTTGACTTGTCTCTTGTAACAGCTCTTCCCACAAGACTGCGTCCTGCAGTGCCACTTGTGTCACTGCGCTGATGTCCTTTTCGAACAGCTCCTTGTGCTCACCAACAGTCTACTCTATCCTGCTGTCGGCTCCTGTGTGACAGTGCCAGAGTGGCTCCAGACATCTGAAGTTGTAGTCAGCCTCAGTTACCTCTGCATGGGCACTCTTTCCAACTGCATAGTTGACTTTGAAGTTGAATCCTTGCAGGTGGACTCTCATCCATTCAACGTGGAGCAGGGCAGTGGCTAGTGATTGGTGAACAGTGGCATCAGCAGTCTGTGGTGCATGTCAACCTCAAACATATCTGAGACCATACAAGAGGATCTGGTCGGCAAGGACTCCCCATTTGACAGCTTTTGCTTGTTTCTCTAGCTGTGAATATCTAGTCTGTGTCTATCAATGCCCTTGATCAATAGGTGACAGGTCTCCTTGTGGGTTTGTTGATATATGATCATTGTAATGATCCCGCAAGATAGAAACCGTAAGTGTAACGCATGCGCTCAAGTCATTGTTGTAGGACCCGCCATCTTAGAGAGTTCATGGTTATTACATACTGTTGAGTTATTGTCCTGTGTGGTCCATTGCCTGAAGCAGCACTTATCAACAGGGTTGTACTGTTTCATGGTGACGGTCATGCATCTGTCTTGAGCTTGGTTTTTTTATGTGGATTGAAGTATGCCATGACAGTGTCTCCTGAAAGCATTGCCTTGTTCAAGTGCTTGCTGACACCCTGGTGTCCACTGGAACTGTGCCCCCTCCTTGATGAGAGCTGTTATTGGTGCTTTTGCCTATTGAAAGCCCTCGTGACGTCAGCATTGGTGCCTGTGAAAAAGAAGGATCGCTCTTCAGCTGTGGACTGGAGCAGACCTGCTGCATGTAATGCTGTCATCTTGTTGGGGTCAGGTGCAATTCCTTCAATGGAGAATACTTTGCCCAAAAAATTTATAGAAGGCACCTCATTGCGATTATATGCTGATGACACAACTGCTTATGCCTCAGATACATCTCCTGTTGTTTTAGAACACATTATTAACTCAGATCTTCAAGTAGTGTGTACATGGCTCCAGCATAATTACTTGCAAATCAATGCAACAAAAACCCAAGTGATGGCCATTGGCCCAGTAAATTATAGATATACTATTAATCTGCAAGATAATAATATAGAGCTGACTGATAGTTTGAAGATTCTTGGTGTCACTTTAGATGAAAGAATAACATTTAAGCCTTATATACAAGAACAACTTAAGAAGGCATGTGCTAAGGCAGCTGCCCTGCGTAAGCTGTAAGTTTATATCACAAGATGTTATGATTTGCCTTTACAAAGCATATGTATTACCTCACCTAGAGTATTGTAGCCCACTCCTGCTAGGAATAAGTAATGGACTCAAAAACAAGTTAGAGGATACTAATTACTATATCCTAAGGACTATCCTAAGGTATTCAAGTTCAGTGTTTTATGATTTTCTCCTTAACGTAGCTGAATTGCAGAACCTAGAGACAAGGAGGCAATTTCAGTCATTAGTCATTTTATACAACAGTTTAAGAGGCCAGGGACCGGAATATCGTAGTGAGTTTTTTAATGTTTTAAATGTTCACATTTAAACAAGCTCTTAGCTCCTAGGTGACGTGTGGTTAAATAAAGTATTATTATATTTGCAGTAAAACTATCTGTATGCACAGTGTTATAAAGCGACACAGGGCGCAAAGCGTAACCTGTGCGCACAAGCGAAACTCAAAAGGTATAACCATATGAGAAAAAAAATAATAATAATAATAATAATATTAAAAATAAAAAAATTATAATAATAAAAAATAAAATATATATCTATATATATATATATATCTACATGGCTAAAAACTATAATCTAGGCATATAAATGTTTGTAGTGTCTCTCGTTCTTCATGGCTGATAGTCAGGCTTTGATCTTAGGTCTTCATATCATAACTTTGAAAGTTCTCGCTATATTTAGGGATGACGACAAGACTGCCTTTTGCATGGCCTCTAAAACTTGATTCGCCTTACGTCCTACCAGTGACTGAATTGAGGTTTCGGTTTCTCTCGACCAGCCTCCCAACACGTCCATGATAATGTTATGTTGAATCACCTCGTAACCTCTATACTGCTGCTTCAATTCCCACCTTAACGGGCCATACTTCATCGTCTTCTCCTCGCTCTTTTTCTCTCGGTTACTAATCCAAGGGCAGCTCATCTCTAAGGTCAGCACTTTCTTGTTTGCATGATCCACAATCCTCGCGTCTACACGATTGGCTCGAACCTCCTGGTGGTCCGCATACACGGGTACATCCCACCATGCTTCCACTTGTTCTGACCTGTACTCCGGCTTGGGCATTACTGGCGAGTACCACGGTGGTACTTCCTCGAGAAGACCCTGGTCATGTAAGATCTCATAAAACAGGACCTTTAGAGCCATGTTGTGTCTGAATAAATACTTGGTCTGAGCCAACGCAGTGCACCCGGACAGGATATGAGAGACACTCTCTTGGGCATGGCCACATATTCTACACTTCACATCCCCAGAGCAACTTGTGTGAGTCTTTTTGCTAGTGTAGAGCTTTGTTGGCAAAAGTTGCTCGTACAGTTCAAACGCACCGGCAATAGTATACGTGGGACATGATCTCCATGTTCTCAGCCAGCTGAAACATCCGTTCGTGCACAACTGTTCATCGTCCTTTCTCTCTCTCAATAGCTTCCCCTGCCATTCTAGGCCACGTACGTCCCTCTCATACTTCTCCTCCACACATTCTTTCAGCACTCCCTTCACACGTTGCGGTGGGATGGCCTCTCCACTGGTCATAACACATACAGGTTCCGGGTGTTTAAGATGAAGGTCAACACCCAACTCCGCCGCAAACTTTGCCGCATCTTTCACTATTGATTTATGGCCGGATGACTCGGCTCTTTCGTCAAACTCTCTTACCATTCTCATCGCCGGGTCTTGGTTCTCATACATTCGAATCGCTGCTTTGACCTTGGTCACTTTATACTCCATCTCCACCGCACGTAGACCTCTTCCGCCTTGTCCCCTCGGGAGGTACAAGAGAGCCGTAGAACCACCTGGGTGTTTCCCGCCATTTTCCACTATGATCTTGCGCACTTCCCTGTCCAAGATCTTCAACTCTGTTATCGGCCAATGTTGAGTCCACATTAAGTAACCCAACACCGGCAAGGCAAACTGGTTAGAAGCCGCCACCCGGTTAAGGTCTGAGAGGGGACTGGACCAGATGATCGACAGTCGACGCAGGTACTCCCTTGCTGCACATTCAAGTACCATTTTCTCTTCCTGGACTAAGCTCTCAAGAACACCAAGAAACTTATACTGTTTTCCTTCTTCAAGTGATGGTAATCTTCCTCCAGCTATATCTCCTCCTAAATTCTCCTGGGAGTGAATCCCTCTCCTTATATGGACCACAGCACATTTCCTTGGATTCCACTGTAGTCCGATGTCTTCCATAGCCACTTGCGTTGATTCTAGCACTCGGTTCAACTTGGTCTCGTTAGCTGCGAATACTTTAAGATCGTCAATATACAGCAAATCAGTCACTGTGGCACTGATTGGTTTAGATAACTTGTATCCCTCGGAGGCACTTATCTTCCAGGCCACGGGATTCAAGCAGATCGTGAAAAGCCTCGGGCAGAGCGCATCTCCCTGTGGTAATCCTTTCTTAAACATAATAGGATCAGACACTTCCCACCCATGCCGCGTGTTGGCAATGATTCTCGTCTTCCAGCTCTTACACAACTTACTTCTGTGTTTTATGATTTTCTTATTATTATTATTATTATTATTATTATTATTATTATTATTATTATTATTATTATTATTATTATTATTAACTGACTCATTTTGATGTTCAGGGTCAGTCTATGACTCTGCCATAGGTGTGAGATGTGCTTTAATCCTCAGTCTTGCTCATCCAGTGCTGCCCTAAAGACCAAAACGTCATCATAGATACTGATGGTGTTAGGTACCAGGGACATGTTTTTGTGAACCTCATTGAATATTTCTTTGGCACTGTTCACTCCAAAGTGTAGCCTCCTAAAATACTCAAGTCTGCAATACGTACAGAAAGTGGCAAGCTTCCAGCTCTCTAGTTAGCCATCATTCATGTCTAGGTGCCAGAAGTAGTTGGCCCCATTCAGTCTGGTTACCACTTCACAGAGGGTGGGTATGGCATGTCTTGTCCTCTTTATGTACTTGTCAACACCAATCACACTTTCACCATCTTCTTAGGAGTGACTGTCACATTGCTATACCAGTCTGTTGGCTCATTGCCTACATCCTCTATTATGTCCAGCCTGTGCCGTCGGTCTAGTATTTCATCAAACTTGTCTTTCAGGGGTATGGATATCCTTCTCTGCTTCTGAATCACTCATGGTGCATTGGGTACCACATGCAACTTCACAGCCACACCCTAAAGTTTTCCAATACTGGTGAAAACATCCTTGACTGGGAGGGGTGCCTTTGTAGTCTGCTTCATGTGGTAGTCCACGAGACCCATGTTTTGTGCTGCCTGCTGGTTTAATCGTGCTGTGTTCCCTCCTGCTATCCTGATTTACTGTTTTCTAGTTTTCCATTGAAATAATATTTTAATTTGTCTTGGTTTATGCATTTTACCGTTAATAACAGGTAAATGAAAATGGGGCAAACAAGCCAGGCACATCACAAGATGAAACTGTCAGAAGCGTTTACAAAGTATGTAACACTTAAGTCCTCTAGTAAGTGTGAAGTCTTTCTGAACAGAAAATTAGTTTTTATATGCAGTGTACTGTAAAGCTAATTACCATGATTGCAGAAGTTTTCACATTTCAGCTTCCTTTGAAAGAGAGGCTGACATGAACTCGGAAATGGCCTAATTTTAAATCTCTTCTGAACAAACAGCCTTCTCGATGAGCAAATAAAATTAACTTTACTGCCAACGATGAAGGAACCATTCCACAATTGAACAGGAACGCAAAAATGAAAATACAATACAAGTGGACTAATAAAGTAAAATGAAGACACTTACAAGAACTCCATAACGTGAGAAATGGCAGGCAAGTCCTTAAGATAGTTCGCTCTCTTAGAAACACAAATATGGCCGACTCCTTTGGCCGAGCGCATGAGTCCCCGGTCAGCGGGTTTACTAAAAAAAAGTCCTGTTATCATGTTGGCTGGCACGAAACTCTGCATCTTCCATAATTCTGCTCCCCAGAATACTGTCTCATATTATGACAAAGACCAATACATGCTGTAAACCATATCTCAGATGCATACCTTGTGCACCAATTGGTTGTAAATTTACTAACCCAGAACAAAAAAATGGCCAACTTTATGTAAGTGTGAATTGATTTACCACTGAGGCACTAACTGGGGACTGGACTCAATTCAAATCAAAATGTTGGATTTAGGGGATTATTTCACAGAGAGGGGAAACCGGAGTACCCAGAGGAAAAAAGAAAACACTCGGAACAGAGTAGAGAACCAGCAAATGTATGAAGCAGAGATTGCAAATCAAACCTGGGAGATGTTAATGGAAAGCAAGCACTCTCACCACTGAACCATCCCTCCTCCACAGGTGAAAACTTTCAAGCCAATTTTCAGCTGGCAGCCCAATCAACTCCCCTGTTCCCCCACTGCCAGGCATAACCGTGAAAGGAGCATTAGGTCTTTAAGGGAGCCTTACCTGTACAGTGTACATGTAGGTCTTTGCGTCTGTAATAGTGAGGGTGCCATGAGTGTGACTGTTTGAGGTACAGTACATGTACCCACAAAATCACATAATTTTGAAACTTCAACTTAGTTTTCTTTTGTTACTGTTGTTTTTGACGAAGAGTGAAATACTAGCATTTTGTGAGGGCATGGTTTCTTCTTTAGAAAGGGGAAATGATAGATGCTAAAGATCCCACCTTAGGAGCATGGTTTGAGGCAAGGATAATGGACATAGCAGATGAAAATGACCCAAGTTCCATTCTCTATCATGTTGTTTTTGACGGGTAAGATTAGATGAGTTAATCTGAAACTTGTACACATGTACAATGTAGTCTCCCAAGGTGTAGTCTCCAAAGGTAAAGTTAGTAAACCTAAAAAATGGGTCTTTCTTGACCAGTTAGTCTGTATGTCAGGTAACAGGTTGTGTTTTCCAGATAAACAGACCACATATACATACATAGCCAAACAGTTTCCTTCAATTGTTCCCCTCAATCAATTGATCAGGGAAATTGTTTGCCTTTTTCGTTAACCTAGACTCAGTTGTTCAAAAGGTGGATAGCGGATCAGGGCTGAAAGTTTACGACCCACTGGTCGCAAATGCAACTAGATTTTTGTTTTGCCCTAAAAAATCAGCTGTGATGGCACTTGTGCACCTTACCTGGTAGTGCAAGTGCTCCCAAAACCAAAAATAAACTTTGAGCCCCTGCAGATGAATCAATATCCAGCAGATAAGCACCAGCAAAGCCTATTGAGTATCCAGCAGATAGTGCCATCCACCCTAAGAACAACTGGGGCTTGCTCAAAACAAATAATTACTGTGTACTGTGAGCTGTACTTTGCAGTAGCCCTGGTCGTCAACCACCTACCTGATAGACCTCATGTAATTGCCTGCAACAGATATACTAGTACCTGCAATAAGAACCTTGTTAAGTGCAGGGTTTTCATTAAGAAATGTAGTAGCAGGAGAATAGTGTAAAGTAGCAGGAGATGGTGAGGGAGCGAGCGAAGCTCGGTCCCCTCTAGGGGGCCATGCCATCAAAATTTAGCCGGAGAATTCTGCGTAGTAGGCGGAGAATTCTCCGATCTCCGATGCCTAATAAACACCCTGTAAGTATGCATGTTTTCTTCATTATTTAGATATGAGGAAGACGAAATAAACAAGCTTCCTGAAAGCTCAATTAGACCTATAGCAAGAACAGCTCTAACATGGGATCAGGTAGTTAAGACATGGCTTGTACATAGAGTATACATCTCGCATTGTTTTCCCTCAATCATGCCTCAAACTCCTCTTTTTACTTGACATGTACCTGTCACTACAAATCGTGACAAACCATCATTATATTTTTTTTGGTAGGCTTGAACTAATAGCTTTATTCCTGAATGTCAGAAACGTGCAATTAACCACACCTGCATGTAACCATCTTGTTTGTGAAGGTGTGCAACGTTCATACTAAAAGGAAATGAATGCAGATGTGGCAAACCTGATGTTTCTAAATTGCCTCAGCAGTTGTCTTTCTTTCAAAATTTGTACATTATAATTATAGTCACTTAATGTTCCTGACAACAATCAGCAACAAGATAGTAATAGGACCGCTTAATGAACTGTTCATCTTAAGAAAAAAATAATACTTAGGACACAAGTTTAAATCCTTGTTTGCAGTCTCAACTATCAAACACATGGCCTCGGAAAAATGTTCAGAATCACATGTTGGACAAAACAAAATGCTCTTCAGGGAGTTGGAAGAGACAATATCTTCGGACAAAGTTTGTTAAAATTTAGGTTTTATCTTCTTTTTGTCATCTAGATTTCAGTTGGTCAGGTAGTGATGGCAAATTATAATCCTGACGAGCCGGATGAGCGAGGCTACTGGTATGACGTCAAGATCACTAAAAAGGTAATTGTTGGACATTTTGGGTCGGTTATTTTGAACATTTTAACTTAAACATCGTTTATGGCATCAATAGTACCTTCCCTCAATTTGTCTGCGATCTTGCCCTTCTCAAAAATGCGCAAATCATGAGTCGATCCAGGCCAGCGTGCCACAATGTTAGTAAGAAAGGCATCGCTATCACAAACTGCTTGGGTGTTGACACAGTAAAACTGCTTTCTGTTGATAAATGCCATGGCATTTTCCTTGTTCGGACATAAGATCCTAATATGGGTGCAGTTGATGGCCCCCATCACACCTGGAAACTGAGCAAGATCATAAAGCCTTTGTTTCAGGTGTTACTTAAGTCATCAGGAAATCACAGGAAATGTCCTTTCCATTTCGAGATTGCCTTCGACACCTTGTGAATGATGGTGCATGCAGAAAACACCAGCATGCCAAATAAATCACCAATAACTTGCTCGAAAGATCTAGGCACATAAAATCTCAGAGCAATTAGGACTTGCTGCATCGGTGTCAGCGGCAGACCTCTCCTTGTTCGATGTTTAAGATCTTGCTCTAAAATTTTCATGAGGTCAACAACTGAATCCTTTCTGAAGTGAAAGCGAATTCGAAAATCTTGGCCATCATATTCCTCTAAAGGGTTCAATTTGTCCCTAAGGAACCAAATTTTTCTAGACCACAAATGACGTCGATTGGCATACTCCCTTAACTGTCTGCAACGCAGTAATCCATCCATTTTAGAATGGCTAGCAATGAAAGTTCTCCCCCAAATAATCCGTATCCATGGTTTAAATATGGTTAGACGGTGACTTTCATAAATGCTGTTTTAACTTCGTTTCAATAACCGACCCTGTGTTTTAAGGTCCTGTTTTTGTTTTTGTTGTTGTTGTTGTTGTTGTTGTTGTTTTTAACAGCTCATTAATTGCACAAAGCAATCTGGTGTACTTGTCTTGATGTCACATGTACTGACCTGGGATTTGAACCTGAAGAACAGTTTCAACGTTCCACTGGGTTCTTTTACCGATATCTATATTTAACTTAATTTGACAGTATGATGGTCTAACAAGAAACAGTAGAGAACTTTATGCAAGATTACTGTTAGGGTAAGTGTCACATTAGGCATGTTACAAGTAGACTATTTTATGGCTCTTCATTCCAAAATCTCCTGGCCATAAGGTCTATTTTGGGAGTGAGTGGTTAGGAGTGGGGTTTGTGTGGTGTAGTGGGTGTAAGTTTGTGGGGTTCACTAGCGCCAGTAAATGGAGCAAAGGTAAATCGAACACACGCTTCATGACACAACTGTGGCTTCAATAAACCAGGGTGATGGTAGACAGTCGATTGAGAGCACAGACACACCAAAAACACAACCGAGCCCGGATGCTGAGCATGCGTTAAACTAACGTGTCACTGACCAGTACTGGCGTAGATTGTTAAGCGACACACTAGGCGATTTTGATTGCCAGCGAAAATCACCAGTAAATTTCGTCACTGCGTGGTATGGGCACACCTGGCGATTTTATATGCTGATCGCAGTGAATCTCTACTCTACTTTTGTTCCCAGGCATCTCTGTTGTCCGCCATTTTTGGTCATTCAGGTGATAAAATCGTAGGGTTTTATTGGTTGAATCGTTCAGCAATTCACTGTGAAGGGTGTAAAAAATCGCAGGAGCAGGCACACCAGGCAAGGTGTGGCAAATTTAATCGCCGATATCTGACATGCTAGATATTGGTGATTTTATGTGCCAATTACAGTGATCGGTAAAAATCGCAATCACAGCACCAGGCATATGAGGTGATTTTGTATTAAATTTCCTAGTGTGTTGGAGGCTTTGGGCAACTGCTGGACAACTTTAAAGGAAAAGTATAAATTCCAGATTCCATGTAATTTTACTTTTGCCAGAAAAAAAAAGTATGGGTAGTAATGTACTACTTACCAGGTTGTGAGATTCCAAAGTGTAACATAACATTTTAAAAATTGTCTTCAAATGTGCTCAACAGTTGACTTTGGATGCTGCCACTTTGAAAACAATACTGTAACCTGGCCACACACATGTGACAAGTTCAACCCAAGTGGTGGGAAATGGTCTTTCCCTTCGATTCCTTTGTCTTAAGAATCCAAACCTTCATCGGATCATTGTTTTGATTTTGTTCACATTATGGTTCGAATTGGTGAGGTTCAAGTGCAGCCATTATTGTAAGCTGTTGTGTCACAAGTGAGTGGCCAGGTTGCTAAGCACCATAAAAAATGGTAGCTTGCAAAGGAATTTCAGTTGCCTTCAAAACCAATTTTAGAGGCAAATTTCAGCGGATTGGAAATGTCTGTCCAATCTCAGTGCAGTCAGTGTCATAACCTTATATATAGTTTTTTAATGGCAGAGATGAAAATTATATCATTTTCTTGTGTTTACTTCTCCTGTAACACTTCCAAAACTTGTTTGAGGGGCATGCTGCAGTGATCTTCATGCAAAGAACCAACTGGTATGCACATTTTCTGGTAATGAGGTTAGCATTTGTACTCAGGAGATCATATGTTGCATCATGCAAAATCAAAGATTCCACACACAAGAAGAAATCCCTGCCCAACTCTCATCCTGTTGTGACACCTCTTCCCTCGCCCCTCATCCCTTGAACTGTTGCAAATGGCCCATTATCAGTAATAGGCATACTTACTGATTTTAAATTACATTTTTTTAAGAACCAATACAGATGATACCGTTGCACAGGAATGTCGGCTTAAATTTATAGACAAAGAGATCTTCAAAATTGAAACCCCCCCAGGTAATTACATTATGGCAAAAACGATTTACTTGTTTATGAGTTCAATTAAAATACCATGATGTGCATGATACCACAGGCAGCTCAAGGACATGTTATTTTTGCTTGCAAATGCAAAAGAAAGAAGGGATTTTTGGCAAATTAAAGTCTTTGTTTTCTCACAATCTTTCAATAGGATTTCTTGTAATATGAAGCAACATACAGTGCATTATTTCAAGTGCTTTGAAATTATTTTTTTGTGATATCACTCATTAGTTGTTTGGGCCAAAAATAAGAAAATGCAAGTGAGACAAGAACAACTGCAATTGTTTTCATAGTTCATGTACACTGTAACTCTTGGCCAAGTGTGAAGAAAATATATATGGACTTCAGGTTATTGTTTATCTTTTTGAGCCACTCAGAGATTGTATACACTAAACTTTGAGGTGGTCAGGGATAGACTAAGTTTGTTTTTCCTTGCAGATCCCAGCAGTTCAGGGGAATGTTTGCGTTCTTTAAACGAGAAAAACTCGCCAGCTAAGCGTATGTACATGTACCCTGCTAAACCTGCATACCGGTACTTCTCTTTTTGGGTTTGAGTATTCCTGCATGCAGGGCCATTGTAATGAGATGTGATAATTTGGGGGTTAGTCCAAGAGAGACATCTGCAGTCACTGGCACTGCAACCACGTGCACATTCTGAACATATACATGTTAGTGCGAATGTCTATTTGAATTCAAGAACTTCAGAATACAGGGCCACATTGAACCATCCATTAAAGAGCTGGCTTGCTTGCTCATTGCTGTGAATGGACTTGTTCTGCTGCCAAGCCGAGCGAGCTAGCAATTATGTGTAAAATGTTTTCATGGTGGCCATTGTAATGTTATTGAGCAGTTAAACAGAGTGTGCCACTGACAAAATGGTTTTAATGAACAAACAAAACACACATACAAGAGCACATGGAATAGTAAATGCACAGACTCCTGAAATTGACTTACTATTAAATACCTTACATCACAGCCCTGTACACGGTAGCTGCTCCAGTTATCAACCTCATCAGTAAAGCAACACAACAATAGCCAACCCAGCAGAGTGAGATTTCAGAGTTAATTAATTTGTCCTGATTTTGTTCATATAATAGCCTCCTTTCCCAGTTTAGCTGCAGCACTTTTTGACTACATTTCTAATGTCTTAGCACCATTTCTGAAAGGTTCGTGAAGACATAGGCTTTCTCATGCTTTTTTATGATTCTTTGGTATTTGTAAACATGTAACATGTAGCAAAATTATATTTCACTTATTTACATTTCATCTTTTTTAGGACAAGTGAAACCCGATTGTAGCTTCTGTAAAGATAATCCCAACAAGACCTGCAAACATTGTGCATGCCATAAGGTGACTTATTCCTGAAGTTCTGTAGTCGTAATTTGCTATTGGGGATGGGGGGTTGTATTTGCATGTAACAGTGATGGTGAGTGACATGAGAACAAAATAGTCGGCCAAGAAACTTCCTGATGGTAGTTGTACAATGTAGAGGGTCACATGTGCGTATGGGATATGCTGGATCATTTAGGACATTGGCCAGAAATGCTTGTCAATCTACATTGTCTGTCAAGAACGTATGTTTTATGAGTCAAATGAGTCAATGAGTCATGAGCCAATGAGACTCACAGTCAATATAGCAATAATTTATTGATTAAGCCTAAGCCCTCGTTTCAGTAATTAGGGTTAGGGTTAGCTTTCATTTTATGGATTTGGGTAACTCGAGGTTAGGGCTTAGGGTTAGGGCTAGGGTTAGCTTTCATTTCATGGATTTGGGTAACTGCACTAACTCGTTGACTCATTGATTCATGACTCATTGACTCATTGACTCATAGACTCTTTTACTCATAAATACTGAAGACTCTGTCTGTCAGTTGATTAATCAAGCAAGTGATTATCAGACACCAGAGGCTGTAGGCTTCTGTTGAAACATTCTCAATAAATTATTCACATTCAAATGTGCTGTGTTAGAATGTGTTATAAGTATTATCATGCTATTTGTGCAATTCTCAGTTAATCATTCTACCAAGTGGTAATGACTTGTGACCATTTGCATTGGGAGCAAAACTCATTTTTGGCAAGATGTAGTATAGGCACTTACCAGTTTCACAACCAGAAATTAAAGTTTTCACCAATTTTCCTAGAAATTGGCAAGTGGCCCTGAAATACATGTACATGTAAGCAGGGTTAGGGCATGGGGGCTTAATATGGAGTCTGCAAAAGTAGCTCTCTATTGCTTTTCTTCTGTCTGGTCCACATGGATCTGTTTAGGGGTACCCAGCACAGAACGTTCCATGCGTTCCAACGCAACATTTATTTACAATACTCGGAATTCAAACAATCCATAAATGGGCAATGCAGTTCAACAGCTGGCACATCGGTGAATGCATAAGCTATGAACTACGATGAATGGTAAAAAAACTAGACAAATAAACACACACAAGAAAATACACGATTAGTCAAATTCACATGCAAAAAAAGCCTAGAGCACAAACGCTAAAGTAACTCACAATTCTGTGCAATCCATCTAGGAACGTGGCAATCTACAATGCAACAGGTGAATCTTGATCGCCTCAAACTTGAGCATGTGCTTGACATGTGATGTGCCCGATGGCACTACAAACGGGCCACTGATTTGAAAGGTCCAAACAACAGGGCTGCCGATTGGCCCAAACAGGATGTGTCCCCCCCCCCCCGTGGAATGTTTGAAGAAGGTTAAACTTGGTAATTTTGACAACTGTGCACCTCCACTAACATTTCACGTGCACTTCCACTAACATAATATACTGCATGACCTGTACACAATGCATTAACATTTACACACAAAACAGGGAGAAAACATGACAGACTTGTTAAAACCAGTCACATTTCAGTCTACCCAACCACTCCAGTCAAAACCTGACTGTCTGTGGTCTCTCTTTTCACCTAGGCAGGATGGAGAGCCACAAAAATCTGGAACAAAAATTCATCTCTCAAATTGGCACTTCTATCACAATGGAAAAAGTGAAAGATACGCATTTTATCGAATTATTTGTGTGTTTTTGTTACCATGCTCCCACCAGTGGCATTGCTCCACTATCTGATATAGAAACCCATCACAGCCTGCAGTCCCTTGATTTGCTCAGACAAAGGTGTAATGCTCCAAACATCAGCTTTCAAGTCTCCTTACAGTGGTCAATTCACCATTATCAACTCATTTGGTACATTTAACATCTTCCCGGGCAATAGTCTAAGGATTTCAATTTCTCTTTTGCTACAGTGTGGTGGAAAGGAGAACCCTGGTGATCAGCTGCTTTGTGATGAATGTGACATGGCCTATCACATTTACTGTTTAGTTCCCCCACTGAAAGCAATCCCTGATGAAGATGAATGGTGAGTGTTATGATTGGTGTTTGCAGTTTAGATTGGAGCAGACTTAACTCAACAACCAAACCTTATTTTCAATGTTAAATTGTGGTCAGACATCCCTGTCGTGCAGACAGCGGTACCAGACCTGTTTGGGATGTTGGACCCCACACAGCCTGATCCTACCTGTTACTACAGCAGTACAGTTGTGTAGTACAATTGTAAGGCCAGCAGATGTCACCAATTAATTTTCTCACTTGGAGCCGCCATGTTTTGTCTTAATAATCACAATCATGATTCACTTAGTTATTTATCCATGTAATCCCTTGGTCATTCGCATGTGTAAAGCAGACTAAGTTGTTATCTCAAGAAGAAAGTGTTGACATTGTGAATGACGATATGTGTAGTCTTCTTATGGTCGAAACTCCTTCAGGTGCCACATCTGTGACATTTAAAGGCGGCCACACTGCCAGTTACATAACAAATATAGTGGTTTGGCCAGGTTTTAACCTGCAGCCTCTTACCTCCTGTCATATCTCAAGTTTATAATGCCATTTGCAGGTATTGTCCACAATGCAAAAATGATACATCAGAGGTGAGAGAATAACATTGTTTTGAAAAGCTCCTTGCCATTCTTTTTCAACATTGTGAACATACAGTTTTGAGATACACATGTACAGCTATAGTTCAAAATACCGGTAGTGCCTTTAGAGGAATCAGTTGTAATTGAAAAGTGTGTAAAGGTGCCCCCCCCCCCCCAACTTAGTATAAGGGCCTAGCTCTCAAGAGTCTCCTGCAGCTTACTGGTAGAATGTTCATACTGCTAATCAACTCTGTTAGGAGCACTCCCAGCGGACTGGAATCAGATATTGTAATAGTTCCTATGATTTTCAATACGCAGGATTGTTTGGGCAGTGTCACAAATTTTGATTGTTTATTTTTCATTTAAAGGTTATACATGCTGGTGAGAAGTTAAGAGAAAGTAAGAAAAAGCAAAAGATGGCATCTTCAAATTCAAGTGCAAACAGAGACTGGGGCAAGGTACGTCTGCATGGTCCATGTCTCCATGGGCAGCAGGGTGGCACATGGTAAGAGCACTCGCCTCCCACCAATGTGGCCCAGGTTCATATCCTGGATGGTATCATTATGAGTTTGTTGTTAGTTTTCTACTCTGCTCCAAGAGGTTTTTCTCCCAGTGCTCCAATTCTCTTCTCCTCAAAAACCAACATTTCCGAATTCCAGTTGATCTGGAGTGTCCCCAAGGGCTTTGACACAATTAATAAATTAATAAAAATTAATAAAAATGTTGATGAAGATGATGACAAATTATTGTCATTACTAATAACAGGGCGGAAAGTCAGTATATAGCCTTAAAATTCGCCTTTGTTCTTCTGGTGCCAGGGCTGCAAAAACCAAGTCAAAATTCTAAGGCAAGGGATCATCAAGATTGCTTAGCGAAGAAATTAGCACTGTGGAAAGATGGTAAAACAGCTGAGCTGTTACGAGAAGGGCAAACGATCCCAAAATGCCTCGTTAGCAGTGATCCATCTAGAATCAGGCACTAGTGAGTCCTGGGACTCGTACAGCATAAAATCTGTGAGTCCCAGATACAGGAGGATGAGTCCTTGGGCGTCCTTGCTCAATTCGTTTTGGTTTTTTTCCTACATAGGTACTTTACAATACATGAAATTGCCATCTTTTCATAGACTAACCAAGAGTACTTTTTCAGCCATGGCTCAAAAAATCTTCGTTCTTTTGATTTTCCTCGTGCTTTTTCTTTGTTTGTCTATTGCAGTTACTGCTTCTTGCTCTTGTTGACTCTCCGTTCGATTTCGCAAATGAGAGCTTTGTTTGTCCCTCCAGGGGTTTAATTTTGTTTGTTTGTTTGTTTGTTTTTGGTTTGTTTGTTTGTTTTTT
>BLFK01000601.1:79729-175719 GCA_014634185.1 Astreopora myriophthalma | reverse complement strand
CCCCCCCCCCCCCCCCCAAGAAACAGCTTAGTCTTTGTGTATTCCAAGCATTTTGTTCATTCCGTTATCGGGAGCAGAACAAACAGAATCGGTCCAAAAAGAACAGGTAAGCTGAAATTCTGTGTATTCGTATTTCGGGAGAGTCCTAAAAGCCAAGAGAGAATGTACCCTAAATCTCTCATGTGTTCTTGCAGACCCCTGCACCCTGGACGAAGGAAGGGAAGAAGTTAATAAAGAACCTCGGCTTACAGATGGTGGTAAGAAGAAAAATAAAACTGTTTGCTTTTATGTCTGGTTTGATTGTTCCTTGTTTGAATGACGCAAAGAAATCTACCAAACATCAGCTACACTGTTGTTTAACTTGCTTAACTGTTGTGCATAAGTAATAGAGCATTCAAATTTACGTGCTACGTAAAGACAGTAAATAAAAACAAAAAATAAGTTTCCCACTCGGAAAGCAGCTGCTTGGTATGTTCAAGATTAAGAAGAAACTGCAAAACTCAATAAATCGTAAAGTCCTGAAGGTTCTTCTAGAAAATGCGCTAACATCCAAAATAAAGCAGACGTTTCGAGGCCGATCTGTCTTGGCGGTTTTAAAACCACCGAAGACGATGGAGCACCCTTGAAATGTCTGTTTTATTCAGTCTGCCTGTTATGTTGTCAAGCGTAAACTCCAGATTGTTTCACGCAGGCTTGGTTGGGGGACGGGGAGGGGATAAAACGCCAGAGGAAAAAAAGAACACAGGCTTGCTACACGTGAGAGGGAAGAGTCTCCGGTGATTGCTTCCTCTTAACTCTTCGCTTCGCCGACCTTAAAAGAGAAACAAGACCGCCTCCTGGATTGGCTTGAGAACAGTGCACCCAAAGGGACAAACAAAAATTCACTCTAACCCAGATACTTATGATGGGCCGAGAGCAGGCAACTTTATCATTAACTTTTAATTTGCACTGCAGTGCAAATTAATGTTGCCGTGGCAATGGATGTGACGTGACTCCGGCGCGATAGAGAGAGTAGACCAAATCGGCTAACTCAATGTTGTACCCAATTCAAATCCTTTGGGAATAAAACGTTTTGTTCCAAGTATTTCCATATCATTTAAATGTGAATGCTATAGTATAATGCAAATACAATAAACAAAGAATCTTAACCCCGGAACATTTGAATTCGTTACAGCATTGAGTTAGCCGATTTGGTCTATCGGAAATGTTCGAGACGGCGTGATGTCATGCACGCTAAAAATCCGTCAACAGCCACCCCCGGACAGGGTTCGTGTGACACTTGCAATTCGCAACCGAAAACAAAAATAAATGCAGGGTTACGGCGAAATAAATCTCAGAAACTCACGTGGCTTTATTTTCTGATTCTTGTACTTGCGAAGTGCAAGTGTCACACGAACCCTGTCCACGTCGTGCGCTTGGGGAGATGGCAAGTGTCAATTCGCATTTTTGATCGACCACTTTTGGCGACATCCTATGACGATGGCGCTGTGGCGGTGATTGTGAAAATTCGCGGCATGACTTAAGGTGGTTAGAAGCAAGTGAATTTCACGGTTTTTGGAATAGAACTGCGAAAATTACCAGGCTTTTACTTGCCCGAGGCTGGATAGCGAGGGAGGTGCGGAAGTAGAAGAAAATGGACACAATACAGAAGGCTTTCAGCTCAGGCGGCTGTTGGAGTTGCATGCCTTGTCTTGCTTCTACTTTGTCGGGGGCGCCATCGGCAAGCGACTCAAAATCCCACAAAATTGCGGAAGACCACACAAAGAGCAAAAGCTAAGTTAACGTCATTCATCTGGCTTACGTTACATAATAATAATATAATAAGGAATTTGCAGTGGCACCTCCACAGAGTGGCTATTCGTCCACTGAAATACGGATCGAATTGGAATTTGGAAATGTTGGTTTTTGAGGAGGGAGGAGAAAACCGGATTACTCGGAGAAAAACCTCTCGTTGGTTTTTGAGGAGGGAGGAGAAAACCGGATTACTCGGAGAAAAACCTCTCGGAGCAGAGAAGAGAACCAACAACGAACTCAACCCACATATGGTGTCGAGTCACCATATGTGGGTTGACTCACCACTGCGCCATCCATACTCCCCAAAACATTTGGGATCAAAAGATGCAAAATTCGAAATTTTATGGGGTATTTCTCCCGACCACTTGAATCTAGCCGAGAGCAGCCGTCAGAAAATACAGTAATTGTATGAGATCAAAGAGCGTGCGCAACGTCACGCTGCCTCGAACAGTTCGGATTGTCCCCCAGTGGTCATACAATGAATGAGTAGTCGTAGGAAAGCTCGAGCAGTTAAAGATTTACACTGCTCGTTATATTTAAAAATTCGCTCAAAATTTCACGAGCCTTTAGGCGAGTGCAATTTGAAAGAATTTTCAAATATCACGAGTGGTGTAAATCTAAATTGCACTCGCATTCACACGATTACATTTAACTCAACACGCAAAAAGAATATTTTACCTTGAACGCCGGAGGCAACAAAAGCGAACTTCAATAAAAACAAAGCAAATTAAAAGGGGGCCATTTTGGAATATGGTTCAAGTGCCAAATTCAGCTTTAATTTTACTCAGTATCCTGAAGGCTTTTTGGAGGCACAAGCAAAGAAAGAGGAGGAGAAAAAGAAACAAGACAAGGAGAAAGAACAAGAAAAAGAATCGAGCAGAGGGAAGGGAAAAGGAAAGGGCAAGCGAAAAAGGGACGAAGGTTTGTTCGTTTGTTTTTTTTTGTTTTTTTTTGTTTTTTTTTTATCAACAGCTAGCCTCCGATCTAGCTCTCTTAAGGGAAGGAAGGGAAGTAGAGCTTGCTCGCAGGCTAGGGAGAGAATATCCTTCACGGCTAATGATGTGGTTATTAGGCTATACACCTTATTCCAAAATGGCCGCCATTCTAATATTCTTTTGTTTTTATTCAAATTAGCCCTTTTGACCTCGTTCAAGGTAAAATATTCTTTTGAATTTTGGGCTTGAGGACGAGGCCAAGAGGGCTAATTTGAATAAAAACAAAAGAGTACCAAAACGGCGGCCATTTTGGAATAAGGCGTATGCCTAAACTATAGGTCGTTTGCAACCAGTCTCCAGAGGCAGAGGTAACAATGTTAAAATGTACAAATGCTGATGAGTCCTCTTGGTTACGTCAACCATCGTGTCGGCAGTGACGTAACGTGAAAACCACCTATACCGCATAGCTCTTGCGCTGTCACGAAAACAATATTGGGGAAGGCTTTTGTTCACACGCATAAAATTCAAAAATATAGATTTCGACGTGGTTTCTCTAACAGAGAGGAGCTGCGCCGTTTTGATCTTGAAAGCGAATCGTCACGCATCCGACAAGTTTTTGTGCCAATCTTTGGGGCAGCGTAAACAGCTGTTCGAAGCGCAAGTGAAGTCAACAAATAATGACGGGGATTGGAACCCACTGTCAACAAATAGGGGCGAGGATTGGAACCCACTGAAACGGAAAGTTTTGTAGTCTGTTCTTATCTTCTTCAGCTTAGTTATCTAGCTTACTTTCTTTTGTGGTAAACTTGGTTTAACCACCACGTGGAAACTGTTCGTTAGGGTTGTCACTTGGCTTGTCCTGATAACGTTCGAAAAGAATGGGTTTTTTTTTAATCTTTTCTTTCTTTGCTTTCGTCCCTTGCCAAGTCAAACCCTCGTACTCGCATTTAGACTTGTACACGAGGGCAATCCCATGAAGAATATCGAAATCATAGTCCACTGATCCACGAAAAATCCTCGGAAAATGCGTGTTTGTGAAATTAATTCAGCACCAAGCCCTCTTTGGCCAACTCTTCGGTACTATCCGGTTGGCCTGTGTGAGCAGTTTATTCGGCCAATTCTGGGCGGTCTTCTGTTCAGACTAGACGGGAGTGTTTTTCAAATCGGTATAGTGTAGACATGTCCTTAATTGCCTTGTGTGTCAAGTACATGCTGCGTGCGAATTGGGAAAGTGGCAAATCACGCACCTCACGTGCAATGTTCGAAACTACAGTCATTGGTCGTGGTTACACCAGACAAGGTCGCAGCCACGTCACCGTCAAAACTTAATTCCCAATTTTTCCAAGGGAAACGTGTTATTTCCCTTGGTGAAGTTCCAGCTTGCAAGTACATGTGTTGCTGTTGATGTTCTCCAATCGTTGTGGGTTTTTCAATGATTGTTCTCCTTGTTTCAAGAAAACGAAACGAGTCCAACTAAATCACCTCCAACGAAGAAAAGAAACTACAAATTACCAGAGGAAACAAAGGCTCTACTTGATGCTGATGCTACAAACAAAAAGCTTTGGAGGGAAGTGATAGCAGCGTTACAAGATTATCCTGTGAGTGTTATCGCCGTTTTAGTGAATTAACATTTTTCACTGTTTTGTTAAAATGAAATACTGCATTATGTAGATAAGGCTGATATTTGTTGTTTGTTGCTTTTGCCTCTTTTCTCTAATGATACTGCGACCGTCTTCCACTGATAAATGGAACGAGGTTTCCCCAATGAAATTTTGGCTCATTCTCGTTGTCAGAATTTATGATACTCATGGATGACCATATTTAAAAAAACAAACAAACAAAGAAAACAAAGGAGCTAAAACGAACTGAAAAAAAAAACAGTAGCTAAGAAAACGAAAAACTTGCCCGGCTCTCACCGACTTAATCACAGAATTTTGTATGCGACGAAGCCAAACACGCAGGCTATGCATGAGAACTGAAAAGAACTGAAATTCTACCATAACATTTCCTTCGAGAAACAACGCTAGACCTAGGCCCCGTCCACACATGTGCGGATGTTTTTTAAAACGCAGACTTTTCTCTCTGTTTGGGCCTTCCGTCCACACGTAAACGGTATTCATTTTCGTGTGGACGGAAGAAAATGAAAGTTTTCGAATACGATTAGGTCATAGATCGAACGTAGTTTGATGCCACTCTGGTTCGAAGATTTCACGACCCAACGCTTCAACACTCGACCCAACGTTTCACACATGCTAAGGTCCGGTTTAAAATGGAGATTTTGACCGGCGTTGTTTTGCCCCGGTCAGACACTGTTGCTGCATTTCTGTTGCGGTGAAGAGATCATTTCTAACGTATTTTACCCGACAATCATTTTGAGAAAATGTACCGCGGGAAAAACACCTATGCATCAGTGAGTGTTAAATTCAAGCGAAGTGTACTACTTCAATTTTGAATTCACTGAAATGAAGTCACGGTTATTTTTGTCCGACTGGAGACTGGCAGGGTTGCATGTACTGATTATTGCTTGGTCCATAAACCCATTGATCAGCATAAAGGGCAAGTACTTGACTAATGGCAGATAATTTGGTTTTACTAGACATTTATCCAAAAAGTGGAGGAAGCTTTCACATGCATTTGTTGTCAGGATGTTGTTTGTCAGCCAGTTACCACGAAGTGTCTTCATAACATCTGTAAGGTGGGTCCTTTATTTTGATGAGTGAACTGCATAGTCAACACTGAGTTATTGTCATTCTTGTTGATTTTGTTGTCTCAAACTAAACCCGTACTTCCGGGACGGTTACAACAGCAGTGGCGACAGGGACGCTTCAAAACACACGTGCATTTTACATTTTAGTACGTTTCCTTACCGTACTCCGCGAAACAGCAAGCTGAAATGATTAACTTCATGGTGTTGTGGAGAAGATGGGCACCAGAAAGTGAATCTTTAATTGCGTATATTCACTTCAATTCCATTACAGTCAATTTAGTTATGGGTCATTTTCCCACCATGCACAGCGCGAGGAAGCACGACGCAAGCTTGTGCACAAGCAACACGCAAAAGCGCAGTAGTGTTTTGGTCATTGGTATCTTTTTGTTAAGACAAAAGACACCAATCAACAACAAGTTAATGCATCTGAGTTTTTGCGTGTCCTTATGCTTGTGTCCGACGTGTGAACCACGCTTCAATCTTCAAATGTTTTTTGTTGTTGTTGTTTTAACCTATTACCGAGAACAGTTTCAGTTCAGTTCCCGCGCGTTTCCCGTTGGGAGGCTGCGGCCGTGTGCCGTGTAGCGTGCCCTTTTGACGTCACTGCTGCCATGTTGTCCTAAAAGAAACAGCAATTGAACTCCATTCCACTGTAAACATTTTCATTTGCTTTGATCCAGAAACACAACCACCGATCGCGTAAAGTGAATAGGCTCTGAAAGAAATGATTATGAAGTGCGGGTTAGACATGAACTGAAGAAATGATCCTCACACTTTCTGGACAATTTAAGCAATTGTCTTTTATGTGCACTTGAAAAATTCAAGTGACTCCAACGGGATTCGAACCCACGACCTCTGCGATGCCGGTGCAGTGCTCTTACCAACTGAGCTATGAAGCCACACAGTTGAGAGCAGGTCAATTTGTTGGGCTCATGCGTGTTTTCCCGTGAAAGGAATGGTGAATGAAAGAAATGATTATGAAGTGCGGGTTAGACATGAACTGAAGAAACGATCCTCACAATTTCTGGACAATTTAAGCAATTGTCTTTTATGTGAATAGGCTCTGTAACCAGACCTTCAAATTTCTTTTATCAGAGTTGTCTCCAGCGCTCATTCAAGGCCGAAGTGTATTCTTGCCCAGCTTGTCGCACCGAGCTCGGAAAGAACTTCAAACCGACTGTCAATAGTTCTTTGGATGCTGCTCTCAATCATTTGTTCCCAGGCTACACCAAGGGACGGTGACAAGAAGCATTCGTGTACATTGCTTAATGTTATATAGCAGTTTCGGATGTGCGTTTTTCCAGGTTAACCTTGAAACAAGCTTTTGTTGGGACTGGTGTCCAGTAAACCAGTCCTGGTGATAAAAGAACTTGCCAGAACATTTTGAGTTAACGATCCTTAACAGCCTGGCTCTTGAGTGCAAGTCACTCGTAAGTAGCATCTCTGTCAACATTTTGACAAAATGTTGTTTAGTAATGATACTGATGCGAACAAGGGAACGGATAATGGGCCTCGGAAAAATAGGCTTTTGAATGGGAATGTGTCATTATTAAATATATTTTTCCGACTTCTCGATATTGAGTGTTCCCGCTTCAATTTATACTGCGTCATCTAGGTTGGTTAAACCTTCGTTAGAGTTCCATATTTTTTATACATTATAAGAACTGATTTCGTACGTAATGCTTCATTTTTATACAGTATGTTAGAGGGCTATTTCATATTAATTTTGACTGTGCTCACCTGACCAGTTCAGGAATTTTTTAGCAATAGGCCTTTTCTGAGGTGCTGTCTGTCTCTGGTTTTACGCGAGTCTTGGCAATAAAACCATTCAAATGATAATGAGTTTGATTTGCATGAACGTACGCAACTCATTTCCATTTGAATGGTTGAGCACCAGGACTCGCTTTGAAACCGAGGCAAAAAGAAATCGGAAATTGGCTATTGGTGTAACTATTATTCCCATTTATTACAGAATAAAATAAAGTTGCATTCGTAAACGGCTTTTCGTAAACTATGTTAAGAGACTTAACCGAAAAGAGATAATTCGGACGAAATATACCCCCTGAGGATATTAATAGAACGGAAGAAATTGACGAGGCAAGTCGCAGACTTGTGCCGCGTGGTCCCTGGAGTAATTTCCCATCGCTGGTTTGAGTGAGGACGTGATTAGGGCGTGGGCTTATTTCTCGATCAAGAAGGCTACGGACCGTGAATGGGAGTTTACGGTCCGCAAACTGCGTGTCATTAGGATAACGTACAGTACCACACGCTCAGATGGCACTGGCACTTGGCGTGATTGTTGTAACGCTGTCACTCGACCTTTACCGCATATAACTCATGGTTGCTAAAATAAAGTGACGGAATTTCTTTCTCTAACACGATGGTCTCTTAGAGACTTGTCCTTCTGATCAGAAACCATTGGGGGATTTGGGTATATTTGCGCGAGTTTTTGGTTACCCGACATAGGTGCCAGTGTTTCGATAACATTTTCTTAATGGAGCAGGCTCAACCAGAATGCATTGCAGGCAAAGCTGCCATATTCAACATTTTCTGTATTACAGAAAAGGGCAATTTTCCGACTTTTTTCGATCGAATCAGAGCCGCTTTCCTCCATCCTTGTTCTGGAATATTTGAACGTGTTTCCGACAGGTCTACATTTGAGGAGCAAAAACGAGTTCCCGGATAATAACAACAACAACAACGGCGCGCAAAGCACTGTGGTTGAGCGTGCTCCTTTAAGGTTCGGTGTAGCAGGATTGAAAGTGGTGACAAAGGGAATTATTCTCTTGGATGTTTTACCTTTGTTTTGTGAAGCCGTTTTGCGTATTGAGAATTTTATTTCCGTCAAGATATCCCCCGGCGAAGCGTTTAGGGTAGCCTCGTTCTACAAGGGGAGTTAAGAATTGTTTCTTTAACTAAGAGGATTCTTTAACCGAGTTTCCTCTCAGTAAACGCAAAGCTCCTCCTCTTGGCTCTGAGGGGGTGTCATGAAGAGAACTGTGCCGTGTATTGAAACGTTTCTGTCGGCTTAGAATTTGTTTGAACATCCTGGATGTCAGTAATGAACCTTTGTCCTTTAAAAAATTCAGTATCTAGGAAAAGAATTTTTTTTCGATGACGCTTCGTGCGGGAATTTTATTGTAGCGTGGAGTGAATTGGCGAAATCAGTGAACTTGATCAGTTCACACTCAAAAGATATCAATAAATCTTTTCCAGATGAGAGGTTTATGTGGGCTGGGAGTAAGTAGCTGTTTGGAGGTGTGCCGTGAAAATTACGGTGAAATCTACTGCCATCCTCCATCTTTGTGAGAGGGTGCTTTGGGCCCACAGCTATACCATGCGTTTGCAAGTAGTGTTGTCAGCGATCGATTATAAGAGTCAACAAAACTGGAAATGCGTTCTCAGGGTTCGTACTCTTAAGAGTTTTTCAAATTCCATGACTTTCCATTACCTTTTCCGTGACTTTTTCCAGTTTTCCATGACCTAAATTTCGAAAATTGTCAAAATCGTCCTTGTTTTCGGGTATTTTCTGACATAACTCGCCTGCATTTTATTTTGTCCTTGCTTCCACTTCTGCAATAATTTACGTACCACACGTAACTCTAATTTGCCATGACTTTCCATGACCGACAATTAAACTCCATGACCTTCCAGGCCTGGAAACTGAAATACTTCAATTCCATGACTTTCCAGGTTTTCCATGACCCGTACGAACCCTGGTTCTTTCGGACCGCTACTACCAGAGGTGGAGGTGGGAGGCGCTTGCCAGTTAGATTTGACGCGGAACGGGTGGGGATTGGTTTTTGATTCAGCAAAAATATATTGTGAACGCATTGAGCGGGTAACGACTTGAGAGTCTTTAAGTAGGCTTTTGTGTGAGGCCGGGACTGGCCCTAGGAGCGAGGTTGTCTTTTCATGGGCAGCAGCTGTAAATCGCTTAAACATACATGATCTTTCGGTGAATTAACAAAACCAAACTTCATCGTCAGCTAGTAGGTTGCACTGCTCGGGGTGATCTTCTAAATATAAAACTCCTCATTCCTTTTTGTCTCCAGCAATAAATCACTGGATTAAGAAGTGAGTTTAACATGAAACAAGTCCGACCCAATGGAACAAGGAAACTCTCCATGTCGATGAGGCCCCATGTTCTAAGTACGAGTTGGAAAGATGCCGGTGTAATACACAGCGCAACAGCACTGACTAGTAAAACGGTTGTCTTGAGCGCTTTACTCTCCTTGACGGATCTTTCTACTTCTTCTCGCGGTAGTTGTTGAGTTTTAATCTTTATTTCGTGCCGACGTGTTTCAAAATACAAAATAACGTAAGAAGACGACACGAAAATAGAACAGCAAACTATCACATGAGCAATGAGTAAAATGCGCAGACTGTCATTAGCTTCATCAACTACATAGAACTTAGCAATATGACAGCAAGCATTGTACATCCAACAGAACAAAACTCCCAACGTAATGTTTCGCGTTGTCACAATATACGGATAGCGAAACGGAAATTTGATTGCTATCAGTCTCTCGCAGACAACCATCATAAGATGAAGACACGAGCCAACCGCCACAAAGGTGAGACACAACTTGTACAACTCGAAGGCTCCATCTTCAAGTTTGTGCCGGGTACCAAATACCAGGAATATGTTCCTTAAGACAAACAATGGCTGCGCCGTCAGACCTGTTAAGGCATCTGTCACTGCTAAGCAGGCCAGCATGATGTTTGCGTTGCTCTGCAGTGTTGGTCTTCTTTTCACGGCAATTATCACCAACACGTTGAGTAGAATTGTAAGAGGACAAGCAGTACCATTAATCAAGATGAAACAAATCACTTTGGACACATCTTGTGTTTCTCCTTCCATGGAACGATGTGATGTCTTTGTCGGAACGGTTGTAAAATTCGAAGAAGTGAGGCTCGCCATGTTATTACGAAAGACGTCCACGCCTTATCAGAGCCATCATGCTTGCTTATAGTCTTCTTTGCCTTACCGCATATTAGAAAGCAAATGTTTTGGAGTTTATTTTCCCACACAATGAAAGGAATCAATTTTTATAAACATTGTTTTGTCAAGGAGGAAATAACATCACAAGTTATTGAACAATTGCATCCAAAGGATTACCATGCTGATTAACCGGTAGCTTTGTTCAGTAATAGATGACGTCAAGATGTAGGAACAACAAAAAGAAGCACATGAGCTCTGAAAAGAAAATGGAAATCTTGTCCTCAGAATATTTCACAAAAGAAAGCATTTTACCAAGTGCTTTTATTAATAGCAAAGTGCCATCGGTGGATTGTATTTCCCTCTAATCTACCAATTGGAATTCTTCAAGTACCTTAGCAAGCAGAAGATTGTTATTTTCATGATATAATTGGTACTTCTGTTACCGAGGAAATTCACCTAGGACATTGTTTTCTCCACGAACTAATACGCCCTGAGAAAGGTTCCATTTCACGCTGTAGCAAGTTCTTTCCTAAGTGTATCTCATTATTTACCACCTTGTGGGAAACTTGACCATGAAATTTACTTTCCTTTTTCTATTGAAAGTTTTTTAAGAACGGCCAGTTTTCACTTAGTGTGTCCCAATTATTTTGCAACTGGTTGTAGCAAGCTCGAGAGCTTTCCTTACCGGTTGATTGACTTTGATTGATTCAAAGTCCAGGGTTCGAAAAAAATGAGCCAGCCAAGCGCTTCACGAACAAAATTCTGGGTAAAGCGGTAACCTTACAATTGAGAAAGCAGTTACACCGTGTAGCCGATTTTTCCATTCTGACTGGTTTTAACCAATTACTTATCGGGGAATATGTCGTAATTAGGTGTTTGACAAGCGTCAATGACCACTAACACTTCAAACATATATATATGAATGTTCCACGAGCATAGGTGCTTCACGAAATCCGAGTAGCACGTTACTTAGCGTTATGGTTTCCGCTCTTTTCTAATTGGTAACTTTCTTCAGTGAAGAACTCCATTGTTACGAAACATTTTTATTTATGCATATGTGTCTTTTTATTTTTCCACTTCTATATTTCTTTATGGGAAATTCAGCGCCCAGTTGTTCGAAGCGGCAAACCGGGATAAACACCATGAGAACGTTAAGCGAAAGATTTCATCCTACTTTGTTTGCTGTTTGGGATTTCTTTTAATCTTGCCTTTTTATCAGCTACATTCGCATCATTTTTTCACTTGATAGTGTGGTTAAAATATTTTATTTGCGTCATGTAAAATAATCCTGTTCGTTCAATAAATTAATAACTCTCTTTTTTACTGATGACTGTATTAATACATAAGATTTTTTCCAAGGGTTGTTTTTCACAAAATCAACCCTTGATTGAAGTTTAAACGTTTCTTTCATACAAATTCAGGTTTTAATGTGGGAAACGACATAAACATCAGGGCATTTCGCTCACTAAAGAGTCGGTAGGCGACGGATACGGGACATCAAACAAGTAATTATACTGCAAATACCGAGACCTTTCACTTCTTCTCGGCAAGATATATAACAAACCTCACTACTTCGAATTTTACCTCCAGGATATCAAATTATGGAACTAAAGGCGGACCACAAGATCTCTCAAACTTAATCATATGGCTTAAAACAAACATTATCATAAACAGCATCGCTTGTCCTTTCACGGTTGTACTGAACGTGTTGGCGATAATTGCAGTGAAAAGTAGATCAAGATTTCAGAGAAATTCGAATATATTGTTGGCCTGCTTAGCAGTGACTGATGCATTAACGGGTCTGACACCAAGCCGCGTCGTTCGTCCTGTGGAAAACTTCCCTGGTATGGGGTATCAACAGTATTGCCACTTTTCAATTTCACGAGAATGGCATCAACGTCCTGTCTCTTTCCTCGTGTTTTCATCTCATGGTGGTTGTTTGTGAGAGACTGTTAGCAATCAAATTTCCCTTTCGCTACCTGTTCATTGTCACAAGACGAAACATTAAGTTGACAGTTTTGTTCTCTTGGATCTACTGTATTTCGTGTCGTATAGCTAGGACATAACTAATTAACCAAACTAACTTTGTGGGCCTTCTTTTTTTCTGCTCACGGCCTAGTTTTATGTGTCGTTTTCGTTTCCTTCTCTTATGGTGTTTTGTATTTTGAAACACGTCGGCACCAAAGGGTGATTAAAACTCAACAGCTACCTCGAAAAGAAGTAGAAAGATTCCTTCGGTGCTGTTGTGCTGTGTTTGTCACTGGGAGCTTTCTGTCTATTACATGGAGCTACATGTACCATCAATAGAGGATTCAATTATTGCTGTGTCGGCGAGGACTTCGGTCATGTTGCCCTCGCTTCTCAACCCATTGATTTACTGCTGGAGTCAAGTAGAAATGAGAACGTTTGTGCTAAGTAACTCGACACAAGCTGTGCATCCTAAGTGACTGAGGGACTGAATGCCACGGGGGGAGGGGACTTGCGTATGAGAGGGGCGGGGATGCTCGTCGTCTCGCTTAGAGGTGTAAATTTCGGATTTTGCTCTGACTTAGGCTGTTCTAGGCAAAACACCACTACATTTGGCCGTGAAAGTCTCGGTTAGGGTTGCACGCCAAGAATTATAAATAATATAAACACTTATAAGCAAAATCTCGGTGGCGATGAAAGCCAGGTTAAAAATAATCTCCTTTGGGGGTCAAAAAAAGCTTGGGCCACGCCCAGATTGGTCTCCTTTAGGGGTTTAATTTAAGACAGTCAAATTTTCGACGAGCATCCCCGCCCCTTTTATATCCGAGTCCCCCCCTTCCCGGGACTGAATGTTCATCACGAAATGCTTCTGTCTCAAATTGTGAGACCCCTTATTTACGAAGCCGCAATCAACCTCTGATCGCGGAGCAGCCTCATTTCTAGTGAGACAAGTTCTTCTATCCGCGCACGGAATTTCTTATATGGTTGTTTTTCTTAATACTAGTATTGCTGATGTAGCGGCCTCAGTGCGCCGCTCCGCTTGTTACGCAATATTATTTTTGTTACTCGTTTACGTCAGTTTCTTGCACTTGCGCCTTTTAGTCTTTGCCTCAGTTTTGACCATGCGGCCGTCTGGAACCCTGAAAGACGTAAGTTAGTTGTTGTTGTTGTTGTTCTTTTTTTTTGGTTTTGGTTTTTGTTTTGTTTTTTTAATACACAACTTACAATACAGCTTACACCGGTACTAACAATTATGCCGTTACTTACAATACGATACTAATTACTTATGATACTTACAATACATACAATACGGTACTAACGATGTTCACAATACTTATGATGTTTTTTAAACTACAAACTTAAGCGACAAATTACACAGTTACACATTATATGCTGGCACTTGGCAGCCTTGCAAAGTTAGTTTATTTTTCTTATTTTTCTTTATTTTCTCTCTCCTTTGTTTAATGCGTAACTTCTTTTAAAATCTTAGTTTCACAACAAGTTACTGAAAACCAATTATTAAACTGCATTGTTCAAGCCAAATAGACATGTTGTTGTTTTGGCGGGCCGGCGCTGTCAGTAGACTTGTCCAGGGTGTGATAGTTGTCGATTAGTTCTTTCCCTTCTATTTAGTATGTCATGTCTTATTTTGTTCGAAATTCCTACAACAAGATGACTTGTTTAGACAGCGTTTAGGAGAAGTTAGCATATGACAACAGCGACGGCAACTGCAACTCGTGAGAAGTCTGGGTCTAGAATACGAGCATTATCGTTCCCAGAGTCCATCGTTTCTCTTAGCCGGCGGGGCTTTCGCACGAGAAAACGAAGGGCTCTGGAGACATAGGAAATTCAATTTTCTTTATTGGTTAGCTTGCGAACAATATAATCTTGAACCGGAAGTAAAAATGGCCCATATTGCCCGAGGAGGTCAGGCTGGGGCGAAAATATGGTAACGAAATGGATACTATAGACTGCACGAGCAAATGTGCACGAGCTAGTGTACAAGACGGTTATTTTAAAAGAAGTTCATGCACAGATCGTAAGAGTAGCTTACGGATAGCTAACGTGTAAGGTATACGTGTTAGGGAGTATAAAAAAAGGACTTACGTTTTTGTAACGACGCTTTTGGTATTGCGAGGTAGTTTGAAGAGTATGAGCTGCGTGTTGTGGAGCGGCTCTTTGTAATAAATACCGTTGTTGCTGTTAGAGCAGTGCTGTGGTTTCGTTACAGTTGGTGTCAGGAGTGGGATACGAATCTACGGCCCAAGTCGGGAACCCAGGTCAGATTGTTTTGTTTTACAGTTGAAATCGCCGTCTCATCGAGAAACCATTGATCACACCCTCACCGTTTGACTGGTAGCACACGATGGTGATGGCCATTTACCTCGCTGCAAGTTTGTCGGGGTGCGCACAAGCGGTACTCACGGATTTAGACGAGATATCCAGGAAAGATTACCTCACCCTTTAAGAAGCGCTTGCATTACGATTTGGAAATGGTGGAAAAATGGAATTGTATCGAGCCCAGCTAAGAAACCGCGTCAATGAAAGAAATGAGACCTTACCGGAACTCGCACAGGCAATCCAGAGGTTGGTGAGACAGGCCCACCCAGAAGCACCCCCTTCAGTCAGGGAAGTCCGGCATAGAGTGGGATCATTTCGTAGACGCAATCCTAGATCCGATGCAAAATACTTCAGGCAAGATCCAGAACTGTGCAGGAGGCGATGGCCGTGGCCATCGAAGTGGAAGCATTCCAGGCGTCTGAAAAGCGACGCCAGTGGCTGGGTCGGTTCGCTACAAATGTGATCGCAACTCAAGTGGCAGAAAAGCACCAGGAGACATTCGATTCATCTATCAGCAAGATTTCGGCTGAAATGAAGAAGGAACGTGAAAACCAAAGACACCTTCTTGAAGGCTTCATGAAGAAGATGACCAGACCTAAGAGATGGCAGAACATGGATGCGTGGGGGCCAAGAAGAGTAGGTAAAGGAAACTGCTGGAACTGCGGCCAGCCGGGGCATTTTTCCCGTAATTGTCCCTTTCAGGAAACTAACAAGCCTCAGGGAAACGGGAACGAACCGAGCCTAAGGGCCTAAGTTCGGTCCTGCCTTGTCATCAAAGGCCCACACATCCTCCGAGAGCTGGAACCCCGCGACGAACTGCCGACCAACTGGGGCTGTATATTTCAAGCAAGGTAGAAGGGGTGGATGTGAGGTTCTTCTTGGGCTAGATCGGCAATCTACTCTAGAATCAGCGGAGAATCGCACACTTCGCACGGATGCGAGCGCCAAGCCTTTCCGCGGGAGAGGGACATTTGAGCTGGAAGTGGAAGGAAAGCGAATTCGATAGAAAATCTGGATCGCAGGCATAGAGTTGGAGGGGAACTTGGGCATGGATTTTGTCCGCAAGTATGGTTGCCAGATTGTTTCAGCAACGGAAGGCAAGCTAAAACTGTTCATCACTGACGTGTCAAGTGCCTCAAAAGCCGAGCTTGCTGATAGTAAACAGCTGAATACTTGTCAGTGCTTTAGGGTGGCTGCTGAGGATACGGTGGTGATCCCTCCGAATAGTGAATTGACAGCGGCTGCAAAGGTGCTGGATGAGTGTGGCAACGTAGGTGTAGGGATTTTGGAGCCAACGATAGAGTTCGTCCGGCGCAGCAGACTCCTGGTAGGCAGATCACTAGCACGGATGGGAGGTACAATTCCTATCCGGCTTCTCAACCCTACGCTGTATCCAAGAAAGTCTACAGAAACACCCTTGCTGCTCTTTGCGAACCAGTGGACGGACTTCAGGAAGTGCCTCAGATAGTGGACACGAACGTACGACTCGCGCGTGATTCTCAAGATGAAAACCAATTCAGAACGAGCTTCTACCTCCAGAACTGGAAGAATTATTGAGTAAGAGTACGGATGGGTTGAATGGGGAACATCTTAGGGCGTTGACCGACCTGCTCAATGAATATCAAGATGTGTTTGCAACTTCCGGAAGTCCCATGGGCCGCACAAGCATAGAGCAGCATAGAATAGATACCGGGGATTCAAGGCCAATCAAACAAGCACCAAGACGACTCCCCTTACATCTAAAAGAGAAGACAGAAGCAGAAGTAAAAAAAATGCTGGCGAAGGATGTCATTGAGCCATCCAAAAGCCTATGGTCTTCTCCCGTAGTCCTGGTCGGGAAGAAAGATGGGACAAGACGCTTTTGCGTAGACTATCGGAAAGTAAACAGTGTCACGGTTAAGGACTCCTACCCTCTCCCGAGGATTGAAGATTGTTTGGATGCCTTGTCAGGGGTTCGGTGGTTTTGCACGCTGGATCTGGCTAGCGGATACAGGCAGGTGGAGATAATGGAGGAGGATAAAGAGAAGACTGCCTTTTCAACGGGTTCTGGCCTCTATCAGTTTAACGTCATGCCCTTCGGTCTTTGTAAAGCCCCTGCTACGTGTGAGAGGTTTATGGAGAAAGTGCTTGTCGGATTACTCTGGCACATTTTACTCATCTTCCTTGACGATATCACTGTGCATGGTAGGTCCTTTGAGGAGGCAATGGAACGGTAACGACCGGTTTTCCAGCGCTTGAGATCCACCAATCTAAAGCTCAGCCTAAAGAAATGCGTTTTGTTCCAAAAGAAGGTAACCTTTCTGGGCCACGTTGTGAGTCAAGATGGAGTTAGTACAGACCCGAGTAAGACGGAAGCTATCAGTACCTGGCCAATTCCACATTCGGCTATAGAAGTTAGAAGTTTTCTTGGCCTCACATCCTATTACCGCTGTTTTGTCCATGGGTACGCCAGCATTGCTAAGGCATTGCGCGAGTTGACTGAAAGCGGAAAGGAATTTCTGTGGACAGAAGATTGCAACAAAGCGTTTCAAACGTTGAAGGAGAACCCTGTCACCGCTCCCATCTTGGCGTATCCAACTCTTGATGGCCAGTTCATCCTGGATGCAGATGCGAGTGGGGTGGCCACTGGAAGTGTTCTTTCCCAAATACAAGAAGGAATCGAAAGAGTGGTCGCATATTCCAGTAGGGCACTGAAGAAGGCAGAAAGGAACTACTGTGTCACCCGCTGAGAGTTACTTGCTGCAGTAGAGGGCGTCCGCCATTTTCGGCATTACTCGTATGGAAGAAGGTTTACCATTCGAACTGACCATGGAGCTTTGCACTGGGCTTTAAAGACTTGGAGGGGCAACTGGCCGGTTGGCTAGAGATTCTTGGTACTTATGATTACGTGGTTGTGTATCGCTCTGGGAACAGGCACGGAAATGCTAAAGCCTTGTCTAGACGGCCATGCAGTCCTGATGAGTGTGCGTTTTGTGACCCAATCGAATCACATCATGACCCTGAGGAGAAGTCATTCTGTGCTGCAGTGACGAGAGGGGCAAAAAAAAACCTCGATTCAGAGAGAAAAATTTCGTGAAGGGGAAGATTCCTGGATAGATGGAATGACAACTCCAAACCTACGAAGGGAACAACGTAATGACCCCGCCTTGTCACTGGCAACAAAATGGCTAGAATCTGGCCGAGAACGACCACCTTAGGAACAAGTTTCTTCTCTCTCTCCCGACGTCAAGGGGTACTGGGCTGAATTGTTGCAAAGCCTTGGACGGGATGACAGTCTCAAATTAGTCGTTCCCAAAAGTCTTCAAGGAAAAGTGTTGTCAGCACTTCACAATTCAGTGACAGCAGGACATCTTGGAGCGAGAAAGACACTACATCGCGTCAAGCAGAGATATTATTGGTGTGGGAGTAGTCGTGACATTAAAGAATAGTGCAGAAATTGTAGAGCGTGTTCGTGACGAAGGAAGCCCCAAAGGAAGTTCCAAGCCCCCCATGCAGGTTTACAACGAGGGAGAGCCCCTTGAAAGAATTGCCATCGACGTGTTAGCACCCCTCCTAGAAGCAGAACAAGGTAGTTATGGATTAGTGGGTCGAGGCACACGCTATGCCCGAACAATCTGCTGCAACTGTGACACGACTGTTGGTCACGGAAATCATTTGTAGGTTTTGAGTCTCTTTACAAGTGCACACGGATCAAGAGCGCATTTTCGAATCTGCACTGTTTAAAGAGGTATGCAGACTCTGGAGATCGAAAAGACTCTCACAACACCTTTAAGATCACAGTCTGATGGAATGGTAGACCGAATGAATCACACATTAGAAGCTATGTTATCAAACTTTGTCCAGGAGAATCAAAGGAACTGCGATCAGCTACTTCCCCTTCTATCAGTGGCTTATCGCTCGGCGATCCATGAGAGTACTGCTTGTACGCCTAAAGAGCTTATGTTTGGACGGGAGGTACGACTCCCTCTGGTTTTGACGTTCGGCGTCCCTCGCGTGAACGTAGCATCACCGGACTGCGTTACATACGCTTGGAATTTGAAGCAACAAATGGAAATCCAACGACAGAAACGATTATACGACCACAGGTCCAACACCATTTTGTACAGGGTGGCGAAGAAGGTATGGCTGCACAACCCACAGAAGAGGAAAGACCAAAGCCCAAAATTAGAAACTACATGGGTAGGGCCATAGGAGGTAACCAAGCGAGTTACGGACGTGGTTTGTTGTATCCAGAGAAATCCCAAGGGGAAACCAAAGTTCGTGCACCACGACCGTCTTAAACCATTTAAAGAACAAAACAGTTCCATCTTGAGGTTGCAGAAAGTTACCGGAGGACAGCTGACGAGGAGCCCTCACATGGAATGGAGGCTCCTGGAAAAGACTCGCCAACAGAGTCTAATTTCCGAAATACGTGCACGTGTTTCAATAAAACGTTTTTACCTAGAAAACACCTTGCCGAAATATTTGGAGAAAAAAGCAACAGGGAGCCGAGTTTCCCAAAGCGCTGGAGTTTTTGATTGGAAAGCAAGTGCAGTTCAACGATAATTTTCGAAAAAAAAATTAAGTTGAGGCCACAGAAAGCCTCACACAGAGACTCGTGGAATGTAATGCTTCTGAGCGCCGCCAAGTTTGGTACAAACCTCACGACTCGTATATGAAATCCGGAAGTCCTAGTACCTGGTACTGCAAATCCTGTCTCCAGAGCCCTTCGTTTTCTCGTGCGAAGGCCCCGCCGTGAATGGGCTACGTGACGCTGCCGCTCCCGCCAAAATTGAAATTAGTTACGATTTTTACGTACAAGAACGAGAACGGCTTTGTCGTTGTCCTTTTAAAAACCACAAGGAGTTTCTCCGAATTCTGCTTTGCGAGAACCTTCACTTACTTCAAAAAGGACAAAAAGAAAAAGAAAAAAAATGGCCTTAGGACTCTGGTTTTTGGCCGGAAAAATAAACTCCAGTCTAATTAATATTCTGACGGAGAAAATCATAGGAAGTTGGTACGGCAAAAGACTCACTCTTTTCGATGAAATTACCGTTTTTTTACCTAGCAGTGTCTCAACCGGTGTATGTTGTCTTGGCCTCTCTTTCGACAAATCACGGCATTCAGTTCGAAAAGAAATTAGCTCTTTATGGTATGAATTTCTTTCGTATAATAAAAATGACCAAAATAATAGATGCGGAACGATTAATGATTAGGAATCTCTAAAATTAAAATGGTTACAAGGCCATTTAAATGAAGATGGAAGCTCTTTTTCGACTACAACTTTAAAAAGTTTGGAGGACGTCTCATTGCTCAACCCAACTGATCCGTTTTTAAATGAGGGTATCGAATTAAGACAACCGCCGCTTCTGTTCAAAGTCTATGCAAGTGGTTCTCAGAGAGAACCTGTCAACTGTACAATGTTAAGGCGACTACATGTAATTATAGGGCTCGTTCAGTTCCAAGGAGCATGTATGGAAATATTGCGCTCTTGAAAAACTCAACGTTTATTTACAGAACGTGCCGGGGAGCCGAGACAATACATCATACCGAAGATACAACTCGAGCGGTCAACAGTGGGACGAATGAACGTTGGTGTAAGAACGCGATGAACAAATGAATGATGAACGGTAAAAATAAATTAGACAAAATAAATTATCCAAATGTCAACAGACACCTAGAACACACAAACGCTAAAACAACTTGCAATTCTGTGCGATCCCTGGTCTAGAAACAAGGCGAAACAACACAACGGACTAAAACATAGGTGCTTACCATTTGTTGAGAAATTCCGCTTGGGGTGATTGTTGCATAATGGTAAGCGATTTTCCAAATATACGTATGATCCGGGCGAAATTTCACTTACCATTATTTCCGTTTTCAAACCGTTAAACCCCGGTAAGTCTACAAAAAGGGCCTGGAAACGGAAAACTCATAAGAATGTGAGGAAATTTCCCGAATTCCGTTCCGAACGGATAAAGTGGACTACCTCTGGAGGTTGCCCACAATTTCCGAAAAGATTTTCCGGAAAATTTTCCTGATTTTTAGCTAAATGGAAAGCACCCATAATGTTTGCACCTAAAACCTGGAACACGTGACTAAAAGCACGTCACCGATTGGCTCCGATCTCATGACTCAACGGGCCACTGGTTGGCCCAAACAGCACAATGGGCCAGGCTGTTACAGCTGCTGCCGTTGAACTCTGCATTCAAGACAATGGAAAGTGGATGTTTCATGACAAGTTATTCACTACTATGCCAGTAGAACAGACTTGTTTTCATTGGTACCAAGGAACAACTCGCGAAAGTAAAATCAATGAAAATAACTATTGAAAGCTCTGATTGCTCCAACATCTCTCATCAGGAATCATGGGAATCAGGGTATGTGGTTCGGTGACCACATTACAAAAACACGAACAGTTGCCTTCTATTACTTGTACAATATCAGAAGGATCAGGAAAAGTCTTGGTAAAGATTGCATGGAAATATTAAGAGCAGTTTGCTGTAAGGACCAACTAAGGCTATGCAAGATAGAAAAACCCGATTTTCCCAAAGAAAGACCTACGGGAACTAGTTCTAAAAGTATGTTTCTGGTCGTGGTAAGAACCTCAGTAGAAATGACAGAGCCAAGGAAATCCTATTAATAGCCTTTAATAGAAGCAATTCTGAAATTCAAAGTACAAAATGAACGATTTATGACACTGCATTCCGATCATATAGTTGTGGCGTTTAGCGAAGCGATTTCTCATTACATTACAAATGACAAAGCTAGAAAGAATTTGAAACGAAAAATCATGGAAAGGTAAGACGATCGTACCTGAAGGGTAAAACCTCGCTCGGTCGAAAAGGCAAGAACTGTCTGTAAAAACACTGGCTGTACTGTCCGTAAGCTAATGACTGTACTTCTCTGCTGACCACGTGTTCAATGCTACTGAGTAACTTGAGAATGAAACTAAAGCTAACCCAGTAATCACGTGTTTGATTACTGAAATCAATTAAAGATCAACTAGTTATTTATATTTAGTTCCAATCAATGTTTAACCAATAAAAGTGTTTGTAACAGGTCGTTTAGGTTTTTATTTGTTTGTGCATTTTTTTGCATTTTGCGTATGGCGGCAGCCTAAGTGAGCTCCTCCCAGGGGTTTTGGGGAACAAGGGAACAAAAATAAAATATCTCAGGCACAAGGGAACGCAACCATTTTAGGGATCAAAAAGCTGGGAATGAGTTGGAATTAATTTCGGGAACAAGGGAAAAAAAGCAAATTATTAAAGGCAGCAGGGGAACAAGGACTCCCCTGGGAGGGGCTCCTAAGTCAACGCCGAAATCGGGAATTTTCCGAAAACTCCTGTTTATACATTGAGAACGTTCATGAAAAGATTAACCCAGGAAGTCAAAGCATTTTATTTCCTCTGCTTGTTAACGGTGTCAAAATTTAATAAAAGATGAACGTCAATTTTTGACGAAATTTTGAAATTTACGCTCTGCAAAGCATCCTCCAAATTCAAAAGCCTAGCTTCTTCTACTTAGGAACACGATAGCAAAGCAAACTAAACCAACGGGAAACGTATTCCGATGAACAAAAGCCACACTTGAAGGGCTGCCGTTTGGTGATGTCCCCATAGACATGAAAGGTCAAATGGTCGCTCATATTACTCCAGTGACCTGTTTAGAAAATGCTCTCAGAATTCGCCGTTTTACGTACGCCATTTTCTTTTTCGACCAATGTGTAGTCGTAATGACTGTTCTTTCCCGGAGTATAGTCTTGTTGGGTAAAGCCATGTACCAGGGTACTTTTTTAAGCCTTGAATATTGCCTAAATTCGGTTGTCGTAAGCTGTGTTGCAGAGCGTAAATTTCAAAATTTCGTCAAAAATTGAAGTTTTAAAATCTTTTATTTAAATTTAACACCGTCAATAACCAGAGGAAATACGATATTTTGACTTCCTGGGTTAATCTTTTCATGAACGCTCTCAATATATAAACAGGAGTTTTCGGAAAATTCCCGATGTTGGCGTTGACTTAGGTTGCAGCCATGCGCAAAATACCAAAAAATGCACAAACCTATATTTTTCTTTATTTTTTCTATCTTGCATACCCTTAGTCGTTCCTTACAGCAAACTGCTCTTAATATATGCCTTTATTTCCCAGCCAGGGGCCGTCCTATAGACTATTGCAATAGAATATCACATGGGTTACAAGCATGTCAGTTACAGAAACTGCAGAGTGTTTAGAATTCGGACACATACATCTACATCTACAGCCACACTTATCGCATCAAGTTAGTATGAATTAAAAAGTGTAGCTAAATATAATAGGAATGTATATAAATATACAATTTTAGAATATAATCTCCCAAATAAACGACTACATAATGACAGTACCATAGCAAGGTTAAATTTATTGGGGGCACATCACAAGCACCGAAGGCGCGAGCTTCTAGGGGGGTCAGGGGGCATACTCCCCCGGAAAATTTTCAAATCTGGGGACCCTAAAATAGCATTTCCAGCCTCCTGATAGCAGTTTCCAGTAATTGTTAACTGACTAAAGTCATTGAACGTTGTACTCTCCTTATTCCTTATTGAACAGGTTTGTACAAATTGACATGCAACATGTCAGTGTTTGGAAAATTTTTATTTTGTGCTAGCCCCTCCCGATGCTACGGCACTGAATAACATCGTAAACCGCTAACTGATAACCAATCCGTCACTGTGTCACCTCCAGACTGATCACTCTTGCCTAGTTGTATTGTCTGATCGTATTACGATAGTATTACGATCCCCCCAAGTTGGGGGATGATGAAAGAACAAAGTTTCGTTCAAGTCCTTACTTTGAGCTATACCTCGACGACAAAAACAAAATTACCCCTTGTCAAAACAAAAGCAAAAAACACTTTGTCATATTGTTAAGATACATCACAGGAAGATCATTGTCAAAAGGACTTAAAAGCAGTCCCGACGAAAGACCTATGTGATCAAGCCTTAAAAAATCTTCGAAAACAAGATGGATGAGACTGCGAAAGAAATGCCGGTGAGCCACTGTCAATCACTTAAACAGAACATTTTTTAAAGCCTGGAGGCCTTTTCAACTCTGAAGAGAAAGGGAAGACGCCGCTACTTAAAAGGTTTTAAATCTTGGGGGACTGTGAAAATCTTGGGCAATTTAGCCTCAAAGTTGATCAAAATTGACCTCGGAATCGGAATTTCCACCGTAAAATGTAGTTTACAATCACCGATGTAGCTTACAATCACCTTAACGTAAAAGGTGGTAGTTCGGTTAATATGAAAGGTTATCAACTAGAGACTAGCTTTGATCGTTTGGCTTCTTACGTCAACATCTGGAATCATCCGCAGGCCGACCGGATCACTTCTTGATTGTCGACTACGTCCTAAAACGAGTCGCTTCATCCACCTTGAGTACGCAAAGCACGAGAAATGCATACAAACTTCTCACTTTCGCTCATGCCTTAGCGAAACATGTGTCCAAGCGCAAAAGATCGCTTTTGAAAAACTGCTAATTGCGCGTTTCAACCAGCAAACATGGCTTCCATGGCAAAGCGTTCCATTTGATCGGCGTCTGCGAAGGCAGAACGATGCCCCTGTGCTAACATATCAATGTCACGTGCACGGTTTGGCGCGCCCAGTCATGTACTGAGGGTACCCAATGAAAACGATACCAAAGTTCCTTGTGATGGACCCCATCCAGGAAGAGGAAGAGAGGCAGGCCAAAAACCACCAGGCGAGGGACAGTGATGAATTATCTGGAATAGACGGGTTTCTCATGGCACGAGACAAGGGTCAGTGCCGGGTCATGATTGCGGCCTTGTATCCAAGGTTGGATGAAGATGGTAAGTGAGTGAATAAGTAAGTAACTAAGTAAGTGAGTGAGTAGGTAAGTAAGTAAGTAAGTAAGTAAGTAAGTAAGTAAATAAGTAAGTAAGTAAGTAAGTAAGTAAGTAAGGGAGCGATTTAAAACAATATTTGGCTCCCTATACGCGTTAGATCATATATTAAAGGAACCGATACGAAAAAAAAAATTGTTCCTTCCCGAGTTCAACTTTCAACGCGATTACTTCCTGAACAAAGCTGCCCAAAAGTTGTTTATCGTAACTTTGACTGACAACCTTTGCTTATGTTCACATCAGTTGGCTTTTGTTAGCCGGTCCAGGAGAATGGCTTTCATCTGTGCATTCTTCATGTTCCTAGGTCTAGTGGTATTGAAATGTTATTTAAACAGATGCAAGCGAAAAATGAACAACTTTTAGTCTGTCAATCGATGGGATGGACGGCTTGGGTCGATCTTCCAAAAACAAATTTTCTTATCTCTTTCTGTCGCCAGCAATAAATCAATGGGTTAAGCAACGAGTTCAACATAACAAAAGTCCGAAACAATGCTCGAACTGAATCCTGTCGCAGAAGGATTCCTGAAGCTCTAAGCACAAGATGAAAACCTGCCGGTACCAAACACAGCACAACTGCACCGACTACTAACATAGTTGTCTTAAGCGCTTTACTCTCTTTCACGAACCTCTCGACTTCTTGCGACAGCGCCGGTTGTTGAATTTTAATCATCCTTTGGTGCCGACGCGTTTCAAAATACAGAATTACATAAGAAAAGGAGACGAAGACGACACACGAAACTATGATGTGAGCAGGAAATAAAAAGCGAGGTATGCGGGCTTCGTCCGCTAAAAATGTTCCAAGTAAGGCACACGAGCTACCGTAGATCCAACAAAACGAAACTGCCAACTTAACGTTTCGCGTTGTCACAATGTACGGATATCGAAAAGAAAATTTTATTGCTATCAGTCTCTCGAAAACAACGACCATGAGATGAAGACACGAGCAAAGAGACAGGACAGCCAGACAATTGTAGTGGAAGTCAAAAGCAATAAAATTGTCGGTTCCATGTACGAGGTATATGTTCCACACGACAAACGAAGGCTGCGCTGTCAGACCTGTTAATGCATCAGTCACTGCTAAGCAGGCTAACATGATATTCGCGATGCTTTGAAGCCTTGGTTTTCTTACTACGGCAATTATCACCAACACATTCAGTAGAACTGTGAAAGGACAAGCGATGCTGTTGATGATAATGTTGGCGATAAACCAGGTCACGTTGGAAACATGTTGTGTCTCGTCTGTCTTGGTAGAATTTGATACGGTGTAGTTAATGTTCGCAAAATTCGAAGCAATGGGGTTTGCCATCTTACTACGAAAGAAGTAAAATATCTGAGCGATGCTCCCTATTTATAGTCCTATTTATCCTACGAACTCTTATGCGAGCAAATGCTCTTAAATATTTTTTCCCACACTATAACTGGAATTTTAACCTGGCAAAAACACCGATCCTCGTGAAAAGTAAACTCTTCACAGGCTTAACGAGACATTCTTCAGTGATTGTTCGTTTAATTCTGCTGCTAAATTGAAATTTAAAGTAGACAAGCAATAGTTAATTCTTTGTAAAAACGAAATAATGAGATTTATAACTACTTGTAATAACAGAAATGGTCGGCATTGTTTACTCTTGAAGGGAACTTGAAACTGCAATAGCGAACGAGGCCTGCTGATTTGGCTCGACTTAAATATACTGACATGTTCCGGGTCAAAGACTGTATCGGAAACTGGAAAAAAATAAATACGACTGTGAGCTGCATCACTGCAAGTTTTACTCGAAAAGCGACATTTCACTGAGTGGGGAAGAAAGCATTTTTCAAGTGCTATTTCAGTTAACTGCCTGTGGTAATCTGCGCTGTCCTTTTATGTGCGTCTTAGATTTCCCCTAGCATCTTGTAATACGTGTAAGATTGATATAATATCACTTGGAAGGGCTAGCACTCAGTGAAGTGCAGTTACCGAGGCAGCACTGTTGAAGTGTACTGAAGTGTTTTGTTAAGCAGCTAGCATGGAGGAATGAATTGAAGTTTCCTTCCACGAATGTAAGAAAAGAAAGGTGCTCAAGGTGTTAACTCTAAAGAGCTTTGATGGCTGAACTGACTAACTTCTCCTTTAGATTTTTCTGGTTGTCAGTATATTAGCCTTCGACGACAAAGTATCCTAAGGCTGGAAATTCCAATAAATAAATAATTTCAACTTCGATTACTGCACAGTGAAATTGATTTCCATCGATACAAATGAACATACATGCACAGCACACAGTTACATAATAAAAAAAGAAGAGAAAAAAAAAGTCAAAAATGCCGCAAATCTTAACGCAACACCTGTCACCCCTTGCGCAACACATTAGCTGGGTCCTCTTGTGATCTTGGCTCCCCTTATGGTTAAAATTTTGACAGAAGGAGATTGTTTTCTTCTTCCTCTTCTTCTTCTATTATTATTATTATTATTATTATTATTATTATTATTACAGAAGCCGGCTTTCTGTTTCCAAAAGCAGTTCCCTGCTGTTGTGAAAAGTTATTCATGCATACTCTCTGTTTAAAATTCCGATTACGGCGGGGTTTTTTTGTTTTGCTTTGTTTTGTTTTGTTTTTTCCAAGGTCAGCTTCGCCATTTTGTTTTTGTAGAAACGCTGATATAGTTTTGCAGATGCTCTCATCTTGTCTACATTTGAACTTAACGCATGCTCAACAAGAAAAATGGAAGCGGTTGGCAGAGGTCCCGGCCTTTTTTGCCATTAATTGGGAAGCACAGCTCGGACTGAGCTTCTGAATACAAACTTCATCATTTCTTTTTGTCGCCAGCAATAAACAAATGGGTTGAGAAACGAATTTAACAAAATAAAAGTCTGTATCAGTGGTCGAAACGAATCTACCAGACCAGACCTGGTGATTTTGGACAGAAAGGTCCGCAGGACGCGGGAGCTCAACCAAGTCAAGATGACAGGGAGGAAAAATATCACGACTTAGCAAGAAGAACGCGTTCCAAACTAAAATGTGTTTTTCCAAATTCGTTTTTTTTTTTTTTTTCGTTTAAAAACGTGGGAAATCTGTCGGAATATCAACTGGAGTCAGGGTAAAACTACGTATCTTTACTGCAAATTATTATTATTTATTTATTTTTACTTAGGAAAACCTTTATTTCAACAATTCTCTTAAAAGGTCAGTGCTATTCAAGTAAACTAAGCATCAGCGGAGAAAGCATCAAATGTGGGTGCTGAGTTTGTGTTCTATGATAGAAGATTGCGCTGTGGTGAAATATTGCGTACGGACCATACACCGACTCGATCTTGGCTATATAGTACGATACAATGCAAAAATTGTAGGTGCTTACTATCGCTGCGCAAAAATTGTGCGTACCGGCGTTTTCTAGAGTTTTGTCATCGGCTGTGTAATATGTTCACAATGCAAAAGTTCTGCATGCTAACTATCGACTGAGTTTGTGCGTTGACAAAGAACCGGAATAGGCCGGAATGAACCGGAATATACCGGAATGAACCGGAATGTACCGGAATCAAACGGAATAATACTGGAATATACCAGAATGTGACAGAGAGCGAGTGCTTTTTGGTGCATTTCTTCGACAAATACAAATCTGTTAGATGCCAAGTTGGCCTGCGCACAATTTGTGAAAATTAATTCGAAAAACACCGGTTTTGAGGACATCGAGAATTTTCTTCGCAGAAGTACACTGAATGACGAATGGATTCAAATGTTAAAATTAATAAAACATTGTTACAGGCACTTAGAAAAAATGCTTGAACAACGACCACGACGACAAGGAGAACGCCACAGAACAGGTGATTTAATGTCGGCAAAAACTGACAGTGGCTCTGCTGGTTGTGCACGTGTGTTATACACCTGCCACAGTTTCTTTGCTGTCGTCTGCAAAACAACGACATGAAATAATATGAAATGACCAGATTTTACGGGTTTGAGGGGGACTAGAAAGTATGACGATGAATTTTCCACCCTCTCTCTTAACGTCAACTGCGTCGCCGTCGCGTTAGGTTCCAACAACCACAGGCCAGTTTGTTTTGGTTTCAATGAAATTATTGAGATTTTTCGAATCTCTCACTTACATATCTTGTTAAGAGCGACAATGTACATTGGATATTCTTGGCGTTTTAGCTGCAACTTTGATGTGCATAAGATAAAAATCTGGGTTACACGCAGGTACAAACTGAATAAATCACTTTCAATTAGACAAACGCAGACATGATGGAAGTGAACTAAAAAACCAAGGCATTCAAGACTCAGGGCCATGCGATATCCCGTACTTGACGTTATTCGGCAAAATGTACCATTCTGCGAAATTACAGAGTTCAGTGTGGAGAAGCCCTGTTGGTGTCGCTCTGAGGGATAACCAGTATAGTCGATGGAAAGCAGTGAAACCCTCTGTAATTTACTTTGGCTGTCTTGTTCAATCTTTGTTCTCTCTGCGAAACCAGCAAGCGTTGTCACAGACACCCCTCCTGACTGCTCAATTTTCGAAACGAATTACGAACTACTGAGCCTGATTAGTGGTGTGCGCATTGAAGAATATTGTATATTGCGAGCTTGCTAAATCAGGGGGTAAAATAAATGATGTATAGGGGTTTCCGAGATAGACACAAGGGAAGCATTTCTCCCAGTACATCACTGATGCGTTGAAACCTGTTCGGAAAAGTTATCACATCACCCCGTGTTTTTACACTTTAAGTGGCATTTGTGCGTATTTCACAAGAACAGGCTTGATTTCTGACATTTCTATGGCCCTTATTTCACAGCTACCTCTACTTGCGAAGTTCAGTATGGGTTAAACAGATGTGTTCCTGAGACTACTTAACAAAAAATCAAAACAACAGCTCCGGCTATTGAAAAAAGCTTTTAGCGTCTTTCAGGAATCTCTACCACGCAATTCTTCGCGACGTTGCTCTTGAGTTTCAATCGTGCGGCGGTTATCCTTCACATCTTCGTTCTTCCTGACCAGCTCTTTAAAAAACGCATCTTTATAATTTTTTTTCCCACCCTAGAAACACAATTTTCGCAAATAGTGTTCAAAAGAGGAGTCTACTGCTATACTGAGAGGTGAAACTGTTAATTCTGTGAAACGGCACTTTTGAGAAAACTCAGTTCGCACTGTGTTCTCCTTATTTAAAGTTTTGGGTAGAACCAGAAGTCCATTCCGTACGGTCAGAAGTTCATGAAGGGATAGTTCAATCACCGCTTGCTACAAAACAGTTCATACAAAGCATTAAAAATAGTTAATTGTATGCTATGGCGAAACTGTGGAAATGAAACTGAGATGAATAATTTCTTTTTTAAAACGACTGCTTTAAAAGCCAAAATTCACAAAGTTTTATAAATTTAACTGTAATCCCTGTTAAGATGTAAAATTAATGAATGATACAAGGTAAGCATTAAAAAAGCACCTTAATTTATGCGGCATCAAACACGGATAATAAGAAACTTAATAGCGTGGGAAATGTACATTATAAAACACTTGCTCCCCCAAAACGTGGCCGTAAATAAAAACTGAAGACGAGAAATCTTGACAACAGCAGGCTAAGACAGTCACATTACGATATTTTATTAGTAGGCAGATGGCAAACTTTAAATTTGCTTCAAATTTGACGGCAAATGTTTCCAACCAGCTTCGAATTCTGCCTCGCAAGGCGAAATGCAAACTGTACTTAGCGTTGTTTTAGTCAGCGTAACCATTATCACTAACAGCATCGCTTGTCCGTTCACAGTTTTACTGAACGTGTTGGTGATAATTGCCGTGAAAAGGAGACTAAGACTTCAGAGCAATGCGAACATTCTGTTGGCCTGTATAGCTGTGACTGATACATTAACAGGTCTGCTAACGCAGGCCTCGTTTGTCCTATGGAGCACATACAAGGTACTTGGCATCAGTGATGCTGCTTATTACAATTTCCACAGATTTTGCTTCACCGTTCTGTCTATTTGCTCGTGTCTTCACCTTATGACGATTGTTTTAGAGAGACTGACGGCAATCAAATTTCCTTTTCGCTACCCGTACATTGTGACAATGCGAAACATTAAGTTAGCTGTTTCATTTTGCTGGATTTACAGTATTGTTTGTGGTATAGCGGGGAAATATCTAGTTGACAAATCTAGCATAGTACGCTTTATATTTCCCACACATATCATGATCTTGTCTGTCATATTTTTATCGTCATCTTACGTTATTTTGTATTTTGAAATACGACAGCACCAAAGGATGACTGAACGGCGTTCGCGAGAAGAAGTAAAGAGATTCTTTAAGGAAAGGAGAGCGCTGAAGACAACTGTGTTACTATTCGGGGCTGTTGCACTGTGTTTGTCCCCAGGGGTTCTATTTCTCCCACTTAGAGTTTTGGGACCCCCTTTAGGAGAGGACTCCATTAGAAAGGCTTGGGGTCGGACTTTGGTCATGCTGAACTCGCTGCTTAATCCACTGATTTATTGCTGGCGGCAAAAAGAACTGAGAAAATTCGTATTTAGACGCTCTACCCAAGTTATGCCGAACCATTCATTCACTGGCTGATAGAAGGAAATAGGTTCTGACAGACAGACAGTTTATTCTCTCAAACATAAACAGGTTTACAGAGAATTATAATGAAGACTTAATGAGAAAAGGGCAAAAATAGTTAAACTAATACCTTGCCCTTAGAAGGAAATAGAAGGAAATAGAAAGGAAATAGAAGGAAATAGAAGGAAATAGGTTATCTCCGACGTGCAAGGAATCTACCACTGCAAGCAAGGGTGTGGAATGTGATCGTTTGGAAACAGATATTGTTACTCTTATCCAGAATAATCCAGCTGTTTGATAAAATAAAGACTGAGTAACATATAGACAAAATAAAACAACGCGCAGTTGTCTCCCGGTTATGCAGACCTCCGTCAACTCGAACTTGGTAATGCTCCCTCCCATTTTGTTTTTCTTATTATTCTGTTTTCTTGTTAATCCAAAATAGTTTAAATGGTTATGGTTTGGGGTACTCACGTCAAAACCACTTTGTGTCGTCCAAACTATGGCAGAATGAAAACTACAATACGCAGAATTAAATGATGAATATGTCAGTAATGATGAGGCTCCTTTAGCCGTCATATGGTTACAGTCCAGGCAGCTCGTACTGAATCGTATTTGTTATTAACTTTTTCTTGTTTTAAATTGTAATTGCAATTCATATCGGCATAAATAAAAAGTCGTCTTTGTTGCAGTGTCGTTGTTGAGTTGTTGACACACTTAAAACACTGAAAGCAAGAATAACGAAAGAGAAGAAAGAAATATGAAAAGAAAATTATTTCTTCTGAAGAAGAAAAAAAAACACAGATCGTAAATTTAGTAGCCAAAGGTTTAGCGTACCGACCTGGACACAGACATACATGCAAGGTATTCCCCGTGTCTCGAAACAAGCTGAGTGGCTTGGGATTACATCAAAATAGAAGACGGACAAACGGATCACAAGAATGACGACATGCGATTAGTTCTGACATTACGTGTTAAATGAGTCACCAAGAGTTTATTGTGGATAAACAATAATCAAAATTTAATTTAGAACTTAATTCAGACGAATTGAATTGAAGACCTCACAATCAATTAAATTCGACGGTAGGGCGACGTCTAAAATGAATTATTTAAATTCGTTTGCTAGGTTAAATTCGTCCTACAGGTTTTATCCATCTTTTCCAGACGGATAAAATATCAATGACGCGTCTTCAGTTTAAACGTCGCATTAGTGTCGCATCAAATTACCCACTCCGGAAACTTTACGTAGACGAATTTAATTCCCATTAAATTCGTCTGAATCAAATTCGGCGATAGAGCAAAGTATAAACTAGGCCTTCGCTGTGTTCAATTCAGCGAACTCAAGGAGCATTTCGTCATGAACATTATAATTAAGTCTTGCTATTGATTGGAAGCACAGGTCGGACTGACTTTCTCAATGCAAACTTTCTCATTTCTTTTGGTCGCAACAATAAACAAATGGATTAAGCAGGGAATTGAACAAAATAAAAGTCTGCTAGTGATTGAAATGAATCAACGATTAGTCGGCGGTTTACGAGAGCCATATTAGGTACAAAATAACAAACTCCCGGCAACAAACACAACACAATATTTGGGTACCGAAAAGGCAATTTGATTGCTATAGCACGCGCGCAGTCTCTCACAAATTAAAAACGTAAGAAGAAAAAATGAACAAGCCATGAAAATAAAGCAAAAATGGAAAACCTAGTAGGGAGCGTAATTATTGACAACAAATACCAGGAGTATGTCCCACAATGCAAACCAGGGCTGCACCGGCAGTCAAACCTGATCTGATTATTCTGCTAAACAGGCCAACACAATGTTCGCGTTGCCCTGAAGACTTGCTCTTGTTTTACGTCTTTTACGACAAGTACCGTGAGACTGGACAATGATGACGATTGAGACAATTGACAAAGTCACGTGTGACACCTGCCTTGGTAGAATTCGATATCTTGCCGGTAATGTTTTTCCAATTTGTATTAGTGAGGTTTGTCATCTCAAGAAAGAAGCTAAATATGTCAACTTTAATGCTGTTTAAAGAGCTATCGTTTTTGACTTAAGGCGTTCGAAAGGAGCAAGTGATCGATCCCCAAATTCGTCTCTCAGGCAATTTGGTTAGGTCCTTCGACTTGTGTTTTCGATGTGGGAGAAAACAGCATTGGGCCAATTCTTCGCTCCCGTTTAAAGACAAACCAGCAGGACCCAAATCTTGATGCCTTTGAACATTGCGAATTCGAGCAAGGTGCGAACGATTCCACCTTCACTCAAGGGCATGCAAGGGAAGCTTCGCAGTTCGTGCATGCCTGCCCTTTTGGCGTGATTCAGTCCACGCGTCAGATTTCGTGCTTGACGTCATCGAGCATCGGTATAAGATTCTTTTCTACCGAACACCTTTACAATATTAAATTGAAAATAGGTGGTCTACTTTGCGCCATGATGATTTTGTTCGGGAAGCTATTTCCGAGTTGTTCAGCGATTCCGGGTTGTATTGAAACAGTGTCGGATTACCCTCATTTTCGTAATCCGTTACACATTGCAGTGTAATCTTCAGGGAAACTCCGCCTAATTTTGGATTTGTTCCACCTTAACTAATTTTCTCCTTAAGAAGGCCGTTAAATACAAAGATCTAAAGCAAATCTGCAAATGTTCTCTTCTGGTATGTTTGTTTTTTTGTTTGTTTTTCTTTCGACCTGAAGGCATATCGACATCATTTTTGAGGAACATACCAATTTTCTGTCATTCAAATTGCTTTCGATTGGCGGGGTAATGAAATTCTACGAGTTCAAGGTTCTTCCTTTTGGTTTGACGTCAGCCCCTTATGTCTCCACGAAAGTTATGCGCCAGATAGTTAAACACTGGAGGAGAAGCGGTCATTTGGCCTTGATGTTCCTCGATGATGGCATTGGGGGAAACATTTCTCTCGATTGTGCGAGGAGCCTCAGGTGTAAAGTTCGCCATGATCTTGTTGCGTCTGGTTTTACACCCAATGATAAAAATTCAGTTTGGGAACCTGTTCAGAAGTCAGTTTTTCTGGGCTCTGTCCTTGATTTTTAGTTAGGCTTAATCAGCATTCCAGAGGATCAGATACGCAAATTGAAATCGTCTGTTGTTTCATGTCGACAAAATAGCAACGGTACTGCCCGAGATCTTGCGTCTGTTGTTGGGAAAGTTATTTCGATGTCGTGTGCTGTGGGAAATATTACTAGGCTTATGAGTTGGAATTGTTATGCAGCGCTGGGTCAATGGCTGCGATCAACTTTTGTTGATTTCGCCAGAGATTCGTTATGAGGTTTCGTTTTGGAAACTAAAAAGATGAAACTTTAATAGAAACAGAGGCACGACTCCCGGTTGCAATTCAGCGCTTAAATATGCGCGTAAAGCAGCGGTGGGACCTCCATATGATTAGGATTTTCACACATTATAACGCAATGTACATTCTGACTCTTAATGACAGACCTATGTCACCTAAATCTAGCGCGGTTGACGTCGTTTATTCTGATGCTAATGATACTGGGTTTGAGGGTTATTTTGTTCACTGCAGTCAGGATTTCGTTTCCGGTTCTTAGTCTACCGAGGAAATGCGTTCAAGTTCTACTTTTCGGGAAATCTTGGCTGTTAAGTTTGTTCTCATTTCGTTGGTTTACATCGACAATCAGAATGTTCCCAGGATTTTTTCATGTGGTAGTAGCAAAGAGCATTTGCAATTTGAAGCCTTGTCTATATTTCAGTTTGTTGTCATCACGGTATTTCGATCGAGATGAGTGGATTCCAAGATCAGTGGATGAGGAGGCCAATTTCCTTAGCCGTATTTCCCAGATGACTGGGGTCTTTCTTAAACTACTGTTCATAGTATAGAGTGTTTTCGCTCATGTGACCAGCAACGAGATTTGCGTACTGAAACAAAAGGAAAAATTTGCATAAAAATAGAGTTCAATTCCCAAAGGAATATTTTACTCCTCCAACATGGCCACCGTTCCTTTGTTTTACTCCCCCAAAATCACAGCCGTGACGTCATGTGAAAACACTCTATTGGGGCAGCATTCGTTCGATCGTTTTTGCTATTCGCGTTAATTCTAGGCTTTTCTGGTTTAATTGTAGATTTTTGGATCCAGGATCAGATAGTGTTGATTCCTTTGTCGTCAATTGGGCTGGGCAGAACAGTTATGTGTGTCAGCCCGTTCATCTTATTTCTCGAGTGTTACTTCACATGGGTAACTGCCAGGCGCCGATTAGTTGGAGCCTCCACCCCCCATACAAGCCCTCAGAGTCAACCCTATCCCGTTTAGTTTTATTTATAGAAACAGTTTTCGCGGAATATTTGTCACCTTATTAGTAATAACCAATCAGAGCAGAGCTATGACCATGCTTCATTCACAAACATGCTTTCACGCGTCTAAACAAAAATGGCGGAAAGCGGGAAAGCTCAGTTTCGCGGGAAAGGCTGTTCCAAAAATAAATCCAAACGGAAAAGGGTTGACTCAAGGGTACAGGACATATGGAGGCTCCAGCTAATCGGCTCCTGGTAACTGCGTAATTGTCCCCTTATGGCATTTCGTTTTGGCCGATTACCTGCCCGGATGGTGAGAATTTTTGCGATTTACCTCCTTTTAAAGAAGCCTTTATTCCAGGCCGATGTAGTAGCATTTTGGTGTCCAAGACTTGAGCTCCAGAATGATTGCCTTAAAGAATTCTATTTTGATTGTTAATTTTTCATTTTGGAATTTGTAAAGTTGGTAGTTTGATATCAGAATATCATGACATTATTTTCGTACCCGCGTCATTGTTTGTGTCTCTTTCTTTGTACTCTTGTGACCGTGCGGCCTCCGCTGAGCGTGCGATGGCAATATGTGTTTATGATTCATTTTCTGGTATCGCACGAGTGTTAGGGTGTTGACGAAATTGAGAGAAGAGCACACAATTTTAAAGAACAGCTATATTTCGACCGACTTGTCGGTCTTCTCAGGGTGAATAAAGAAAACCGTTATACACATATTTATGCTACGCTACTGAAATACGCAAATGCCGGCGTGCTACAACTATAACCGTAAATAACGGTAACAGTTCAAACCTAAACAGGACTGGCTTTACCTCGGTGTAAAATTCTCTGTTTCGTTAACTCGTGTAAGGGTAAGGGTAAGGGTAAGGGTAAGGGGGGGGTTGTTTGTTTTGTTTTTTGTTTTGCTCTTTTGTTTTCTTTGTGTTACGTCATTCGGAGTTTCACAGGGATGAACCCTTAAAAGAAAAAACATCAAGCCAAATGACCGAGTTCGAAGTCCTCTAAATCAGACCTTCGACTATGATTTTAAAGCTCATCGAACGCCTCCGCCATTTTTCGCATTTCTATACCAGCAAAAGATACTAAATCCAGGAACAGAGAATATCGAGTCAGGAATACTTGTCTTCGAGAAAGTTTCGTTTAAGTGAGAACTGAGAACGTCAATCTGTCGACGACTGTCTCTTCCGAGGAGGAATAGCTTGATCAGTTCAAATTTAAGGCTCGACAACCGGTTGGCAGTGACCAAGCCGCAAGCCTCTGTTGCCGGGAAGCAAACTGAAATGGCTACACTGCACTCTGCATTTAACTGCGATGATCATTCTTCACTTTCATCTGCAACCGCAGTTCACATATGAATTATTTCATATATACTTCGCATTATTTCACTCCTCACGGGAGATATGAACTCACTAAATTGACCTCGCTCCCAATGTGTGGCTTCATAGCTCAGTCGGTAGAGCATCGCACCGGTATCGCGGAGGTCACGGGTTCGAATCCCGTTGAAGCCCTGATTTTTTCAGGCTTCTCCTTTCCAATTGCTTAAATTGGAAAATTAACTGCGATAATCATTCTTCACTTTCATCTGCAACCGCAGTTCACATATGAATTATTTCATATATACTTCGCATTACTGCATTCTAACTTATTCCTAGCTGTTGCACTTCTCTCTGAAGTGGATACGTGTTTTCTCGGCTACACCTTGTAATATATTCATAGCTGTTGTAGTTTTCTGTTTTTTCTGTTGTAGTTTTCTGTTTTTCACCGCTCTAATTTATTCATAGTTTTTGAAGTTCCCCGTAAATACTTATCAAACAATGTGCCTTGAAAACAAAGACCCCCAAGACCCCTTCGTAAGTGTAGACTAAGTAAGTCTTCGACTCAAGTCACACAAGTGTTATACTTAAATCTACAATTGGCAAGTAACAGGAAGTAATCGATCTCAAAGGATAACTCGCATGGAAGCAAACGAAAACCTCGCAACTCGATCTTCAACAGAGCCGACAAACGTAGAGGAAGTGCTGTTTTCGTTCTGTGCACAAAACATTTACAGTACAAACACCTAACGCTCCTAACAATAATCGCGAACAAAACAGAGTCAATCAGTGAGCTATTTACGACGCGTGGAGAAGTCTGATCCTTTACCTTCTTGGATGGTAAACAGTGCCGGTCTGCCTGTGCTGTTGCCATTTATCACTAACATCGTGAACCTCTCCATATCGACGTCTTCTGTGCCCAACCAGTTTAAGAGTGCAGTCATAACATCGATTCTGAAGAAGACATCTCTTGACCCAATTGTCTTGAACAACTTTCGACCGGTGGCAAATCTTCCTTTTATTTCCAAGGTTGTGGAAAAAGCCGTTGCTCTGCAAAGTTCAACACACTTGGAGAAGAATAATTTGAATGACATCTACCAGTCTGCTTACAAAAAATGCGCCACAGTACGGAGACAGGAATTCTTCGTGTCCAGAATAATTTATTGATGGCTCTCGACAGTGACTGCTCTGTTTTTCTTCTCATGCAGTGCCGCACTCGACACAATTGACCATTCCATCATGTTACACACACCAACTAACAGATTTGGTACCATGGGGAAGGTACTACAGTGGTTTGAATCATATTTATCGCATCATAGTCAAGCTGTAGTTGTAAACGCCAAATCCATGATCATCTTGGTGTAATCAACCTTTTGGAGTCCCGCAAGCCACCATCCTTGGACCAATCTTGTTTACGCAGTATATTTCTCCAATTGGTGATATTGTTCGACTTCATAATATATATCACACGTATGGAGATGATACCCAGCTTTAACTATCTTGTCGTTCTCAGGATTATGCGTGTATGGCAGATGCGAAATCTTCAAGACCTCGTCACTGACTACGTGCTGACCAGAAGTCTCCGATCTGCTTCAAAGTGTCTACTGAAAGTTCCAAACTGCAACCTAGAATCGTACGGGAAAAGAGCCTTTTGTGTTGCAGCGCCATTGTTGTGGAACTCTCTGCCAACGGACATTAGGTCTCAAAGATCATTAGCCACTTTCAAGAAAAAGTTGAAGACACTCCTTTTCATTAAGAGTTTTTCTTAATTCTTTCTTTTCCATATCATCTCATCTATTTTTACTTTTGAACTTCAGCGCTTTGGGCATAGTCATGGATACAGCGCTATATAAGATGACTTTATTATTATGACAGTATATACTTATGGATGCCATACAAAAAGCGAGCCAAACCTGGGGCGACAAACGTAACCCAGGGGCCTTGAACGGGAAAACAAAAAAAAATAAATAAATAAATAAATAAAAAATAAAAAATAAAAATAAAATAATATAAATATAACTATGTACATAACTATATACATATCTATATACAGTTAGTGACTCTTATCGTTTATTGTCCGTCTCTTCAAGTTCGCACTTTAAAAGTGCGCGCAATGTTTAGAGAGTGAGAGATGACCGCCTTCTGCATACGGAGTAGGACGTCTCCTCCTCGGGTACCAAATAGTTCCCTCATTGCTAGATCTACTTCTTGGGACCATCCTCCCAACACATCGATAATGATGTTGAACTGCTTAACGATGTAAGTTGGGAATTGCTGTTTCAATTCCCACCGAAGGGGGGCGTACTTGGTAGTCTTCTCCTCCTCCTTCTTCTTCCTGTTATCAATCCACGGGCAGCTCATCTCGATAGCGTAGATTCTCTTCTGCTTATGATCAATCACCCTCACATCCACTCGGTTTGACTTATTATATTATTATTATTATTATTATTATTATTATTATTAAAAGTAAGCCTACAGCGCACCTCATTTGCATACTGTTTACAGCCCAACGAGCGAGCGATCGATCGAGCGCCCGCATGCATTTTTCCGTTAATCACAACTTCGTTCATTGCGCATGTGCAATTCACGCGTTAAAAATGATTGGACATTCGAACCTAAGGCCCCTTTGTCGTCTGATACAAGAACTACCAATAATGCCCCACAAAGCATTGGCTTCCTCTGTATAAAGTTCTGAAATCATAAATCATAAAGATAGCCTGGCTACGAACGCTCTTCAAAGATAATAGCTTGACAATCTGTCCTTTCTTACATACGTGGAAGGAAACTTAAGCTTCAATCCTACCAGACTGTTCCTTCTTTGAAACTTAACTGGCCCCGGATAATGGTCGATAATACGTAGAGAAGATTTGATTCCATTGTGAAATGGAACTTTGCACACCACATTGACAGCTGCTAAAGAAAACGATTTTTTGGGGTGGAAGAGAATCAGCAACAGGGCTTCAACGAGAGCTAGTTCTTCCAATTAATGTTATATCCTTCTTGAACATATTATAAGATGCTTGAGGAATTCCATGAAGCAGATTAAAAGATAGCGCAGATTAACAAAGGCACTTAATGCTTCTTTTCCACTCAGTTAACTGCGGCCACTTTTCGGGTAAAGTTTGCAGTGACTCAAGTATCGTATTTATTTTTCGACTTTCCACTATAGCAAGTCTTCGATCTAGATAGTTTATATTTAATGGAGAAAATAAGCTTAGTTGGTTCTATTTATGCTGATTCTCTTGACGTTAAACATACTGACCTTTTCTTCCACGTTTCGAAGAAAATAGAGGTAGTTATAAACCTCATGATTTCGTCCTTCCAAAGAATTAAACAATTTCATTTTTTCCTGTCTACTTTATACTTCACTATATTGATTCTTAATATATAACTTACAAAGAAATATATACACCATCCGCTGTTAGGCAAAGGCCAGTCGAATTAAGTTAGATGTATATATTCGCAATGTAATATACTGTACTCAATGTAATATATTCACTTAGCTTTGAATCTAGCTTTGAAAAAAACACACCTGAGCGTCGTGATAAAGACAAGCATATATAAAAAATACAAACGATTTGGAATGCAAACTCGCGTCTCATTTCCATAACAAAAGTTTATCCCGACGCGCGCACATTTTTAGAACTCATCGTGTTGACTTTGGGGTCAGTACGCGGCTATTACAACAGCCCACGCGATTGGCTCAGAAAACGATAGAAGCATTCAAAGAAACAACAGAAACAATGAACCCTAACCCTAAAAACAATAGAGCTGCGTCCTAAACGGATCCAATAAAATTGGTTGTAAACAGCTGCGTGGTATCTGTGAGTTTGGGGTGAAGAATCCGCTATTGCGGTTGAGAATACCCGTTAGAGCCTGAGAACTGAAGCCGTTCAGAATGAAGCGTGATACAACCAGAAATTGTAAAGAAATATATTAGTTTCTACGAAAGGAATTAAACCGAGTAATATACCGTATTTTCTCGATTAAACGCACCCGGCGTTTATTTAAAAATCGGCAGTTTTGACCCGGCTTTTTTTCGAGGCCGGCGTTTGTATAGGTAATAGCATGACCTGTAGTGGTATTTGGCAATAATACCGCGAGTGATATTTCAAAATTGTCCAAAATACCATGAGCCGCGAAGAAATCGCGTGGTATTTGGAGAATTTTGAAATATCAAATCTCCGAAATTTCTCGGCTTAGGCGCTGTTCGCACTACGCGAAATTTTGTTTGTTTTGCAAAAAAAATCTGTCAACGCGAAGCGATTTCTAGTGCGAACGATTTTTTGCACCCACCGAAATTTTCGCAAGCGCTACGAAACTTCAAAGATTCCGTCGACTAGCTTTGGAGGCTGTAAAAATTTTGTCAGGCGAGAAAATCCTTTGTTCCTTGACATCCATCCGTCATTGGGTCATCAAATTTTGCAAGATATGGATCACCAAGCGAACGTGACCGTATGACTTCCCGCCATTTTAATTTAGCTGGATGGATTCGCACAGAACCAACATGGATCCATGGTACCTTAACTATTATGGCTCTCAGTGCTACCAAGAAAGAGATCAGGGTAGTCCAAGTCCAAGTTATTACGATTCCCAAATCGCTGCGCAACAGCAGTACTTCTTACAGTTTCCATCGCAGCAAACTGGAGCGGATTCACAACATATGCTTCCACATACGCTGAACACAATATCCACATCCGTAACATCCATTGAAGCTGCAGAAGATCAGACGACTGCTGCAGCTATTGGAAGCACAGAAAACACGAAAAAGGGAACAAAGAGAAAAAACGCCAAGTATGAAACATTTCCCTTTAAGGAAGAACAGTACCTGGTGAATCTGTGGAAAGAAAACTTCGAACAACTTGAGAGCAAAAACTCCCGCAAAGTGTTTGATTGTTGATGTAGCAAAAACAGGTTTTGCATGAAAAGAAAAAGCCAGAAAAGCACCATAAAAACATTTCGCGGGAGCATTTTCCATTCACAAATGCGACCGGAAACTTCGCGGGAAAACAGACACCGACAGACATGTCACGACATCTTGATAGTAAATTTATCAAGTTCCTAATTGAAATCTGTCACTAAAAATATTTCGCATCTTCATGTGCGAACAGGATTACGAAAACAAAAAATTGGTGATTACAAAATTTTCGCTTTTTTTGCAAACGAGAAACTCAAATTTTCGTCTTAATGCGAACAGGGCCGGCTTATATTATAAAATCGAGATTATAATATAAGCCGAGAAATTTCGGAGATTTGAGTGGTTGATAGTATCGCCATTTCCGCGAAATAGTGGTATTACAGCAAAAATGGTATAACAGCAGTGGTATTACAGCAAACATTTCTCGGCTTCCATTATAAACAAATGATAGCATGACTTGTACGTGGTATTTGGCAATAATACCGCCTCGTGATATTTCAAAATTCTCCAAATACCACTCGCCGCTTCGCGGCTCGTGGTATTTTGGACAATTTTGAAATATCACTCGCGGTATTATTGCCAAATACCACTACAGGTCATGCTATTACCTATACAGGGTGCTTTCGATTGGGAAATCCGGATTTCGATCTTAAAATCCGGATCTTTTGGATTTCCAATCGAACACAAAATCCGAAAACGGATTTCGCGACGGATTTCATTAATTGAAATCCATGTCGGGGAAGGATTCCAATTAATGAAATCCGGGCGAAATCCGTTTTCGGATTTTGTGTTCGATTGGAAATCCGAAGATCCGGATTTTAAGATCTAAATCCGGATTTCCCAATCGAAAGCACCCACAAATACGGTACATTTGACACCGCCTACGAAGGAAAAATGCTTGCTGGGAGGGTGGGGTATGTAATGAAGTTTTAAACGGCGTGAGTGAATGTTCAACGGTCGCATAAGTTATAAATATCACAAAACTAGCAAATCGCAAGCAAGCTGTAATTAACCGGTGCATGAATATTGGAATAGCAGCGAAAATACATTTTGAACACTAACACGGTTAGTCGGGTGGCATTTAGGAACCCCTCCCTGGGGTTTTGAGGAACGAGGGAACATGACTAATTTAAAGGGAGGAACGGGGGAACAGGAGAACAGGGAACAGGGGGACAGAGCAACAGGGGAACAAAGACAAAATATCTCAGTAAGGGAACAAGGGAACACGAGCCATTTTAGGGATCAAAAAGCTGGGGAAAAGTTCGGAATTAATTTCGGGAACAAGGAAACAAACAAATTTTTAGAGAGAACAAAGGAACAAGGACCCCCCTTCCCTGGGAGGGGCTCATTTAGTTTGCATATTACCACAGTTAATAAGAACAATAATTTTTTTCCCCGGATGAACAAGAGTCGTCGACTCCGCCAATAAAAGAAAGCACGTCAACTTTCTCAGAAAGATCGGAGATTCTGGGAATACAAAACCGCACCCAACGTTGAAACAACATGAAGTGCTTTCTTAGGATCTGATTGGTGGAAACTTGTAATCGTATATGTATCCTGTTATTTCATTGGCTGTCTGAATGGGAGAGTCCATGACAAAATATTTATCCATTCCCTTCATTATATCAAAGTGCAGCGGGATTCGATTGCAAGCGGAGATCGAGCTAGTGGGACATTGAAGTTTTGGAAAGATGAAATCGCTTTCCGTAATCGCTTTTCTCGTATGCCTCTCTGTCGGTGAGTTTTAAAGTTACTTACTTTAGTTTGCGTTTTCGATCATTCAATTTGCTGAAGCTGGTTTCTCCGCCAGGGGGTGTATTCTGAAATAAAAGCGCGCACGGTGTTCCTCGTTTATTGCACCTAGTCTGTTGAGCATTGTGATTCGATAAATTTATAATGTCGCCTTTGTGACTGAGCATTATAAGCTACTGGATGAAGGAATAAGCCCATGCTTTTCAGTCGGTTAGAGTGCTGCGACTATTCGGCTTTGCCGTATCGCAAAACGAGATCGTGATAGCCGACAAGGTTACATTGAAAGAAATTTGGTCAGTTATATCAGCGAGCTGAGGTTTACTTTTGAAGTTTTTCTTAGTTCAAACAGTAGTCTAGCTATAGTTTGAAGATTTTTTTTCTCCATTTTACTCCATCGCTAGCATTGCGCAGATGAATTTAACAGTCGGTCCCCTTCTAATGTGAATGAGGTTGCGGGCGATAAGCTTCCCGTTGAAGACACACACTGAACTTATTTCTCAGATTTCTCAATTCGAGTGGGCAAAACTAAGTTGACCCAACATTTTCTTAACCTGTACATCTCTTCGCATTCAACAACTGTTATTCTATATGGCTTTAAGTTAGATTTAATTTGATATCCAAACAGCGCATTAAATTCATTTGAATGTGTGCACGAAAGATATTAGTCGCCCGAAATATTCAGCCTCAATCTTGACTGCGTTGCATGAGAAAACACGAGAATTTTCTGTCGAGGTAGTCTTTCGTGGCACGGAAGAGGAACGCCTTTTCTCTTAGAAGGGTCATGAATGTCATTCGCAGCTTCGAAATCACAAGATTATAATTTGTTTGCTTTCTTTGGTTTCCAAATCGTGCGGTGCTGCGACACTTGCCAGCTTACGATCATATTGCTTCGCAAAAAACTGACGGAGGCAGTCGTGAATTAGTGCAAAGCACCTACCTTTTGCAATTAAAAGTGATTAATAACCTGTTTTAAGACACGAGAAAAAGAAAGATGATCAATATTAATACTTTTCGTTTGATGTGTATTAAGTGGCTATATGCATGAATGAAAAGTGCCAGGTAGGCAGTTTGCGTTCCTTTGTAAGAGAGCGTCCCGAGAATTCTTCCTCTTTGTTTGTTATTTTCGGTCTTGTACTCTAACCGGTGAGTGATCATTAAACGTTCATACATCTTTCTTATGAAATACAACTAATAGAAAATTTAGCAACATTTTACATGAGACAACTCAGTTATTGTGAAATGAGAAAACGTTGAAATTCTGTTTTCTGTGAAGGGCACGGCTTGAAGTGTTATACCTGTGAAAGCACTAAGAGTTGGGATGACTGTGACAGTGTGCGGAAAGAGGTTACCTGTACTGCAGGGATGGATCGCTGCCTCAAAGCTTATGCTAAAGTCAAGGGTGATGGTGTATCTGCTGAAGGCTTTGCGAAGAGCTGTTCAAGCGAGGCAATTTGCAGTGCAACCCAAGACCTTGACATCTGTAAAGATAAAGGAGAATGCGACGTCCATTGTTGTTCTGGGGATCTCTGCAATGGAGCTGCAAAACAAGTTGTCAGCGCCATCATTTTGATCGCATGCGCTTTTGTTGTTGTGATGCAGTAAGAAAAATTCTGAGCAGTGATCAAGATGTTTGGTTGTGTTAGAACTTTTTTTATTTCAAACCCTTACTCAAGAATTGTTGCTAATCGTTGTGAAAATTCAGCTAAGGATCAATACAGTGTTTTATGAGTAATTCTGTTTTATTTGTAACCGTTTTTTTTTTTTATTTATTTATTTGCACTGAACCTTATCGAGAGATCGTCTCTTTATTTTATATTGTGAGTTCTTTGGACTCTGTTTGGAATTGCACTGTATGTTTAGTGGGCGTTTTCTCAAAGCTAGACCTGTATCAGTTTAGCAAGCATTATTTCAATTTGCGTAGTATCCATAATAAAAGACCTTTGATTTAATTTGAGTAATTGAATTAAAAAGTAAAGTAAAGAGCCTATTCATAGACCGCGTTATTTGAGTAAAAGAATGGGCTTTATTCACTCGGCGGCCATTCTGAGTCCCGAGGGACTGAAAATTTTTGCTTTGTCTCCCCGGAACTCGTTTTCAAACTTAGCTTAAAGCGTTTGAAACCCAGTTGTAATGAGACAACCACTTGGCTTATCTACGTGACGGAGACGTGAAAATGAAGGTTCAAACTCGAATTTAACATGTGAGAGACAAACTTCAAAAAGGCAAAACTTCAGAAAATCTCAGTCTCAACAAAGAATTTCTGCGCGTCAAAATGGTACGCGCCAATGGAGGCCTTAGTTCAGTTTGAACCCACATGCAAAATCAGCGACCTGACAAGCGTCGTTTACAAGGGGAAAAATTTCGATGCAAATTCCCCTGTGTGTGTGCGTGTATGTGTGTTGGGGGTGGGGATGGGGAGGAGGCAATGACGGACTTGGAAGCCAATATTCAAGGGATACAGAGCCAGATGCTCCAACTTTTCTTCTGAAACACTGCTCACGGGCAAAATTATAATGTTTCATCACGCCTCCCAGCTCGAACAAAAGCTTTCTTTTTCACGCCCTGCTCTCCAATTTTTGAAAGCATCAACATTGCTCTCAGGCTCTCTTGTCTTTGTTGCTGTGCACTTTTAGGCTTTCAACGGCTCAGCAAAGGAATCTGTTCAAAACTTCTGGTCGAGGTTGTTCGAAGCAGGGTAAGCGCTAAGTTTGCTTCGAACAACTCGGCCCTGGGTACTTTGATACAAAGAGAGATTCAAAAACTCACCAAAACGTCGCCGCACGAGTGAGGAAACGGCTGAGCAAACTGCCTCGCGAGGCAGTTTGGTCAGCTCTTTCCTCAAGTGTGCGGCGGGCTGTGTCTGTCTCCACAGGCGAATCACCCTCTGTTGACATGGCTGTTATAGATCTACAGAAGTAAAAAACACAGAGATAATTACAGCGGTTGTGATTTGCTCGAAGATAAACTTTCTTGGGTGTAAAAGAAAATAATTCAACAAAAGATCAAATGAAACTTGGAGCAACGCGTCGCCAAACATACCATAATAATCTTTCATTCGCGCCAACATCAGTCTGGAATCACGATGCTTTCGTACATGTATCTAGAGAAGCTTGTCACTCTAAGCTTCACGTTTTCCCTGTGTTGACGGAGGGGTATTGAGCATTTTTGCTGTGAAAGAGAACTCTCAGGATGTTAAAGGGCACCTAAGCCCAAATAAATCTTTACCCCTGTTTGAAACACACTGAGCATTTTATCCTGCTTTCCACCAAATGTTGACTTTTTATAGGCTTCAAAACTGAGCCTTATTTGGTTCATGACCGAGTCAGAAAGGGGGTGGGTCTATTCCTGATTTGACGTCACGAACTGATTTACATGCCATTAAGTCTTCGTAAAACATACATGCAAAATAGTTTGTGACGTCAAATCAGGAATAGACCCATGCCCCTTTTGACTCGGTCGTGTACCAAGTGATGTTTAGTTTTTCGTAAGTTTTGGAAGCCTACAAAACGTCAAGATTTGGCAAAAATGGGAACAAATAGGCAAATGCGTTTCAAACAGATGCTAAGATGTTTTGTAGCGAAAAAAAATATTTGGGGGTTAGGTTCACTTTGAGGGAAGGTCAACGTTTGCAAACTTCATCAAGCGATGATTAGAAAATTGTGCGATCGAACGAACGTTGGAGGCTTGTTCGGTGGAGAAGGACCTGCGGTGGTTTCAAGCGGGTTAGCTTTTAAATCTACCCTCCAATTGCAAATGAAGGTGTTTATTTGTTAAATACCAATACCGATTCTTATACCAATGATTCGTCGAAACTCGTGAATCCATTTAAAAGAATATTTTTTAATGCACTGCCATTACCTCCGAGCACAGCATCCACCAACTGGTAAATAGGTTTTAAAAAGTCTGATTATTTGTGACGGTTATGAAATATCAGTGATCGAAATGAAGGATCTCACTAAAATTGTTGTATTTTGTCAAAACTTCCTGATTCCAATAGCATTTTCTGAGTAAGATGGCCGTACGATTTGAGAATTATAGCGGGGCTCTCAAATATAATTTGCAGAGCACAGGGTTCAGGTGAAGAGCAACGGGAAAGAGAGCGGCAGAGAGCAAGAATTAACTGGGGAAGAATGAGCGAAGAAGATCGCCAAAGAAGGCGCGCTCGGGAAAGAGAAAGGAGACGAAATTATAACGAAGAACGCCGACAAGCAGAAAGAGTCCGGGCTCCAGAAAACAGACAAAATGTTAACGAAGAACGCCGAGAGGCGGAAAGACTCCGTGCTGTGGAAAACAGACAAAATTGTTAACCGACCTCGACACTAAACTATAGTCAAAAACGTTCGTGAATTCCTTCGCAATATTTTAGAATGCCTTTACAGTTTAAAGTGAAATGAAAGTACTAAACGGGAGCACCGCTTTTAGGCTTGGCTAAATCTATATATTAAGATCTATTTATTAGTCCGTCGTGCGAAAATGAAATTAATCAACGTGGCTATTTTGCTATTTTGGGGCTGCTTGCCCACCATCGTTTTGAACCGAAGATTATTTGTATAGGAAATCGCACGACCTCGAGTACAATTCGGGATTAATAGGTACGAGTGATTTTGAAAGTTCTCAAAATTGCACGAGCCTTTAGGCGAGTGCAATTTGAGAACTTTCAAAATCACGAGTATCTATTAATCATCATCATCATCATCATCATCATGATCATCATCATCATCATCATCATCATCATCATCAAGCTTTATTAAAAAACGGTATCACTTCAATAACGATGCTCTTCCAGTGGGCCGTATTAAAATACTAACACCCGATCACATAAATAGAGTTTTGCTAGGAATATGCATGCATAATGAAGTAGGGACCTGTACGGAAATCTTGCCGTGTTTCTTCGTGTTGTAGTTGCTTGCTGTTTCTTTTAAGTTTTGAAGCACGTCTTCACTGGAAATTGCGAAGCGACTGTCGGCCATTTTTTTTGTTAACGTTCAAATTTGCCGCTTATGATTGTGCTTACGCCACGTTGTCATGGAAAGTTAATAGGTACTCCTACGGAGTACTATTTGGGTATAATTGTACTGCTCTCGACCAATCAGAATTGAGTAATTTTGTTGAGTGTACTATAAACCCCCAAACAAAGTTTTTGTGTATTTTTCGATAGGTACTGGTTAGCCTTTACGCTAACTTTTTTGAACCGTTTATCTTACAGGGTGCTACAAGGTAAACACTAATCATCGCCGCTTTAACAAGAGCTTTCTTGCAGTTTTGGTAAGTTTTTAATTACAGAACATAGTGTCGTTTGAAACTTCATAGACAATGTTTTTAATTTCAACAGCATAGACATGTGTCCCGTGTAGCGGTTTGTTGGTTCCCAGCTCAATGTCTGTCCCACTCATAACATCATGGCCTTCTATTCTGTAGCGTTTTCGTGAAATCTTCAGTGTGGCATAATGCCCATCAAGTGTGGCCTTCCCCTTCTGGGTTCGAAGTTGGAGAAAGACAAGACCTTGGCATTTGTCGCAGCAGTGGTATTTGGTAGCCACATCACAAAGCTGGTGTTCTTGTAATGAGCCCCATTGTTAGTCCATAGTTTCACTTCAGAGGTCAGTGGATGCAAAGTCTTATAGTTTTTAATGGATTCGTCTGAACAACTTGATGAGAAAAACCAATTTTGACAGTCATCATATTCACTATAAAGGTCATGAAATTCTGTCACAATATCACCCCCATCGATCTCTCTAAATAGAAACATGGTGCCATGAACTGAGACTCCCTTCTTTCCAAACCAGTCTTTTTGTGGCTCATACAGTTTCTGAAATAATAGCTTCATCATGTAGTCTGCAACAACAACAGCTTGGCCAGGTTTCAATCTCATGGGAGAATTTTTCTCTTTGGTTAATTTCCCACGCACAATGTGTGAGATGTAGTTATCCAGATTTGTTGCCATTGAATCAATTTTCTCCATTAGACCTTTGTTTTCAGGCAGTTTTGCAGCTAGGTCTGTGATGTCATCTACTAGTTGAAACTGTTCTAAACACTTTGCACATGAAATGTTGTGCTCTGAGCCTCAACAAGGCTTCTCTGACAAAAGAAATTCCATACAATGTGTTGCACAGTCATCATGCATTTTGAGATTTCTTTGAAACTCTGACAGAAGATAACCCCTCAGGCTCCTTGTCCTTGTTTGTAAATGTTCCACATCTTCAGGAATTCTGTTTTCCTCAAGTTTTTGGCCCATATCGTTTACAATTTTGTTGAGGTTGTCAAAATTCTGTTGCCCCATCCAAAATTAATGTTACGGACACCTGCCTGTTCTGTTATAACTTTAAAGTTACCAGCCCTTAACCCTTGGTAGAACTTGCTAAAACGTATGGGCCTTGCTCCCTTTGAGTCACACTCTGACTTGTAGCGCTTGTATAGGGCAGTGTAGTTTTGTTTGAGTTTGGTTACTGGCCACCTCCCAAAAGTTCACTAACCCAGGACTTCCCTTTGCCTTCACAGGATTGGCTTTTGTAAGAAGAATATTCAATTGCATTTGGAGGGTGAATAAAGTCCAGTCCAAAAGCAATGGTTTCTGAAGAACGTCTGACTGTATGGTCGGGACTCACGAGATGGAACTGCTGCACCAGCTCCATGAACTTTTGCATGAATCCCTGCTTTAGTAATTTCATAGTCTGTGCAGCTTTGTAAAGTGCCACTTGAGGTTGTGCATTTGAATGTGTCCTTTAGTTTCTTATTATTATAGTTATTGGGAACACAGCTCAATATTTCAGTTCGCTTTGTACTGCCAGGTTTTTCTCTTCCATATGAAAGGGCCAACCTAGCAAGAATATTCTCCTCTGTCTTCTGGTTTTTCTGAAAATAATTACGCCCCTATGAGATGTTCAATTTATAACCATTACTCTGCGGTGTCTTAGATTAGACAGGAAAGTCGTGAAATACATTTTTGTTGCTGTTGTTCTGAACTGAATTGGTTATAAACAGATTTTGTTCCTGGTTGGTGTTAAAAAATAAAGATCCATCGTTTTGTTTTTATTTTTTGTTTGCTTTTAGTTTTGGGCATCCCTGTTTGGGTATAAGAGCACACTAAAAAGTTAAAAAAAAAATCACCTTTTCTGCTGTCTCAAAATGCTGTCGTAAGTAGTCGCTACACAGTTGCTCCCCCAAGCCAGGAGCTAATTCTTCTACTTGGGATGCAATCTGTATCTGCCACTACTTTCTTTGCTTGGCTTTCAAGCCACCTCTCGGTTCGGGTAGAGGCGTCACAGTATGGAACTTTGGGCCTGCCAACTTTTGTTGGGGGTTTTCCCTCTTCAGAAGCTGGTTCTATTCTGAGTGACTTTGCTTTTCTTTGCAAACGAATGAAGCATGCAGGGCAGCAAACAAGGTCATCAGAAGTTTGTTCTTCAGTAGAATAAAATTCCTCAGATAACAGGTGGCAAAGCTTCACTTGTGGCAGTTCTTTTACAACTTGGGGAAGGGACTTTAGGGTTTCCATTTTCTTGTTGGAGGTATTGCAATTAATGGCCGTGCAAGATGAATACACAAATTGGCTCTGACATTTCGCATACTGCCTCGTGATTGTGCTTTAGAAACAGCACAGTGGCAGTGGTAGCAAGTATCCATTATTTGCCAGCAACCCTTGCTCCCTGCCAATCTCTCTTGCTCAAAAACTGTCACGTTTTTTGAGATAAATTACAGCTGATAACTGCTGCTGCCCTAAACTACAGACCGGTATGAGTTATAAATTCTCTAAAACTGCTCAACTTATTCCAATGGAGAACTTTGCTACTATAAAAGGTTGAGAAACAGGCACGAAGAAAGCTACCCCACCCAAACCCACTACACTCGTAGAGACACCAGTCAACACGAATACTTAAACAGTTTCTGTTTTAGAACCTCACTCCACAAATGCTATAAACTCGTGGTAATTTTCCTAAAAGCGACGGAGAATGGCAAAGAACAAGCCTCGCTGTTAGGGCAAAGTCTTTTTTTAAAAGGTAGTGGGTTGGCAGCAGCATTAAAGGCGGGAAACTCAGCATCGCTGCTGACATTTTTCCGCCAGTAGGAAGCAAAGTGCTCGTGTTTGATTCAAAGGTGAAAATCATGTAAGACAAGACGCAAATTAAAAACATCTTTCGATCCGGCATTTATTACAAATTTTAACATTACAAACAGGTAACTAGCTTGGCAAAGCAAAGAACAGCAAAAACTATAGAACTTGCTTGCCTGTAAAATATATTTTTAAAACATGAAAGCATCTTCGATGTCTGCATTTGTATCTCTAGGCTTCACTTTCGAAGTCTAAAATAGCAAACTAATTTTAACTTACGAGAATGGACTGCCCCAGCCATTTTTCAAAGGCAAAACGACCATCATTAAACCGTATTTGCCACTCAAGCCTCGCCAAATCTTTCGCAGACATAAGCAATATGGCGAATGATAGCTGACCGAAGGGCCAATAGGTGCGCAAAGCGCTGTGGTATTTTTGGCCCCGGGCATGTGAATTTGCTCAAAGTTGTAACCTTTACTGAGCGCTTGATCGACAGAACGGTGAACCACGTGACCATGCAAAAGTGAACAGTGGTGTGATGCTTAAAATGTGCTCTACAGAAGCACTGAAACCTTATGTGACTTCCCTGATAGTTTGTTCGCTTGCATGGTCTTAAAACGGGCAATTCTGAGCACAAAAAACATGAACTTGCCACTCGTCCTATCTTTTATGAAGCCCCTGACTCCGTGATGACGATCGTCCACTTAACTCGTTATGACTACGGCACGAAGTGTTACGCTAACATTGAGAACTAACTAAGTCAGTTAGGAGACGGTATCTCACTTCCCTTTATGGCGAGGAAAGGAAACCTCGGCATACAGAAAGTTTATGGCCAATATTATGAATCCGAGGCAATTTTTACGTCGCGGGTCAAAGGTCATGGTCAAATTTAATCATCTGATTGACAATACATCTAACGCGCTTCACATACGTAAAATAACTTTAATAGACGCGGTTGCTACAAATCAAATGAAAACGAAACGTAAATTACAGGTATAAATTACAAACCGAAAGTGACTTCCCTGATAGTTTGTTCGCTTGCATGGTCTTAAAACGGGCAATTCTGAGCACAAAAAACATGAACTTGCCACTCGTCCTATCTTTTATGAAGCGCCTGACTCCGTGATGACGATCGTCCACTTAACTCGTTATGACTACAGCACGAAGTGTTACGCTAACATTGAGAACTAACTAAGTCAGTTAGGAGACGGTATCTCACTTCCCTTTATGGCGAGGAAAGGAAACCTCGGCATACAGAAAGGTTATGGCCAATATTATGAATCCGAGGCAATTTTTAGGTCGCGGGTCAAAGGTCATGGTCAAATTTAATCATCTGATTGACAATACATCTATTAAGTTTTAGGACTATATCTTTCTTACCTATAAAGCTAGGAAAACCAAACTTGACACACACAAAGCTCGTGACTGTAACTATGAATCAAAGGTCAAGCTAAACGTCAATCATCTGATTTTTTTAATAGTTTTAGAATCAGAGAAAGCACTTCTTTTGCCGAAACAAGCTCAAAATTTGTATGACAGGTGCTGTTGCATTGATAATTTCAAATCTGTCAAATACACTGTTATTTGAAAAATTTGTTACATTCCTGAAATTTGCCAAAAAGAAAAAAAGTGCACTTTCGTTACTCCTTGAAGTAAAAAAAAAACGATTTGAAAAAAAGTCAGACAGGGTTACCTTAGTACTGATGATCCACAGAAAGAGCCACAACAAGGTATTGAATCCATGGTAGTCGATTCGCTTTGGATGAAATTGGTTTCAAGCAGCTTATAAAATGTAGGTGCACTTTCCTTACCAAAAGCCAATGTGTAAGACGTGTATAAAAAAAATGTTAAAAAATAAGTATTTTGCATCTTAACAGAGCGAAAGGGTTGCATTCTACATGTGTTGACGGTTGTTGAGCATAGCTGTGTAATTGCACAATTCACATTATCAGTGAAACGTTTGGCATCAAACTTTGATAATAAAACGGAATATGGGCGGATTTTTCAAATCATGGTGTGTCACTTCTTCTCCATGTTAAGCAAAAACAAAAGCAATGCGAGAGTCACAAGTTATACCATGCCGTCGGTTCCCCTGTCCGTTTTTATTGCCAAAAAGACCTTAAAATTTACAAAGAGAGTCGATTTTTTTTGCAAAGAGGGTTTACGATTCTCTTTACTGATAAATATTACATCAGGAAAATTTAATGCAGAAATCGTGGCCACAAGCACAAGATGATATTTGCTGTGGAGAAAGATTCATGTACCCCCTCCAAAAGTGATCCGTGAAACTTTATCTGATGTGGCGTCAGGATTCTCTTTTTGTAGGTTGTATGGTTTCAATTTTCTTAAGGAATGACTTGAGACAATTTAGCATTTCATGACAATTTTATACGCTGCTTGACGCAAAAATTCTTATCTCTGGATTGTTAGCGATTTTGGAGGGAATTTCTTGAATAAATGGTCCTTGTGTACTTCGTGAAACCTCTTTCTACACCGTGATGTCTTCCGAGAAAAATTGTAGACTTATGTTTGCATTAACTGCAAAAAAAAAAGAAAAAAAATCACTCCCTTCGAAGGTCTTCCGCAGTTCAAGTGGAAGTAATCTCGGAGAATAAGACGTAATATGTCAAGGGTCTTTCGGAGCCGCTTTTGTTACAAGATGTACCAGAAATCAAGGTCGATGACGTTGGTAAGAGCGATTTGCCGGCGTCTTGAAAACAACAGGACTTGAGGTTAGTTCTCAAAGTTTCCTCTCGATACTTCAGGTGTTTTTGCCAGATAATTCAAGCATCTCATTAGAGCCATGACCTTTACATATACTTTTTTTTTTTCTCTCAAGTAGCGACCTTCTACAGCCGAGAATTCATGCGGATACTCCAACTCACACTAAAAGAAAACAAACTTCAGAAACGGCAGGGAAAATTTGGCGCCCGCGCGCCAACGTCATCGTCCTTCCTGCGAATCGTAAATTCACTGACATTTCAACGGGACGGCGACGCGGGACTATGACGAGGCCCAACGGCGTCGTCGTGCGAACGTCGTCGATTCGTAAGCTTCCTGATATGTTATTCATGTGTTATTGGCAAAAGTAAATATAACTGTAGAAATATTTTGGAATTAGTAACTAATGAAATGTTGACCTAAACCGGACTTACCGTTGATTAATTAATTATCGTTGAGTTAATGTTTCCATACAAGTTTGTTGTCCAGGAAGTGTGAGGATTGTTCCTTCAATTCATTTCTAAACCGCACGTCATAACCATTTCTTTTATTCATCATTCCTTTCACGGGAAAACACGCATGAGCCCAACAAATTGACCTGCTCTCAACTGTGTGGCTTCATAGCTCAGTTGGTAAGAGCACCGCACCGGGTTCGAATCCCGTTGGAGTCACTTGAATTTTTCAAGTGCATATATGAGACAATTGCTTAAATTGTCGAGAAAGTGTGAGGATCACTTCTTCAGTTCATTTCCAACCCGCACTTCACAATCATTTCATACGACCAAATTGTCATGCAAATGACCACAGGAGCACGCACAAGGGACAAGACATATTCGCCGAACGAGATTAAACAACGAAACTCCTGAACAACGGGAAAGGCGACTTCAGATTCAGCGCGAGCAGGGTAGAAGAAGGAGACATCAGGAAACCACAGAGCAAAGACAGCATCGCTTGGCTCAGCAAGGACAGCCTAGCTTCACGAAGTTTCGCGAGTCACGTATTTCTAGTTTAGCGGATTTCTCAAGATTTTGTACCACGTTTCGGCATTTTTGATTTTCACAACTCCTGATACTGACACCCTCTCCGTATACCAAAATATATGAGTGGAAACTTGTGCGCTGTCATAAGGAAACTTACTCTTGAACCTCCTTCGCTTTCCTTATGACTATTTCTGGAAACGGTCTAGAAATCCCTCTTAAACGGGCGGTGAAAAGTTCACTAATATATCATAATCAGTTTATCAGTTGTTTTTATCTTGGCGTACCATTTATTTTTTTATCTAAATCATCCTCAACAAACGCCTAACAAAATCTGATGTCATGCTTCAACAACTCAATCGCAAACGTCAAGTTATGGGCTTCTGTTCTTGAGATACAAATAATTTCGTACAGGCACAAAAAATAAATAACTAACTTTCAAAGTGCTTGCTCCTCTATATGATTGACATATTTTACACTATTAACACTTTTTGTCTCATTAGTGTGTCGTATTTTAAGAGCTACCACATAAGAAAAACAGAGCGTCGACGACTACTAGAACACAACAAAGAAATAACTTAAAACAAAAGCATGCACGTACGGGACGCATTTTGGTACATTTATTCGTTGTTCACTGCAAAACGACGACCTGAGATGAAAAGATTCTACGTACTGTGGAGACGTTGAGCACATGACGCTAACCTCTCCATTCTCTTTTTGTACTGCAATGACGTTCCCACCAGTTTCATTCTTTGACGGTGCACTCGGCCGGAATAATTGCTTCATGATGACAAAGGAGAACTCAGTGTGTGTTTTTTTGTTTTTGTTTTTTTAAATGACGTCCGTTCTCGTACCGTAGCCGTCGTTGTTCCGTAAATTACACGTACAACGCAAGGATAAGCGCAAGGAAGGAAACTGAAAAAAAATTCTTCCACGTCCGCCATTTTGAAATTAAACTCGCGCCAAATTTTTAAGCTCCAGCGCTTGCTTACGTCACGTTATGCTTTTGCTTATCGCACTGGTAAACATCCTTATTATGACTTGCGTCATACAAGTAAACCAGCCTTAAGGCTGGTTTACACTGCGACATAAGCATAAGCACAAGCATAAACATAAGCATAACGAATGTTCACACTTGTTGCATAAGCACAAGGAAATTGACATACGCAAGCGCAATGAGCTCCAGAATGAAGTCGCGGGGGTATTGGACGAGCTACGTTTTCAAAATGGCGGACGAAGACGAAATTCTCCTGCTGCTATTGCTGCTCCGCAGACGAAGGAGACGACGAGAAAAAAACGTGTAAACAGAAAGAGGTCCTGTTGGGTGAGAGATATTTTCCGAAAGAGAAAAGAACAAGGAGAGGCAGGGGATAATTACGAATTGCCTCGGCAAGTTTCTCATGCAAAACAGTATTCTCGGACGCCATTTTGAACCGTGGAGTAGCACTGGACACTATTACCTTGAATATCTGCTGGCAACAAACACCGCTGTTTCCATGGGATTTTGCTTATGCTTACGTTACATCTGGTTTACACACTTATTTTAGCGACATAAGCATAAGCATAAGCATAAGAAAATGGAAACGATTCCTTTTTCTTATGCTTATGCTTATGCTTGTGTCACTCCCGGTTTACACTGCTTATGCTTACGCTTATGTTTATGCTTGTGCTTATGCTTATGTCGCAGTGTAAACCAGCCTTTAACCTCCGCCCTACTAATGTTACCAACGCAGCGTGCATTTGCCAACGCTGCTTTTTGCAACAGTCGGATAAGACCCCTTAAGACCAGAAAGGTAATTTTCATTGCATTTTTCGTATGTTTGTTTTTGTTTTTTCTTACACCTAACAATTCGTTAATTCCCTCTCTGAGATGTTTGCCTTCGACTGTAAAACGGCATTTAAGAATTCGTACATTTCCCCTAATAAGTTGACTTAAAACCAATTTCTTTAAATGACAACGTTCAGGTTGTTCAGATTGCCTCAAATATATAGACTTTCCCCTGAAAATAACTACCCTCACTGTTCTACATATCTGCCTGATATTTTTGCCTTGGCAGCATTGAAATGACATGAATTTTAGCGTCTTAGTGGGATCGTCAACCTCGTTCTTGAGTGACCAGCCTCAGAAACGAGGTCTTGCTGGCCCTGGCTTCAATCAACTGAGACGCCACTGGCCTTTCCACTCAGGAAAGTAGCAACTCTCAGGAATGGGCGACACTGACGGATAGAGAAGCTGAGATTCAGTTTCATACCAAAGCGTTGGTAGGGTCAGCATTGTGATTCAATAGGTTTGTAGTACGACAACATTTGCGTTTGACTCATGACTTGGTCTGGAGACTTAAGAGCCGTTTCTTGTTCAGTCTCTCCATCACTTATGTTTTGGAAAGTGTTCATTTTTTCAGTCTCTGCTGCCAGTTCAAGAGCCACGGCTTCCGACCACCTGCTTTGCGCTGACTTGAGCGTGCTTGTCCACGTTTCCTGAAGGACAAATGGCATCACATATCTCTAATTTAGTGTTCCCTGAGAACTTAATTGCTAACACCATTTATCCTAAATTACCCTCAATTCAAGTTGCAAACATCTGAAACTATGTAATGGAGAGTCTAAGCAACTACGACCTCAACGACAACAGCAAAGCGACAATCAAGAGTTAAAATGAACGAAAACAATTGCACTACATGTGAGGCATGGATTTTTGAACATTTCTTTGTCATCTGCAAATAACAACGTGAAATGATGAAATTTTAAGGTTTTGACAACATCATATGCACGCATCAGGTAATCTTTAACTCTCTGTGATCTTTACTTCAACGCTATTTCTACCAATCTAGTCTTGGGATACTGCGCCCAAGTTGTACAACGTAGACGAGGTGTAACAATCCCAGAGTACTTATGATAGCCCAAATTTATATTTTGAAACGACGTTTTCGTTGGAGTCGCCATTTCATTCTCGTTGCTTGAACTCCCTAATGGCGTGGCGCAACCTCTCTCAGAAAAATCCGAAATTCTCGAAGGAATCAACCGCCTTTGTTCTTTCTTTTATTCTCACGCAATGAGTTTGCTACACAACTTGAATGACTGAGTTATTTATGCTGTAAACTTTGTATCGTTACAGCTATAGCCTATTGCACTGAGGCGTTCGTCGTCGTATATGGAGGGAGCACTTGCACACTTTAAGCACCTATCTACGTCGCGTGGATTTTTTTCTGGCGCAAATCAGTTCCTACCACCGTTCCCTACCCTAAGTTTACATCTGTTTGAGAATCCTACAACACTCGTTTTCACTCAAAAATAAAAGACTTGAAGCATTCCAAGGCTGGGTAAAGAGACGCGCGGGCTCTTCGGAGGAATGGGTAATCTTTGAACCGGGAATAAAAGGCGCTAGGTGGGCACGTCCGCTTACCTTAAGGTTCTGCGATGGGGCTTGTAGCGTGTATAAACCCACGGTCTGCTTGAATCTGCTGTAATGGATAACTATGAACGAGTTCTTCAAGGTGCTTCCTAAAAGAGACAAGCAAAGCATTTGATAAGCACTCCTCAAAAGGTATCCAAACACGTTTATAATACAACGAGGTTGTATTTTACTGTCAAACTCAAAAAACCGTGAACACCTGAAATATTTCAGGATTGTTGAATGCATAGTGACCAATCTTAGTAAAGTTTAGGACACTTGAGCATATCTAAATATTCTCGCTGTTTGCGATTTGGTCTTACAACGCTTGACTGGGTATTTCGTTGCAACACTATAATATTCCACATATATACACTCCATATACGTTCTACGATTTTCTGATTTTCACATTAACGTACCAGTGTGCAATCATGTACAAACAAAAATTTGGTATCAACAGGGTTGATAGGCCCATAAAGAGATTCCCCAGCTCGGCAGAGCAAAGAAAATCAGCTTTGAAGTCGTAACGTGACAAGGCGTTTAGACGGAAGTTACTTGCAATAAACCTAAGTCTTCAATTCAACCACTGAATCAATTACTGCTTGTTTTGTGAGGACCAAAAAGGACTACAACCGACAAAAGGACGTTAATATATTTTTGAAAAAGAAATTTGCACACAAAAGTAGTGCAGCAACCGCCATTTCTTGGAACTACACCACGATATAGCAACTACACCTAATAAACGCCAAATCGAATTAAAATTAATAAAGAATCGGCAATTTCGGCCCCTCATTATAACTGACCTGCAGGAGTCGCTTCAGCATCAATGATGATAAATCTGTCCAAAGGTATTGGCTGTAATATAACCGACACAGGAAACGTTGGGTTTCTCACTTTTTGTGAAACGGTAAACAGTTTAGTAAAAGCACCTAATACTGCACACATTAAGAAAAAAAGTATTTTAAAGAAAAAAATGCAATCAGGAACAAAGGATTGCAATCCCTCTGCCAAAACTTGTCATAAAAATACACGTAGATAAATGTTGGCATGTATTTCTCTCTTCTAGTTTAGAGTGACAATATCACGCTATTTTTAGAGCAATATTTTGATTGATAGCAACGGCAAGATGAGAGCCAACACCCCGTTAAAGGGCCATTCTAATGCAAACTCTCTACAGACGTTTTTAGCTGCAGATAACCAAGATAGAGATGGGTTTTAATTGAAAAGGTCTGGCTGACGTTTTCAAGTTTTCCTGTTGCAACTTGCTAAAAATCGGTTTATTTCAGCTCATTCGTTTGTTCGAGAGTCATTTTTTTCTCGGAATTAGTTATTTAGAAACGAGTTTAACGTTAACAAAGTGTTTAAACTTTACGTTTTGGGAATTTTGACCAGAAAATGCTATATCCCCCATGACACTGCCCCTTTAACGCTACCAGATGTGTGGTAGTTATTCAGGCCGATTGTTTATGTTGTTGTTTTGTTTGGTTTGGTGGTGGTAACGGTGGTGGTGGAAGTGGTGTTGGCGGTGGTGTTTTAACCACCAAGTAACGGCCTTACTGGGAAAAGAGTAAACACGGAACATGATTAGACTAGCAATTGATGCGACTGATTTGGTGTGCAGATGTACCTGTTTGTAAACTGTATACTGGATTCCCGAGATGCTCCGTCTGACAACGGGAGGCGTGGTTGGGGGGCTTTCTGCAATAGTCATCCCTGTCAGATTCAGTTTCTATCATACAGAAAGATCATTAATGACGAAAAAGTTAACGCCACCAAAAATCACAGAAGGAGTCAAGGTCTTTTGCCAAATGTAAATGAACGACAGATAATCAAATGCGTTTGTTTTGTTGTGTTCATCTTTTTCGTTTGTGTGTTTGTTTTTGTTTTTGTTTTTTTTTCGCTTTGTTTTTGTTCTTGTCTTTGTTTAACTTTTGTAACAATCAAACTCTTATCGCGAAGGTAGAATTTAGAATCAAAATTGTATTTTAAATCTCAAACAGAAAAAACAAACAGAGAAATAAAGTTCTTTTTCCTTCCTACCTTGTTCACTTTTTGTGGCAGCTTTCTAAATCTTGTTAAAAGCAACATATCGTCGAATAAGAACGCGTATACATCGATCTTGGCATTTTCTGAAATTTGCAGTAATAACAACAGTTAACTAAGTTGTGCATAACAGTCGATATACAGATTATCGAAAGGAACTGTAAGACCGTTGTTAAGCAGAAGAGTTCCGTCGTTGTCAACAACACGATGGAACGTTTAACACTGCAAAGGATGGAGTTGCTCAAAGACTTGATTTGCATAAAGGATGCAACAGGAAAGGTAAACCATATAATGCGTACGAACTCTTTAAACACAAAGTGAAGGGAAGAAAAATATGATACATTGCGATAAATTACCATGCAGCATTAAAGGTCCTTCGTAGAGCAATTGTCTCTTTGGACTAGCCAGGAGACTCTCACAGGGTTGCTTGGCCAAGATACCCCTAAGGAACTGCAAAAATACAGTGTATAAGAACAGTTATGTAGTTAGAAGGGCCAAAACACCTCCGTCTCACATAAAAAACTCCGTCTATTTCCGACGTACGGGTATTTCTTTTGATACGCTGTTGACATGCCTTGAAATAGTGTTTGAATGGCTTTGTTGTTGAGCGGTTTCTATTTGTGTTTTCTGTGACAGTCGTTCAGTTACGTTTAGACGAGTCCTGGGACAAGCCAGTTTGCTTTCGGCCTGCCTAGTTTCTTTCCCAGGACCCGGAACAGTAAACTAAACAAACTATCCAGTTTTTTCTCACGCTTCGCTGGCGTTTCCTTTTTGTTTGTTTTATTCATTTCTTGGCCGGTTTTCGTTCAGCCTTTCGGGACCTTCTATGTAAGTTTATTTGTATATTATTTTGTCAAGTTTTCATTTAGTCTTTCGTTATTTATTGTACTCTTTATTATATCTTAGTTTTCACCATTTTTACACAATAAACGTAGAGATGGTTGACACTTCGTTGAGAGCGCGACATTTTCCTAAGGTTCAAGTGAGGCCCTTCCCGACATTAATAGTGGCTTGTTTTACAAGAATACAGGTTTTAAAGATACAGAATAGAATAAAGTGAGAGCCGTTACGAATTTAATGGTGGCTTGCTTTAAAGATACCGAATGAATTCGCTTACGTGATTACCGGCCATGTTTTTTTCACCAGAGCAAAGGAACAGGTTTGCATAACAATAAACGTAGTTCATTTCCCGGAGGATTAGTTTGGATACAAACGTTTCAACCAGGCGTTTCTCACCTCAGGCACACAAGTCTTTGGATCCAACTCAGTGATTGAAGGCCAAACTAAACTCCTTTGAAGATCTTGTAATCTTTCATAGTTTGCGAGAGACTTAACCTTGCCCTCCAATTCCTCTGCAACAACAGGAAAGAAAGTCGTACATCTCAAGTATTCTTTCTGTTGATATTCATGATCGATTTTAACTATGTGTGCGTGTGTGTGGCGAGTGAAGATTGACTTGAGCTTGAAGTAACAGCAGGGGAATTTCAACAACCGTTCTACGTCCACGGAAAACTTAATAGGCCAAATTCATAAATGGCGGCTAATATACTATCCTTTTCTCTTTGCGCAAATTTTGCTCTCTAGTCTCGTTCGCATGTAATAATTGAAAAATAATGTTTGCTTTAAAATGAGGCTAGTGAGGAAAATTCGCATAAAGAGAAAATAATAATTTATTAGCCGCCATTTATGAATTTGGTCTATCGCCGGGCCCTTTGCAAGAGTGAATGCTAAGTAACAATGACACAGCACATTCAAGTCACTCTCAATTCTCTTTGGAGTGCCCACGGCCAACAAAATAGGTCGATGAAAGTCCTGTGCTGCAAGAGAAGCAATGGTGACTTGAAAGCAACAGCACACTTGAATTAGGAATTAAGAATTGGTTCATGCTTAGTGTGCGTCTGTCGAGTTATGGATGCACTCGGGAAGTTCGGAGAGTACTCGGGAATTTTGGAAAGTTGCTCGAGGCGTAGTTGAGAGCAACTGTAGCTTCTCGAATGCTCTCTAAACCTCCACCTGATTTCATCCAAAACTCGATAGACGCACAGCTAAAAGCATGAACCAGTTCTTTTTAAGATTTCGACAGGAAAAGATGACAAAAAAAAGCTTCGAATGATGATTGAAAACTTCTTCTACATAAAACATGCATCTCATTGGCTAGTTATAGACACTCTACGTCCAATGGCCTCAAAGCAAATCGTCAAACAAATCCAAAACGGTCAATCTCCTCGCAAAAAAATGTTCCTGGATTAAAAATGTGAAAGAAGCTGCTTTCAATCAATTGAAAAGGTGAAAGGCACTTGGAATGAAGGTCAACGGCTTCCGGCGGAGTTTTGAGTCATGATGTTGTTGACAATGTTTTGGATGTGAACCGTGTTGGGGCTGAAAATTAAATCGTCGTTTGATAGTTTGTCCTATTTTTATTTGATTGTGATTGTGATTCTGATGCATTTATTTATTTTGTGAACCAATGGCGATTTGTTCCTCGCCTTTTCTGCTGCTGTAGCTGCATATATTCAAAGTCGAAGGCTCAGAGAAACCTTTAAAGAAAGCGGCGCAAAGTCAAAGGACGTTGCTGTGCCGATTCTCGTGGTCAGAGATGCTTGGAGGCCATCAAATTCACACAAAGGAAACAATTGCCATGTATTGGTTATTGCTGCTCATGCATCTACACTTTAAAGGTCACACAAATAATTTTCGAGCCGAATGAAAAAAAATAGTAAGATAAGGGCGTAAAAGTTTGCATACGTCACCTTATGTACTCACGGGCGTGTGTCTAGAGAGCTGGGGGGGGGGTGGGGTTATTCGGACAGAGTTCAGCCAACGCCTAACAAAACCGCGGTCCAAGTCTGACTTCATATGAATAACCGGCCCTTAAAGTTCACGTTCGCGCTATTCAATTCGATGGGACGAATTTTGTGGCTATGGTATAGATTCTTAGCACAAAAAAGGTTTATATAACCTTTGGTCAAAAGTGAATTCACTTACGAATTGAAAGCTCAACAGCCTTGATTATCGAGGAGAGGGAGTTGTGTTGCTCATCTTCTGCCGTTCTTTTTCTGATGTTCTGTAAGGAAACGAATTCTTATCTCAATACATTCACTTTACCACTACGGGGAAATACTAATAAAGGTTAACACTAGATCTATCCCCGCTGTTAAGCAACAACGGATACATCTTTTGCTGGTGATGACCTATACTAATGTAATCTTTGACAGTTGATATATTCATTCATTCATTCATTCGTTCATTCAATGTGAGCACAGTTAATAAAGAAAACAACGCTAAAAAAGTAGATAGTAAACACAACAAAAGACAAATTCATATCTATTCTGTTATAACTATGATACTTATAATTGCAAATTGTACGTTTTTGTTATAACTATTTCGTGATTATTCCAGTTCTTTTAACCTCTACAAACTTGCCAAACTATCCAAGACCTGAATTTGGAGGAACGGTGCTCGAACTAACAAGGAAAATCAAAATTTGTCATTGTGTCCTTACGTTTAACATAGAACTTGAGATTAGGTCATATCATTTCACGCTGCTGATTTGCAGAAAACAGGAAAGAAAGGTACAGGACTTCAAAACGCACGTGCATGGCCATTCTTTTGCTCAATTCTATTGTTTCGTGACGTTCTCGCTCACGTTGCCGCCGTTGATCTAACGTCCCTTGTTAGCATTTAACGTCCCGAGTTAGCATTTAGTTTGTATCTACTCCTGAAGCTCTTCTTTAACTTGATTTTCCCTTAACTTGCACGTGTGATCTTTTTCAGACAGCTCCCCAACACTTTCCGTCTTTATGTTAAGTAAATTTACCTTGAGTAGAAGAGGGTACTTAGTGAGATGCTGCAATGGTGCCACCAACAAGTCTGTGATTTGAAGCCTGTTACACCTGGTATCCGACTCGCACCACTGTATGAAGATGAAAAAGGAGCAGTTGTAAAGACAAATTATTGAATGCTGCCGCGAAACACAAGAAAAAACACATTCCATGATGCTTAAAATCTGGAATTATTGCCAACCATTGAAAGAGTTTCCCGAACATATAATACCGTTGTGTGTGTAGTTCCCCAAAGTTTAGCCCTTGGCCCTCTACTTTTCCTCTTCAATGGTCTTTTTCACTCTTCAAACTACCTCTCGTTTATTCTCGTTGCTGATAACACTAAGTATTTTCCATCGTCAAAGACTTGGCTACTTTCGTTAGCACACAATGCTAATCAAGAGTGTGAGGATCACTGATTTCTTCAGTTCATAAGGAATAACGTTCCTAAGTCTTGCTACAAACTAACCAAGGAAAATATCTCACTGGTGAGACCGACAAACAGGGACTCAGCAAATTTATCAATAACATCCAATGATTTGCACATGGAAGAGCAAACCCCCTGAGGAACTTTCAAACGTATATATAACATAGATAGGCCCTCTGCGGACACGCTTTCATGCAACGAGCGGATCAAGGCCAGAATTTATGACCATATACATGTACAGAACTCTATAGCCCAAGAATAAAGTCAGAATTGGTCCCCAACACGAATTCTTCGTGCGGAAACTGTCCAGCACGAACACATTTAAGTTCGACACATGCAATGCTACCTTCATAAATTCTTGAAAGTCTTCCTCTTTTTTCAAAGTGTCCAGGTAACTGAGTGCTTTAGAGTAATTGAGACAGTATTTCTGATACTGAGGGTGAACCTTTCGGCTAAACTGAAAAAGAGATAGCATAAGGTGTCAATGTACGTCATATTTACAAAGTAAGATGTAAAGTGTGATGGATAATATTGATGCTGTCGCGCCCGCTTACTACTTCCAATAACACTCCCAACCCATGAGAAACAGCAACACAACAATTACATGTGGGGTAAAGGGGTTGGGAATGAAGTACTCCGAGAACAGGCCAATGTCACCGATCAAATCACTAGTCTAGCTTGATATGGGGGGTTCATAACTCCCTCTCCTCTCCAGGGGTGCAGGTCACAGCCCTTTGAGAAAGGTCCTTATTCCTCCACGGGTATCACAATCCCTTGAAGGGGGCCTTTACCCCTCTTCCCCCTCCCCTCCTTGGAGAGATCCTTACTCCTCTCCAGAGGTCACAATCCCTGGGAGAGGTCCTTATAGAGTTTAGACTCATAGTTACCATGGCAGTCCATTCACTCTGTGAGTCTATAGGGCCATGAGTGACCTGTATGGGAGCATTTCATCCAAACCGATGTTATTGGTAAGTTTCATTCCAAAGAAAGGTTACATAACTCTAAAGTAAGGATAACTCCTTATGTAGATCGTTATCCTTAAAATTAGACTGAGCTAATCAGTTCATAAAGTGTCTTTGATACAGATACGCTGCATAGGTCTGAATAGCATTGGCTGCCAACTGTAACTGTAACTCTGCTAGCTTTGGCCTATTGATACAAGAAGATCCAAGTACCGAGGTATACCACTCGTTAATATTCGTTAATATCAATAGTCTATGTGGGGGTGTGTGTGACATGCTTCAGTCCGAGGGAAGGAGGGAGGGTGGGGAAATCACCATCCTATAACTCGAAGCAAGATAAAGGTTGCTCACGAACGAACGGGTAAACTAACGCATGTGATCACCACTGAACTTTGAGTTGTGAAACCCTACCCCTTACCCTTTATCTGAAGCATGTCACACAACCCTCCTATGGTCACAAATGGTTGGCACATTTACCACAATTTATGTGAACATAAATTCGTCGGTAGTAGCTAAGATCATAAAAGCATGTCTGCGCATCAAGACATGCGCTTGCTTAAACTGTTTTTGTAGTTTTGCTGGCTGTTTTTACTGTGAAGGTTACCGAATTTCGCTAGTAGGACGTGCCAAACATATTTAAGTCGTTTAGTAATCCATTTGCAAGACTTCTAGTGACTAGTGTTCCTTTTTGTTTGTTTTGTTTATTTTGTTTCGTTTGTATTCTTGTGAGTTAAGTGTTTGTTTGTTCTTAGCTGTACCGGCGACAGTAATCGAGGAAGCGACACCTTGTGAATGAAGTAGTTTGCACGAGTGCAACCCGAGTGTCCGATAAATGTACTACAAAATACACCTTGTTCCGTAAGCTTTGTCTAGCAATAAGGATCATGTAGTAAAACTTACGCGAAAAACTTACCTCGGTGAAAGCAGATACAACTGAGGCAGTGCTACCGAACTGCGTGGGTTGCTCTGTTTGAAACACACGTAAGAGATTTTGCGCGAACTTTGTGCTGACCTGGGAAAAACGAGTACACGATAAATGTTCAAACTATATTAGGGAATAAATGCACTTCTGAGAAGGTGCTTTTCACTTAGCAAACACAAACACGCGTTTTGGGGCACTTTCTGTCATCCAACATCATTCGCTCTCTAAAACAATTGTTCTGACGTCGCAAAAGCAATCGTTGTGGGTTTCCGAACATTAGTTGCCGCGGTGTCGTTTTCCCCTAAGTTTTAGTTGATCAACAGACCGGTAATTAAGATTCCCTTGTTGTTTGCGCATGGTCAAAACCAAAAAGGCTCAGACAAGAACATATAACTTGTACCAGGCTTCATAATCATTTGCCTCTGCAAGTTAATTACGCTCAAGATAAACTCGTGCTATTCCCCCAGTGAAAGGGTAAACTAAAAAGCAGACAGCTGCGCAGAAAGAAAACATTTCCTCAAGACTAATACTAACGACGCTATCTACGAAGAAAGGGTCAGAATATAATCAAAAAGAGCTTTTATAGACGTGTTATAGGCGTAGCTTATCCTTTTTTACCTCGCACAGGTCTTGAACATTACAGAAGATTTTGCTGACGTTTACATGCTGAAGATGTCCCATTTGCTGGATTTCTTTTAAGGGCTCCAAAAATACCTAACGTATACGAAATAAAGAAAGGTCAGTTGGACGAGTTTCACAGTGAACTACTTTGTTTTGTGAGGTCTGCAATTTCGCTTGAATCTCGTATTAATTTCGTTTCATAATAAAAGAAAATAAAACACTTGCCAACCATGTGGGCGGGACGCTGCACTGGCAACGGAGCAAGCAAAAGTATTTCATTGTGTTTGCACGTCTGTATGCTTGGTTCCAATTTTACTTTTCTGCCTTGCATTCCATATTCTCCCGAGTTTGTTAATTCCGCTATCGAGAGCAATAACTGTGCAAACAGGTTGCTCTTCACAGAATATGCCCCGAAAAGCCTTACGATTGACAAATATTCCATGACTGTATTCCTATCCCGGAATAGGCCCAAAACATTTCCGCGAGATTTCACCTCTTTGAGCACCAGAAGATGGCTCATTAGATACACAACTTCGCTGTGAAATAGTTCCCATACTGCCTCACGTCTTTTGGCCTCGTGGTCTGATAGAGTACTGATGCCATCAGATCTAGGCCTTCTCGGGCTTGGACCCATAAGTTGCGTCCAATGACTGTCCTGAAAGGGATCAACGTGTTACCTAAGACATTTACATCGGAAAGCGACAGTGACCTTGTGAACCAAAACATTACAATCAAGGGCAACATTTTGTAACCCTTACGTTTAGGGATGAAATTCATGTGTTAACAGTCCTCCTGGGCTACAAAAACAGTTGCAAGCAAGTTGCCCCTTATCTTATCAAATCGTTGAAACTATGCATAATCGAGAACCACTAGTGCAAGAGTTGTTCACTATAAGGAACAAAAGAATATTCACAATCAAGGCTTTTTTTGCCGCTAAATCTGCTGGGAATCTTGACTTCGAAAAAGTCATTCATTTACTTCATTTTCTATTCTATATTCACATAGCGCATTTAACTTCAGAGAGAACGTGATCCCCAACCTCTTAAGGAGCAAACCTTGATACATGCTCATGGTGCCTAGAAGTAAATTCAACGATATAGGGTGATATTCTCACCTTTGCTATCGCAGGCTATTTTGGCATCCCAGAGAGTTCCTTTAAATACGTAACTCAGAACTGTTTTACAAATTGAATACTGTTTCTGGTTCGAGATGAACTGAAAAATCGTCAATTTTTTCAAGCCCTAGTTTGTGTTGTTGTTGTTGTTGTTTAACTCGTACAAATGGCAAATGTAGAGGACTGGGCCCGAGCCTAAAGGATGTAATCGGAGCCGAAAAGAAAGAAGCAAAAAAAATATATGTCGAAGCAGTTTGGCATTGTTGACTTGTTATACTTGTATGTTGATTTATACCAGGTTCACCATCCCACTTTTCGTTAGTTTTCAAGAATACGGCACGCATGTCCGTACGTATTTAACTTGATATCAGTGAATTTCCCGCTTTAGATTGGTTCTTGACCTTCCAAGAATGGTTAATCAAAAACTGTTCCCTTATCTTATTATGGATGAATACTTGCCTGTAAGGCACTAACCTTAAACTCGGAAAATTCGTGATCAACAATAGTTTTTGGGTTCTCCCTCATTCTAGCCAAACATTCCCTAAAATCTTCACCCTGTCTTGGCTTGTCCTTCAGGGCTGACAACTGAAGACGGGGAAATAATTATAATATACTTGTCAGCAGTACTTCTAAGACGTTGATCGATATGATGATGATGATGATATGATGATGATGATGATGATGATGGTGGTGGTGGTGGTGGTGGTGGTGGTGGTGGTGGATATAATCTGTTTAGACTGGAGTCAACTATTGCAATCGGGGACAATAACGAAGTCTTTCGCAATACTTTTAAGGCACTGCGAATTATCTGTGCATGTTGACCATATGCATTGCTTATTTCCAAGCTTGAATGATATGTGCTATGAACGTGGCAAGTTAAGCCTTAAAATATATCATAACCGCTCTTCAAATGATCCTTTCAGTGTCATTAGCAGCTGGCAACCGTTACGTGGAAAATACGAAAGCTGAATCTTCTTTTCAGTTCTGTTCAGTGCCAGTTTAGTTTCTTACCATCTTTTTGTTTCGTCTAAGGATTGACCATCGCGATCTTTTCTCGGGATCTAAACAACAATATAGCGGGAATTAGACAGTTTAAACTTAAACAAGGATTAAAGTACACGTGGATATAATGGTAAGATAGCTCAGTAAAACACGGAATAATTCGCAAAGGCGTGTTTACCTATACTGTTTAGTGATGTTGTTGAGCCAGAGAGTTCTTTCTTCTCGCGGATTACGCCTAAAGGTTTTCCCTCTGTAGAAAAGTAGAGAAATGGCTTTGGAACATTTAAAAACGGTTCAGGACACACACAATTATTCTGATTCTAACTCTCATTTTATGTAGAAAAGACAAACACGCTACTGATCGTGTTCGTCACAAAGCTTTCACAAGGACACCCAATTTAAGGAGTGCAATGCGTTAGTTTTATCCAACAAATGCAATTCAAATATCCGGAAAAGGGAACGCAGCCCGCATTGCACTACAGAACTTGCCTCTCAGTATCACGCGCGTGGCATTTACAGTACATGTAAACCGAGCTTGTAAGCTTATTTTGCTACCAACTAGACCGGTTTCAGCCTGTCGGTTCTAGTAATAAGCGAAAGGATGATTGAAACTGTTCCCCTAGAGAAATATACTTTAATAAACTTTGTAAGTATTTTATCAAGAATAAATGTCCCGTAGATATAAATCTTCCCGACCTTTAATCCTATCAATACAAGAGGCCGCAAAAACGAGGAACAAGCACCTCACAAAGGAGTACTCAAGCTTTGTTCTCACGAAACAGAGTGAAGCTTTCTTTTCAGATAATAACTGTCACCTTTCTCACCGCGGTGACGTAAGCTGCCGCGCTATAAACACATGTTCCCGTACAAGGAGTGGAGTCCAAGATGTCTTTCACATGTATCACCAAAATAAATTCAGCAAATCCGGTATTGCGTTTAGTGCAGTGGGAGTCTAAGGGAACGTCCTAGATAGTACACTGAATCCCTTCATCGAGCTCACATTCGACTTGATAGGACTTTTAAATCTCGCCAACCTCTCTCTGCTCTTGAGATGAATGTTGGATGCACCCTTAAGAAAATAATTACGTGGGACCATGCATATTCATTATTTCATTAAAACAAGAGTTAAACATGACAATATTTAAACATTTCATTTCGAACCTATAGGTTCTCTTTCGAGAACATGTAGGTCCATCTGATAATGATCTCCAGGCAGTGACACCACAGCAGATCCACGTCGTGTGCGTAATGCACGAGTTTGCATCATGCGGGTTTCCCTGGAGAGCAAGACAAACTTAAATGTGAACTTAGTTAATTACCCGCGCGTAGTATTTACCTTTGAATGTTACAACAGACCAGTTTCTTATTTGATTGGTTTTTCCAGAGTGTCTTTCTGCAAGGATATTTCCCATCCCGACTCACTTAGAGTTGTGAAATGCGAGGACACTGGCCTTGATTGTTCTCTTTTATTCTATTTTCTTTGGGTTCTTTTTCGGGAGTTGAAAGCTCCAATCCCACAGAAAAAGTAGATTTGTTTTCTCACGTCATCAGCGTGCACAATGGGAATATGAAGCACGCTCACGCAATTGAATTTACTAGCTATGTTATAATATGTTTAATTGTCATATCCCAATTCTAGGTTGCTTTTTTTTTTTTTTTTAGTGCTGCTGTATGGAATCATGAACCAAAGCGATTTAATTGTTTTAATATATGAAGCACCCGGAAGTCTTAGCTGTAATAAAAAAAAGTTGTGTTGAGGACCGCGCAAATACCTCGTGTTTTGTTTTGTCGAACTAAAGGACAAAATAATACACTTGTAATGACAATCCCTCTACAAGCTCTACGAAACACGTTCTAGCAGTTCATTGTCAAGCCATCATGCAACCTTCTTCAAAAGTATGTTTACTGACAATTCTTTTCCCAACAATAATATTTTCATAAGTCAACAAGGCAACATCGTTTGTATTCAATCGTGACCTCCATTTTCTAAACTCAATGATTCAGCCAGTTTCAACAAATAATTTTCCCAGTGAAAATGATGACTTAAAATATCGCATATATGTAAATTTTCAGGGTCATATCGTTCAAGCAAAAGCTGTTATGAACGTTAGAAATTAGGATTCAGTGATTTTAATACAAATCCCTCTATTTTTCTAACTATTTACAACCACTATAAACATTTCCCCTAAGATTTCAAACCGAATATATCCTCGTTAAATTATCCTTGCTTTTTCCACCTCTAACAAATATAAGAATCCGACATCTTTTTGTAATCCTTTATTGTGGAAAATTTCACGGGATGGCAAACACTTCTGGCTTCTATTCCGGAAAATACTGAATCCTTGAGTTTCCAATGGTCATAAGCTACAATACTCGTCAAAAATCTTGAAACACTTGTGTCTGTTTCCCCTTCCCCAATGTTGATTTGCATATCACAGTGTTCTCATTGCTTCAAAACACGCGTGGCTCAACATTGGGGAAGGGGAAACTGACATTTCAGGGGGGAAAACACTGTGAAGTAGAAATCTCAGGATTTTTCCAGAAAATTCGAGAGAAACGGTGTCTGTTTCAACGATTTGTGACGAGTATTGTAGATCTTCAGTGGTATTGGTCTGCAAATTTCCATTCCGAACGCGATCTTCTTATCTGGAAATCATATAGCTCCAACGAAAAGTTTACCAATTATTAGTCATGTGCAATAGGAATGCAGATGATCAACCTTTTAAAGCTGGCATTTACTTACTGTTCGTCCCGTGACATGTCTTCACTGGGGTGTTCCTACGACAACAACAGCAACAATTTATTTCTAAGGCCGCGACGTCTAGTGACAAATCGGCATTTCAAAAGTAATGACAGGACGAGTTAACGCTAGATGTAATTTATTCTCATGAATCAAATCCCTTATATTTTACCGGCTCTGTTCCTGCATGACCTCGATTTCGGCGACTGTTAAGGAATTCTGCAATGTCTGCGGCAAGACTCTCTGCGTTTTCTCTTTCAATGTCGCCCTCAAATTTCTGAAAGATAACGTTTGAGAGCCTTAAAAAGTTTATCACAGGTCTACTGATGAAAAGTAGAAAACATTCATTTCTCCAAGTAAGTACTTAGATAAGCTGAGCACAGTTATTTCTCTTCGTAAGTACTAGGATAAGTTCAATGGACCAAGAGGTTGGCTACTATCGAGTACGTCCTCGCCTGAATATTCCTTATTGAATTAATATCCTTATTGAATTAATATCCTTATTGAATTAATACTTCGATCACCTTCAAACAGTTGGACCCGCCTCTCGTCTTCCGGATAAGGTTCAAATACGGAAGTCTCGTTCCATGTCCCGACTAAATCTTGTGAGATGCTCAAGAACCACTGTCAGTGTGGCAAAATACCCAACACGATGTTGAAAAGCATAATAACTGTTCTATTTCTTACCAGTGACACAGCAGTTTGGCGGTGCCTCTTGACGTAAATCTCATCATCATCGATAGACTTTCTTCTCTGTCGGCATAACTAGAGTGGAAAACGATATCGTTTCTTATCACGTCACTTGCTGATCACCTGACTATAGTCACGAGTGTCACGCCGCAATGATAACATTGATAACGATAACGATATGCTGCAAATGTACGATTTTAAGAGAAGAGGCGAAAGGCCGAGCACGAAACAAAAATCTTAACCGACACAAATCGCCAGCTCCCGGAATCAAACCCGAGGCACGTTTGTGGAGGCGATTCTTCTCACCACTGCACCAACCCTTCTTCCCGCAGGGATACATGTAAATTAACATTCTTGCTATAGCTAGTTCGAAATTAGAACAGATACATATGCACTGATTTCGAAGGCTACATTGTCTAAATATTGAAAGCTGGGCCTTAAGCTCAAATGCCGGCCCCTGGATGATTACTCTGCTCTTTTTTGATGCATCAGTAACGACGGTTGTTCTCGAAAGCAGAACGGTCCAGAGTCAATGAGAGATCCACTAACGAGGAAGACACCAGGAAAACTACGAAGACAATCTCTGCAATCTTGCTTTTTTAATCCCACAAAATTCGCCTTCGCGTCAGCTACAATACACTTCAAAATGCAAGAAAACATGTACGCGCGACACAAAATTTAATTGAAACGCCCGCTCGCAACAATTTGTGACGTTACAAGAGAAAACAAAGTTTCAATGACGCGTTCTCAAACAACAGTATAGTTTTAACCTTTTTTTTTCCCATGTAGGGATAAATAGCATTTCGCACACTGTTACCCTACCCCTGGTTTTTCGTTATCCTCCCCTGGAAGTGTTTGACCGTGTATGCGTAAATAGTGATCAAACGCTTGCGTCGGAAGTGAAACTGTATGCGCTAACTTTCTCCTAATCTGGGGGCTGCTGGTTGGACTTGGTTGGGGACTGGGCGACAGGTTCTCCTAGAAATAAAGAAATGCCGGTCAAACCTCCTCATAATCTTTTATAAAATAATTAGGATAGTACGCGCTCTCTCATTGGTCAATAGGTGTGTTTAAATGAGAGTATGGAAACACGCGTACGGTACACACGAATTTTGATTGGTTATGTGTTGTCTGACGCGCGTTTTGATTGGCTGGTAGGAAATGTGAGCGTTTATCAAGAAAATCTGTTTCAATCAAAAAGTAAAAAAAAAACAGGATTCTTCTCCATTTGTCGAATTATTTCTGAGAAATATTTTGTAAAAACAATAGGACTTTTTTTCCGTGTTTACTTAGCCTCATTTAAACACGAGGGAAGTTGGGAGAATCCTCGACACTTATGTAAACCCTCGACTGGATGTCGGGTTTGCATAACTGTATCGAATTCTCCCATCCCCCGTCGTGCTTAGATGAGGCTATGTAAACACGAAAAGAGTCCTCTATTGCTTAAATAATTTAAAGAAGAGGATGGAGCAAAGGTTTGCGCACTGAAAGTCCTCTTTGTAGCTACACTTGAGGGACATAATTATTCGTCACTTTCGAAAATGGCGCGCGAAATTTTCACCTGCGTTTGCACACAAATTGCGGGAAAACCTGAGGCAGGTTGCACCATTTCTCTTTTTAAGCGGGAAAAATCACTAAGAATGTAAACAAATGAAAGACTTACCAAAACATCGAAAAAACGGTTGCAAAACTCGCGACAGAAAGTAATTACAAGCCGTTCGTCTAAGACATATCACCTTTCTTTTCCATACCGTCGAGACGTCGAGTTGTGATGCTACAAAGGTTGATAATTTTTTATACTGTTGTTTGAAAACTATTTTTTCAACTACTATGGGCTGAAAAGGTGTTAAACTAACCACAGAAACGAAGGAATTGTTGCACTGTCCGAATCAGTGAACAACAAAGCTGAACTGTCAAGGCTGTTGAACATTCCAAGAACGATTATCACAAGCGTTCTACCCAACTACAAAAGGACTGGTTCTGTGCAGAATTTGATGCGAAGTGGAAGAAAAAAGAAATTCACAAACAGAGATAGAAACGCTTTACTTCGTCTGGTTGAAGCGAACAGACGACTAAACTTACAGGACATTACATGGAAGCTTAACGAGTGCAAAGCACAAACTTTCAGCAAGAAAACTGTGCAAAGGGTTCTGCACTCAGAAGGATGTAAGCGAAGGTCGGCGAAAAAGAAAGTGGTGGCTCGGGAACTGGTAAGTCGCAAAAAGTGGGTCGACTGGTGCAGAGAGCGAAAAAGTCGGACAGTCGACGAGTACTGGAGAAAAGTGATATTTTCCGACGAAAGTTATATTGTGCTCGGTGCAAACAACCCTGTTTATATTTCGCGAAAAGACGACGAAAAATACAATCCACACTTCATCTGTCCTCACACTGAACGCAAGATAAGTTTGATGATCTGGGGATGTATTTGCTATAACGCTGTTGGAACTTTGACTGCTCTAGAAGGTAACATTAACCCCACTAAGTACATTGACATCCTAGAAAATAATCTGTGGCCAGTAATAGTCTGGTATTTTGAAGATAAAGAGTACCTGTTCATGGATGACAATGCTCCGGTTCACAGAGCTCATGCTGTCGAAAATTAAAGAGATGAAAACGAAATAACCTTCCTGAAGTGGCCAGCACAGTCTCCAGATTTGAATAGAATGGCAAATATCTGGCTCTACATCAAGAGACAGTTACAAAAATCCACGACAAATATCGCGACCGAGAATGACCTTTTCCGTGCGACCCAGGGTATAGCCAGCAGATCGATTCGGACTTCATAAGGAAACTTTACCACTCCATTCTTAATCGGCTATACAATCTCATTAAAATGAAGGGTCATCTTACTAAATGTTGAGGTCACTGCAAACCTCGATGCGTCGCAAACTGTGCCAAACCTAACAGGTGGAAAAACGTAAGCAAACGCCACCACATTGAAAGTGACGAATATTGAAGTCCCTTGACTGTACGTTGACGAACATTTATCATTTCATTTCACTTCTTTCTCAGTGTTTTTTCGAGACCGGTCAAGTTTCCGGATAGACTGTATCCGCATGCAAATCTTATACTAACATTTAGTACAATGTCATCTCACAATAGCCATAGTTTCATTTTACCATATTTGCATTATCAGCTATAGGAAAGGGGTAAAAAGTGCAGGCCCCAATGCATCACTTCTCACCTGGTGCCTAGCGGCCATGACAGCGTCTAATATCAATGGTGAGGAGCACAGTGATTTCAGGGAGCCTTCACTCTCGTCATTGTCATTTTTTACAGACAGAACAGGTGACGAAGAACTGGATCCAAAGTCTTCTTGAGAATACTGCAATAGAAATTTAATGTAAAAATCACTAATCAGATCAAAGAAGGGGCGAGTAAGATTCGCGCATCACTCGATTCCCATGAGGCTTGGGTTTGATTCCCGGACCAGGTCTCGAATGTGGTTTGAGTTTCTTGTTGGCTCTCGCCCTTCCTCTTGTAAGGGTTCTGCGAGCTTTTAGTTTTCCTCTCTCTATTCTATCGGTATTCCGTGGATTTTGTACAGGAACAATTGGAAACTTTCATTTTAAATACACTGAATAATACAGTCAATTATTAGCTTATCACGCTAACCTGTAAAGGGTAAGAGTCCTCAGAATTGGGCTATACTCTTTGATTAAAATCTTAATGGATTAAGCCCAGATCTTGTGTCATTATGGGAAAAGCACTCTAAAACCCATAAACTTTGACATTATTTTGTAAAATAAAATTTTAGATGGATAGGATTTGAGGTCTACTTTTCATAAAGTAACCGGCATTCCAATAGCTAGATTTCAAATGCTAAATAACGTTGTTCACTTTCAATGATCTGAAATGAAACAGAAGTCTTATCATCATTTAAAATGAAAAGTTTGCCGTTATCTTTTGACACTCTGATTTAAGTCAGAAGCCTAGTCCTTCGAGGCTGCTATTAGAAAGAGGTATTGTTGGATGAGCTGTGCAATCTGTCTATTGTCTCACAGTTACCAATAAAGTGGAGTAAGAGTGAAGTGAATGAAATCATAACGTACTCTTGAAGATGGAGACGCCGATCTGGAGCTCTCGTCGCTCTCGATGCATTCCTCCTGTGGTGACACTGTCACCTCGGGGACTGGGGATAGCTCGAAATCATGGAAGGAGGAAGGTCTGGACCGAACAATGAAGTCAGATGACAAGGGGTCATTTCCTTCAGATACTCGTCGCTTTGGAAACGAGGGGCTGTCTTTGCGATAACCATTGGCGCCAGTTCCATTCTCTCCACATCCGCCTGTGATCAAACGCAAATTATTTTCCATATCAATAAAAGCGTTGAGCTAGCCCCAAACTAATGCTTGGACTATCGTATATCCGATAGGGGTTGAGAGGATTATTAGAAATACATATAAGTGACTTAGTATCAGTCCAATGAGCTCTTTGAACTTGACAGCTTTGACAACCTTAGCACTTTCAACCCCAATAAAGAGAAAAACTACGTTTACCGGATTGGAAACCCAACCATGACCGCTGGAAAGGCACATGGAAATAGCAAGTGGCATGCAAGGCGTATTTCGCCAGCTATAAGCCGCTGCACAATAACGTAGTCGCGCAGCTATCTTTTTGCCACTATGCAGCCAGCTAAAACGCCAACACTTATCTAGAGCAAAATTTGGATTACTGTCACGACCGGCTGAGATTTCAAGCATAGCAACGACCCTGATTTTTTTGTTGTTGTTTTGGTTTCTAGTTTGTAGAAAGGCAGTATAGAGGAGTATTTTTCGAGGGATGGTTTGCTGATGAATAGTAAAGAAAAGTAAAATACGTTGTCGTCTGGAGATTTTTAATGGTATAGAGCGTTATTATTGTCAGTCACTAGCAATTAAAGGGTGCTGAAAACTATCCTTATCTATTAACAATATAGACACAGCACGATGGAACACATATTCAAAAGTACGTGAATGCTATAGTGACTCACCCAGGACACTCGGGGAACTAGAGGCACGCTGAAGCGCGGTGGCTCCAATGCTCAAATCAACTATCATTGGATCAATCCAATATCTCGTTGAAGCACTGAATTTCCGTCGTTCCAGAGGACTCTGACTCTGAATGGAGTGCAATTGATTCTGTAGAAACTGAACTTTGGTGGCGTCGGTCAGATTTGTATCCTGTAACACATCATCCAGATTGTCCTCTGTGCCAGCTGTGTCTAATAAGGGATCGTTTTTCATGTCAAAGCTCCCTAAATCCTCAGTTGATGTGGATTTATCTACCTTGTTTGTACGTGTAATATCTTCGGTTGATATCGAGACGCTCATGGTAATCGTGTCAGGCGCGGAGACCTTCTCCAGCGTTTGATTACAATCTGGTTCCTGGAGTTCGCCACCACCGCTCAGGTCTTCATTGGGCAATGGACTCGTTGCGTGTGACGCAACGCTGACATCCAGGTCTTTGGATCGCTCGCTATGATCGGAATCTACGACATAACAGATAATAGGCCAAATGAAAAGCGCGAATAGTTCACAATAGTTTTAAAATAGTTTAGCACCAAAGCATAACCTGAAGAAAAAATCGATTAACTTTTATTAAATAATAATAATAATAATAATAATAATAATAAAGCGATAAAAGCAAGCAGACCAGACATAGTGGTGAAAGATAAGAAGGACAGAACCTGCCTGCTCATTGATATGTAAAGAACACCTCTTTGAAAACAGTAGAAAAGCTCTCGAAGTATAAAGATCTTGAACTATAAATCGAGAAAGCAGAAGGAATGAAAACAACAACTGCTCCAGTATCACTGGTGCTCTTGGGCTTGTCGAGAAGGGAACAGAAAACTACATCGGCAAGATCCCAGGCAACATCAGAGTAACAGAGCTACAGAAGATCGTCCTCCCTGGAACTGCTCACATACTTAGGAGGATTCTATCCGTCAAGTAATCCAGCAGACGTATGACTCCCTAAGCGATTGAACTCGGTACCATAAGTCAAAAGATTAAGACTTTAAGGATCACAATAACAATAATAATAATAATAATAATAATAATAATAATAATAATAATAATGTAGATTATCCGGTGGAAGACCTCAGAAGAAGGAAAGTTTGGCCTCGTAACGCGTTTCCGAGCGAATTACATACGTTGTTGCCTTGTCGACCGTATTTCATAATAAGAACACGAGTTTTCGACAAGTTCCACATTATCCTTATCGCCCGTCTTCATAAGCAGACACTCAAACCGGAAAAACACGATGGAAATAAAGAACGAAGGCATCGCGCTTCCTTTACCATAACCATCTCATCAATCAACGTTTCTTAGCGACAAGATAATCTACCATCTCACAGCATCTCATAGCATCGCAAGACTACTGAATCGTTGGCCTAGTTAATTTTCTTCAACAGGAAGGTTCAATGCACCCTGCGTCAATTTTCAAAAGTGATCTTGAGTTCACTGATCAAATAAACCGAACTAGGTAAGGATTGTCTCACGTAGCCATTGTTACGGGATCAAAGTGTTGTCTTTCGCTTGACCGAGAACATACCCCGAGGCTATCGTGGGAGTATGCACGTTGAGACCGTAGCATTCGTTTGAAAAGTAACACAGTTTTCTTAATCCCGAAGAACCCATGATCAACTTTACTGTCCCAACTTTCTGAATGGAAGTCAGTTAAAGGTATTGAACTTAAGTCCGTATACAAATCCCTCTTCGCTTTACTTTCCTGTGGCGCCATCTAATTTCTATTTTTACAAGTGGACGTTTTGTGCGACTGTGCCCAACATGTCATTGTTTTGCTCGGGTCTTACTGGAAAGTAGCTCCTTTGCCAGTTTTCTCGAGGTTGCTCGGGAGGAACTGGAATGATCAACAATCATCTAAGCTAATAAAATGGTTCACCAAATTTGACTGAATGAAGACAATGACTCTCCAAGCTCTGTGTCAACTGCAAGGATTCGTTATTTTATTTAGTTGATTTCTGAAGAGCCTCGCGACGATATTCCATTCCAAAGAAATCCTGGCTCCGCATTACATCTTTAAAAAGCGTGCTAGAAATTGTCACACTAATAGTTACGGTAATTGGAACACAGGGACCGGTTTATATCGGGGGAATTTAAACGTTCTCGTTAAACACCTTAAATTATGCTATTATACAGGAACAGGCTTCAGCACTAAAACCAAAATGAGAGAGAGTTTGTCACCAAATAATCGACCTACTGTGGATTCATAACTTATTCACGGTACAATCGGAAAAGAAATTAACAAGAAATCTGGTTCAACTGTGATTTCAAAGTGAAATCAACTTATTATGTTTACCCCTCTGTTGTGCTGTCGTGATGTCTCGCCCTTTTGGCTTTTCAGTCGTCAGATAAATGTAATGGCTTCCTGAGTCATTTTGGCGCTTGACAAAGCATGGGTTTTTGTACAACCGCGTTCATGCCTGCTTGTGCCAGCACCATCGTGCCTCCTAACTTTTTCTCGCGGGTTAGTATATTATATGCTGCCTTCTAAAATGAACATTCTATTAGTAATTTATGAACAATAACGCCCACTGACCCTTGAATCATTTGTACTATTTATTTCTGTGATCAATGGAAATTTGTTTCATATCACGTCCCAAAATTAGTTTTCAATGTTGCGTTTATTGTTAGGTTTTTCCTCCACTGCGCGAGAACACTGAATAATTGCATTTTAACGTGAAATGACGTCAGTTCTTCTAAGCTCTACAGAACGTTGTTGATCCTTTCAACAAAAGACTGTTTTTTCAAGCTTTATACTGAATCAAAAGTTTTCTATCAGTTGAAGGAATGTCAATCATTGTGGCGGTTCGAGCCGAGAAGCAAACGTGAGTCAAACGCAAACCAAGTACATGTACAATAAAAGTATTCCTGGTCTCGGTTATTTAAAAGGTCAGGATACTGGGAGAATGCTCTGCACCGGATAAATCGTCATTCATCAGATAGGGATTTATCCACTGGATAACGCTATCCACTTCTCGAAGAACTAGGGCCCCAGTGATAAGTTACTTTCGATATCTGAAGAAAATTCTGTCTATTTCATCCGGTTACTGATTCGCTCGTCACGCCTTTAAAATCAACATTTTGTATTTCAAGTCGACCATAAAAACTGCATGAAACAGACGTGCTCCATGTCATCCGTTTGCATTCTTCATTACTTAAATTCATTAAATTCCTTGTAAAAAAAAAGCACACATTTCATTTGCGCGTTTATAATAAGAATACTCTCTACCGAAAAAAAGCTTTCGGGAAAGCGCACGTATAAGTGGCATTATTCAGAGCCGAGTCAGTGTTCGAAACAGGGTTAGCGCTAATCATGGATTAAGCGACACCAAAACCAACAGGTTGCCATGGTATTTAACCCAGTTCAGCGCTATTTCCTGCTTCGTACAACTCGGACCAGATCATCACTAAGAACCACGCAAAATCCATTCACCAAATTCTAGTAATTTTAGTTCGTCACCGATCTGAAAAGGAAGCAAGTTTGTTCCTGAGAGAAAGTAAAAGAGTTAGAAAAAGATAAAATTCATATTTCCTCATTTTTATCTTGGATCCTTGTTGAAGGGCAAAAAAGAACCAATTTCTTCGCCAAATTATAAAGGCATTTGTGAAAGAAAAGTCCGTTTTTTCTGAATCTCGCACTTGTCTGAAACCTGGAGCTACTTTGATGAACAATCGTGACTCCGCGATTAAACCAAAAAGAGATTAAATTCCTTCAAAGGGTTTAACGGCTCTTACATTCCTCTTAAAGACTAATCAAAGCTTTCAACAGATAAAACCAAATCTGAGTTTTATTTTAAACCTTTGATTCAATACAGAAGAAAAACGAAAAACGAAAGAGGCTTAAGAGGGTACTCAGCCGCAGTTTATTTATCGCTGCACATTTCAGGAAATAGCTGTGCAAAGTGCTTCGCGATGAAGTCAGCTCACCCCTTTCGTGTACGCTGAAGTTTTGAGGAAAATTTGGGCCCGCGAAGTCGCGAGAACAATATAAAACATGTTTTCTATTTTCCTCAAGGCCTCGCGAGGCGAAAATCTCACCAAAAAAGTCTGAAACGGCTGAGCTAATTGCCTCGCCAGGGAATTTGCTCAATCTTCCTTCGAGTGTGCGGCGCGAACATTAAAGCTATTAATTGGATTCACTGGATTGATTGGCAGAGTTTTTTTTTTCTTTTTTTTTTTTTAATCATTAGGAGAAGTAAAACACCCAAAATAATCATAGTAATCTAGAGTAAAATGGGCCTGAGTTCGTCAAAGCCTAAATAACTTGTACCGATTGCTCAGATAAATCTGTCGAGAAGTCATCATCCAACAGTTTCAACATGTCGAGAGATTTCTGTATTACACAGTACTTAATTTACTAATGAATACGCACCCCTCGCATACAGCTAAGAATGGTTTTGTACAAAAGACTCGGTAACGTTTAACTTGGGAGTGGATTGAAATTGGTCAGATTACTTATCCCCCGAATGAAGTTATATAGGCCTTAAACGACTGGAGCTAACTAGAGGCAGATGTATTAATTTACAATACTGCCAATTTATAATTACTTGAATGAAAACTGACAAGCATCGTGTTTTGAAAACAATAACTTCAGTTATTGAAATCATGAATGGTGTTAAGTGCCACGTTGACGCATTGTTAAAACGACCGACCATCTTAATTTTCTCTCAGTTCACATGATACAAAGGAAGACTATTTCAGTTCCATTAACTGGCTTATGGATGGCGCAAAAAAGAGTGAAGTTGCATTTGAACATGAACTCATTTTTATACAGAAAACATCCAGAAAAACATTATTAGAATTAAAACATAAGCATTTCGTTCACTCTTTCCAAAAGCAAGGAATCTAAACAAGTCTTTAGTTTAAACATACCTGATTCGTCGTCGTAAAATCCAAGCAAAGTCCGTTCATATTTCCTTAAGTTCAGCTTAAGTTGTCTGTTTTCCCTCGCGAGTCTTTTAAACGTCTTCAGTGCCTTCATTTCTCGCTGTAAAGCATTTTGCAATCGTTCTCGAAGTATTTTGTTCTCCGCTCGAAGTATCTGATACCTTTCGCTCAGGTGTGAACTTTCAGGTACAGCTTTCAAAATGTCCTGTAAATGTGACTGGGTTTCGGGTTGGGAAATTCTGTTCATATTTTCGTCGGCATAAAAGTGAAATCCATTATCTCGAGTTTCGAAGGTCAGTTCGTCAGGAAATATCCTGTTGTCGTGTAAACCTTGGTCGCTGGTCCCCGTATGTCGCGTTGTCCCAGAATTTGGAATGTATTGTCGCGTCCTCCGTCTTCTTAAGGGTGGCGAGCGCCCTGCTTGAACACGCTCAGCGATTCCTGTTCGCACCATCTCGCTCTCCGATGTCATCTCTTGTCCAAAGACTTGCGGGCGAAAAAAACATAACATTTTATCCATCATGTCATTCGTAAGCTGATAAAACTGATAAGTATTCTGTTTTTATTCAAGTGAAAAGAGATCTAGGGCAACTTATCAGCTTCTTAGAGCGTTCTTTTTGCCTGGAAGTTTCATGTCCCCAACGGGTGATTTCATTAGACATACCAATTGTAAACATGAGCTTATGTCTCTAGTTTATCAAGGGAAGTGAAACCTGGACCAACAAATATCGACGGATTACCTGTTACCTTTTAAACTCGGTTGTACCAGATTATGAGCAAGTTCAGGAATCTCTAATGCCAGATATATCACCCGCTAGATTACTGAGAGTCGAGGTCTCCTTCATTTTCGTCCCGTTGATGAAACAAGCTTTTGTGATTTAAATCTTTTCGAGCTAAGATTATGTAACTATAAACAAAACCATAAAGCAGCCTTTTGTCGGCGTGATTTCGACTCCTCTAGGCAAACGACCCAGTCATTGTTCCATTGTGAATAAGATGTCCCCGCTAATGCATATTTTATCAACACCAACAACGTTTGCGCCAGAACTTAAATGCGGGATAGTCTCTTGGGGCGGGATGAAATTGCATTGGAGTGTTGCTCTGAAAAATATATCATGCTCTGCCTGTACCAGAGCAGATATGTTTTAAGGAAAATGTTGTGTGTTTATAATGCCCGCGCAGGCTATTTGTGCCATCAAAGTGAATGCAAAAGTAAAAAATTGAACTATCTTTGAAAAGTGTCGTGAAACAAAGAGATTATTATTCATGCCTCTTACCTTTTGTTGCTTTCAAATGCAAACATTAGCAATCATCACTCCAAACGATCTCCTTCTACCTATCATGAAAATAATAAAGAGTGTTCGTCAGTTGGTTAAGAAACCTGCCCAATAGCGGAGTGTTGTTTCTCACTTTAAAAACGGAAAGAAGACAAAAGTTGTTAGCCGCACAGTTGCAGTTAGTCAATCATACATGAATGACGAACTTGCCTGCATTGCTTCGAATTTCTGTGGTGCTAAAATATCCGATTTCAGACGTGAAAATAGGGATTAGAATCCGCGAGATGGCAACAATTAATCGTGCGCCGCATGCAGATCATCGTACTCAGTGTTAACTTCAACGTCGCTTACGACATCAAAGCTCGTCAACAGACCAATTGATTCCAAAACTTAAAGTTGTATTGCCCTCGTTAGTGAGACCATAGAAAAGGAAACTGTTCAGTGAACCAGTATAATGAACTTCGGAGACACAGCGACACATAATATCCTTTTGAGCACTGCAACGGCATCGCAGAGATCGTGGGTTCCAATCCCGTTGAAGTCACTTGAATTTTTCAAGTGCGCATATGAGACAATTGCTTAAATTGTCCAGAAAGTGTGAGGATCACTTCTTCAATCCATTTCTAACCCGCACTTCACAATCATTTCAATATCCTTTTGCTTGAGCAAAGTGCAAAGGCAAACATGGGAAATTCCACGAATTTGTTAAATCTCCAAGAAATGCCTTTGATACAAGAGTTACGTACCTGCTTTTATGGCTAAGGATTGGTTTAAATGCCATGTTTTTTCTTTTTACTTTCGCACCGGTGATAAGTGTTGTCTTATAAGATTTATCCGGAAACTTGTGCCTTAATTGTGTCGTAAGTGAGTCGGTGACACATGATGTTTAAAGAATGATCGGAAGAAGCAAATCATTGTGATTGAAGTACCTCCTCTGGGAACTGACAGGCGTTAACTCGCGGTGCATAAAAGCACGAAGTTAATGAATTTGCACAAACGATAAAACAACCTGAACAAAAGACCTTCTTCAACATTTCCAGCTCTTCTCTTGTTCTTCAGTTGGAAATCTTTCTCCAAAATAACAGCGCAATAACCATAAATGCTGGCGACCTGCACAGCCGAGATGTACTAAGAGTTGCTTGCCACAGACGTATCTAAGGAGTATCGACTGAGGTTGTCAAAGCAAGGCCATAGCATAGTCAGGGTGTCTTTGTGTTACGTAGTACTCTCCCTCTTCTTCTTGGTTGCAGCTAATTTGGCAAATAAGTAATAGAAAGACTTAAATTCCGTCAAGTCACTGGCTTTGAAAACTGAGTTCGTGGAAATTAAAATGGTGGCTCCAAATAACCATACTGGGTAGCATTCAATGCAATGATGATACAGCACCGTAAATGGATATTCAGTGGTTGACGTGCGACTGCTATTTTTGCCTTCTACCGGGCTAAAATCTGATCAGTTCTGTCGTACTCGGGAGAACAACCTTTGGCTTCCTTTGTCCACCACTCCATTTGTATGATGTACACCTCCACACAAAGCAACAATTTTCTGTGACAATAATGCTACACTATCTCACGGAAAAGTTGATTTATTGACGCAATACTTTATTTTAAGAGCCGATAAACCAAGGTGTTTTTACAAACAACCTGAAACACTTTCTACACTGAAACTCGCAAACTTACCGGAAGTAAAACTCCACTGAGGTCTCCACTGACTCGTTTTTAAGAAATCCTACTTACGCTGGCGGAACATCTTGTAACAAAAATACTTCGATCTCTAATTCACTAATTTACTTCTCGACAGAACACAAATACTCAGGATATCGCATAAGAAATAGCTCGAATCTTGCTGGATTTTCTCCTCGCATAATTACTAATTATAACAAGCCAGTTGAGTGAATAATGGCATTTGACGACTTTGCGAATTTTCGGAGGTTTTCTAATGCCTTGTCTTGACCCTTGATGTCATCGTTAAGGTTTACTGCTTGTTTTTCCGCAACGGAAATGTGTGCAAATACTCATTCAGATAATGATTATATAATTGGGTCAGCATTTTCTGCCCACTGTAGTTTTGAGACAGGAGAGAGAGAGATCCTTCACAAACCTTTACAAGCACGAAACACCGCAACAGGTTTCTTATTAAAGTTTGCTAATGTAAACATCAGCAAAGTTGTAATGTAAAGATCGAAGGTTCGCGGGTTTTTCATTGACATAGGACTTTGGTAAATTTTGATACCCTTTTCCGATACCTAGGAATGCAGTGCGGGTGGCCACAAGCCAATTACAGTAGTTCAGAAACTGTGCGGTACAGCAAGGTAGAAAATGTGGTGTCGAATTAAGCAAAACGTTTTTTTTTTTTTTTTCAAAAGAGGGAATTAACATTAACAAAGATTCAGCAAATCTGAATTCTTGATGAAAACACGCTCGAACCGACGTTCTAGAACATGGTGACACTTTACGCGGGATTTCACAGCTCAACTTTTCAAATAGCGAATGTTCTCTTTATTCCATGTCAACGTTGCTTCGAGTAAAGAAATACACTGCATGTGGTCTGATGCACGCATACTGTACAAGAGAAGCCGGTGTGAAATGTTAATTTGCCGATGTTTACCAGTGGTTTAAGACCAGTGATGCTGAAAGGAATAAATTTCCGCCGCAGGATCGGGTCCGCTTAATAAGTGACAGAAATCAAGGTTTCGCTCCACTTTATTCTTAAAATGATTAGAAATATTAGGAAAACTGTTCAAGTTTTCAAACCAGAAAAATGGAAATGCAATGAGTATATTTCAAGGTAGCTCAGGTAATAAAAAAATTGTGGAAAGAAATTCAAATGAATCCGGAAACATAAAAATGAATGAAGAGTTTTTAAAAGGATGGTCTTTTTTCATAACCTCTCTCCCTCTTCCTCTTTACAAGCATGTATGCTCAGGAGCCAATATTTCTCTTTTAAACAGCATGTCGTTGAAATTGCACTCAAGTATTTACCTTAAATTGTTTGTTATGGTCGCATGGTGTGCCTTATGCAAATACACGTCGTGGTGGTAGGTCCTTGAAAGCTAGACAAGCGTCATAGCCTTCAAGCACACCAAACAAATTGCCAAAATAAAATGGAACAAGAAGTAGAATCGCCTTTTAAATTTAAAGCTTTTAAATTGCTCCACGTAGCACATTATAGTCCCTTCAATCTGGATTAGTTGTTTGGCATATGTCGTTAAATTATGCCTCCATAAAGTCATTGTTACCTCTTCCCGAGATTCCAGCGAGCTCTTGTCCTTCTCATAGAACCTCGGCATTCAGCACAAGACCAACAAGAAGAAACTGTCGATCATATAAAACCTGGTGTATCTTCTAATACAGTGGGAAATGAGACTCCGCTTTGCCAAGAATGAGGATTACGTGAAGAATGAAATGATCATGCTGCTCGAAGTCTCGGCAAGTTGTATCTTGTAAGCTTAAGCAAATTGAGAGATTAACAATTGTCATTATAATTTTTATATGCTCAATTAAATCACGCAAAGTACTGTTTCGATTGTTAACACGATGAAGAGGAATACGAAAAAGTGATGCGGACACTCCAATTGAAATTTCCTTTAAACTTGAACACCTGGTCGGAAACTCGCATTTTCAAGAGCTTGCCCCCAAAGTTTACATTGGTCAAAGTCTTTTCTTTATTTAGGTTTATTAAATTTCATTAAAACATCATAACCTTGTTAATTGTTATTAATTTTTTTCCCATGTTTGCTTTAAGGCATGTTGTTCCTTACAAAGCCAGTAGCTGAGGAGCCTACAACTGTAGAGGATAAAATTACGAATAGTTAATCGTGTTAAGTATCAGCAACAGAAGTAAGTTTAAATAGAAACTGCCACGAAAGGAATAAAAGGTAGTGCAAAGTTTCCTGTAAAACTAAGGTTATCCTTCTGATGTATCACGTCGGATGACTATGAAGTTAATGAGCCTTGTTTTCCCAGTGGAAACGTCACTTGAGTTCAGTTGTAAATAAACGTTTAACTTGAAATGGTGTTCTTTGATTTTGGTATTGTGGAGCAGCGATTTACATTTTGACTGCGTGATACAGGTCTCTCTTTAGAGAGCATTCGTGAGAAGAAGAATTTCTTACAACCACAAAAATGTTGCAAAAAATTTGAATCACTTGTTTTTATTCTAAGAAGCACAATTGTAAGATCTCAAAAGAAAGAAACTAAATGTATCTCGGTGACGCACATATTCATGAATTTTCTTTATATAATAGACCTTTCCCGCATTCGTCCCAGTCCCCCACGATAAGTTATGAAACGTGTATTCCAAATAGGAAACCGTTTGCTTTAGCCAGTTTGAATGTTATCCACCCCAGCCTCGTTTCATAACTTACCGTGGGGACTGGGAGGAATGCGGAAGAGGTCTATTATATTATATGAGCAAAATTTATGAATAGGTGCGTCACCGAGATATGTTCAGTTTCTTGCTTTTAAAAAAATCACGCAATTTACCAAAAATAATACTGGCATGGCGTAAAGTTGGCGAAATCCAGTCTTGACAAAAAAAAAAACAGCAAGCAAATTGCACAATCATGCACGTTTGATCTCCTCTTACCGGTAAGATAACCATCAACGCAGAGCTGTATTACAATTTTGAAAGGATATAGCTATACGACCCAAAACTGTACTTCTTACAACGGTATTTTCAGGTATAGCTTTTGGCATTACAGTTTTGTCTCAAACAAATATAATCTGCGAGAGTCAACTTACTGAAATTCATTGAATGCAAATTGTATTGTACTTGTCTATATCACTACTTCCGTGATCTTGGGTTCGTTTATTTTTGCATATCCCTTGAAAAGCTTTTACTGCAAAAGAGGTCATCCTTGTATAATATTATTTGATAAAAACTTGTAACGACTACGCATACAGCTTGTAGAATCAGAAGCTTGAGGCGAAAACCCGGCGAAATATTCGCGCTTACATGAAATACTGTTTGCCCTCATAAACGCATTCACTGCCTTACTTTGCTTACTCTGTGGGGGAGATCCTTTGGCGTACCTACGCGCCTGTTTTTCATGAAATAACAACTCTGTTCTTTTCATTTTGTTTTGGTTTCCTCACAATACACACGAAACTGAGGGATATAAATACCACCGACGCCTTTCAATCCCCAAGTGCAATTTCCTGCTAAGTTTCCTCTGTCAAAGTGTTGAGAATGTCATCAGAGAGACAGTCTTAAGTGTTGGTAAATAAGTCTGGCGTAACATGAAAGCACTGAAGCTAACGACATTTATGGAATCACCAATTTTCCTTACCCACTCTAGATTTCACCGTATAAGATGCAAGTGCAGCTTTCATTCCGTGCTCAGCAGTGTTTCAATCAACGCAATGCTTTACTCAAGCTGAATATCTTGTCTGTTTTTGTAAACGATGTTTTGTGAATTTCAATTAGTGCTGGGTGGTTAGCATGCATGATTCATCAATTACAATTGTTCGCAAACATGTGCACTGTACTTATAAAAGCACGGCCGCCATCCGGGCGACCGATCAAGTTCAGCATTATTGAAATACAATGCAAGTTACGTTTTATCTGCAACAGAAAATGATATGTTGGTTCGAAATACTTCATTTCAATTTCGCGGTTCTAAAAGGTGTTCACTGCAAGAGGATATGAGATAATTACACTGCAAGAGGATATGAGATAATTAATGAGACTGGATCATTCGACCTTGTCAACAGAACTGAATTAATGTTTACATGCTAGAAAATTCGGTAAAAGTATTCCTCGGCGCAAAAGAATTTTTGTCCATAATATCCGCCCAAAATCTTCGAATAAATTCAAGGTCTAGAATACTCCAGCCTGATGGACTTTGAGTGGCTTAGGCTCAAGAAATAATTGTTTTCTCAGTGGACAACTGAAATAGCAACATCAGTTTGTTTAATCTGGAACTGAACAAGAAAATCCTTGTCACGTATCACCTTATTCTGGAAATCAATCCTGCTAATAAAATACTAAAAAAAATTGAATACACGTACAAAAAACCTCGACGACTTCTCGTCTTCATTGTACCTCTCAGTTCTGGTGATAACACTCAAACATCAAAACACCGAACCTCATGTCAATATTTATAACAAACACCAATATACCAGGGGCTGATGGTATAATTTGTAAAGATCTGAGAATTGAATTTGAAAATTATATCGTTTTCGTTTCATGTGGTAAAACAAAGGTTTTACGGTGTGGGCTGCAGTACATGCATGAATTTAGTGAAGCTAACTGGTCGCGATCATTTCTACCGGCGAAAAATAATTTAAAAGCTTTAAAAGAAAAACAGTGTGACAAAGTAAACGGGAACTTCAAACAGTCGGTGGTTAGCCTTTTAACTTAGTATTTCTATACAGTTGTTTTCGAGATTGTTCTTTGCGTTTCTTGATTCCTCTCCCGGCAGCCTATAATACCTATCTAATTGAATAAAGCTGGACAATTTTTTGTAGTTATTCAGTTCTAAATATCTGAACGGGAACTGATTCCTATTAAATCGCCATGTTGTTGTCACCTGAGCTTTTAAATATATTGAGGATATTACAAGGCGGCGCAAAGACATGATTTTTGTCGTCGAGTGGCAATAACAATGTCTTACAAACGAGCGCAACGAGTAAAATATTGTTTCTACCACGAGAAAATAATTACACTCGAGAGAAATAACTCAGCCTTAAACAATGAAATATTTATTTTACGGAAAATAAATTTAATTTTCTTTTAAATTTGACTAACTTTATATTGTTGCACGCTTACGTAGTTCAGTATTGGCCTTTTAACATAGGGCCTGACAGAGCGAGAAATATCACGAACGCAAGAAAACCGATCGTAGACATTCAAAGAAATATGGTTCGTTCTGTTAAAAACCTCTGAGTTTAGAATGATCCCAATAACGTTGGTTTCCCGCAAGTGTGTCGTAGAAAACAAAACAGAGACTTTTACAACCGACAAATGCGACCCCGATTACAACCCCGATACTGACTTGGACAAAACAGTGCAATATAATATGCTAGAATTTTGGAAGACTCTTGGTACAGTACATCGAACATGTTCCATTAACATCGTTTAAAATTGCCAAATTAAGTTTTTGATATTACAAACACTGAAAAACAAGCAAAACTTGGAAATTTTATTTACCATAATACCGTGGAGAAGCCTATTCCTGACTTTGCTATTTAGTTCTAAAACAAAACCCACCTGGCAGCAGCTAAGTATAAACTGCTGAACTTGGAATCAAGCCGACGTTTTCTTTTCGGCAGCATAAGTCACATGGCCATAACCGACTTACCTTCAGTTCACGCTCAAAATACAAAGTTCCTGCTTCACGTAACAAGAGAGAAATGTTTGAGCCAAGGTAGTACAAAGCTACAAGGATTTCGTGAACAGCTTCAGACAATTGAAATTCCACGTCGACGTTAATTGAACAGGCCAACGAGAAGTGGTGGCCTGCGGTCAGAAAGTCGTAAAAAACACTAAACTGAATAAAGGCCAGAAATTTAAGAAAAATACAATATAATTGTCTGCTACTGAAGCATTCAAACGGAAAACGATTTATTACATTTTTTTAGCTCCGACACACAATGTCTCGTACGTCACAGACTGGGGGAGACATAACTTCTTTTGAATTTGAGAGGCAAAAGCCTCGTCTCAGTATTAACTGACAAGGTCAAATGAAACCGAGCCCAATCAAGGTTCATCGCGTGAGTTTGTTTAATTGTTGCTGAGCAACAATGAAAAAAAACTAGTGACAGTAATGAGGCGTTTCTGTACAAAATCTTCTTCGTGACTGTTTTTTGAATACTATGCGTTAAGAAATGAAAATGTTTTCTTTTCGAAAAAAAAAGTAAAATGCATACAATGGTGGGCTTCAGTTACACTTAGCGTGGTGAATTTGAGTTCATACTAGAGAAGAGCTGAAGCGTCGAGCAGACAGCAAAAAGTGCTTTAAAAGACTGATAAATATTTATAAACAACAAATTCATGACAATCCAGTTAATTGAACAACAAGCCAACAAGAAAATAATATTCTTTACAAATTTGGGTAAAATTCCGATGTTATTGTCTTGTCATTCAGTCAGAGACTTTGCCGGGCAGATGCGGCAAACGGGGCTTCCAAAACAATAATAATAATAATAATAATAATAATAATAATAGTAATGTATTTTTTTAAAAGAAACTTTCAATGTGCATCATAACTCGATATGTGTGTGAACCAATTGTTTATAAAATGAGCTTTTGATACGCAGCCATGAACACGTTGGCCAGCAAAAACATATCTCGAGCGTCAAGGGGCAAGACGAAAGTTTTTAATCCCTCGGTACTCAAAATGGCCACCATCTTATAAAGCACGAAACAGTCATCAACACCCTTATCAAAATAGAGAAACATGCACGCTTACGGAAGTTTATTTTTTTTAGCGCTGAATCAATAGTATCGCACAAATAACTGTTCAATCAATGTTCGTGGAAACTGTCTCGTGTTTAGGATGCGTAATTCTAAGGCTGGTGACACACGGTTCAACAAATGTTGCAGGTCCTAGCAAAACAAATGTTGAACAGTGTGTCATGCTACGTTGAATGTTGAAACAGGCCATTAAACATGTTGAATGTTGTTGAACGTAGTTGAACGAAAATAGAGCCAAGCTCTATTACGTTCAACAATAAGTTGCAAGTTGGGTTCAACATTTGTTCAGCAACAAGTGTTGCACAATGTTGAACCGCGTGTCTTAAATTGTGCTACTGGAAATATGGAGACAGCAATTTGTAATCTTCCTTGAATTATCTTTAATCCTGCGTGTGACTCAATATTCAGTCATGCTTTCAGGACCGATTCAGTGAGTGCGGATGTAGCCTCTGCGAGTGATATGAATTTTCAGTTGGAGTGATATGACATAGTTATTAAAATAAAAACACCAGCAACGATGTTATCTGTGAAAAACAACCTGTTAATGCACACGATTGATTTTTTTTCTTTGCGCTTTATGTTCATCCCATCTGCTTGTGTCATTACATTAAATGGGATAAATATTGCACGTGGTGCATGGCCACAATTTACCAGCACGAAAAATTTTTGCCGTCAGCATCTTTTTGGATTGAGGACTTAACTCCCTAGCAAATTCTGAGTGGTCAAGTTTTCCCAAATAATGAAGTCAGGTACAGGGAAAAGCGGCATTTCGTTTTAATAAATCAATAAAAAGCAAGCGATTCCTTATTTTCTATTGGGTGTTGCAGCACAGTTGCGTTGTGAAACACTTGCCATGAAGTAAATGTAACAGCCTCACAGTGTGCCAGTTCAGTATTTATAAATGAAGCTTTTCCATCGAACTGATGAGTTATTTCAGTTCTCAGGGCTCATTCCGCCTATGGTGAAGTCCACGACAATAGGCAGATTCTATACTAACTCAGATCTGGCTTACATGTTTGTTAATCCCTGCATACCGAAAAGAGTCAGAAATATAATGTGGCATGTATTTATCATGGGTTATGTGTTATGTGATATGTTATCACGATTGCTTCATTAGCGGAGGGCTGGTATATATTCAGTGTAGCTCCCATTTATGAGATACCACGCAGCTGTTTACAACCTTGTAATTTCATTGGATCTGATTAGGACGCAGCTCTATTGTTTCTATGGTTAGGGTTCATTGTTTCTGTTGTTTCTTTGAATGTTTCTATTGTTTTCTGAGCCAATCGCGTGGGCTGTTGTAACAGGTGCGTACTGACCCTCATTTATATTCCTTCGCGTCTAACGATCGTCCTGCACCCTCAAAATTAAACATCCAATGACTAAGGGCTGATAGTTTTGTATATTTATAAAACTAAAAGAATATATAGTTTTATATATTTATAAAACTATATATTTTATATATAGTTTTATACAAGTATCACAGGTACTATGCATAAGAACTGTCGCGTTTATTGTACCACTGTTACTCATGCGTAGTTGGTAAATATTCAGATTATTTGTGATTCACAGAGTTTCAGTATTTGGTTTATAAAAACATAATTAAGAGGGTCGTGCGCGGCTCGTGTTGACACACCCCAACAGAGGTTGTGGTTGCTTATTACATGGTAAATGTCTTATATTCGTTTGAGCGGTTGGCGAATTAGAATATAACTACATTATTGCCTTTCCTTACTCTTTTCAGCCCTTCCATTTTTATACTGAGGTGTTGTATCGATCCAGGGGCCCGTTTCTCGAAAGTCCCGAAAAACAATTTGTAAAACTGCAACACGCTTATTCTCAAAATCTGGTCTTTTAACATGGTTTTAAGATAAGAAAGAGCAAACTAATTCCAAATTTTCGTCGCTTAAAGCGTCTTATGTCTCAAGATGTGGAGCGAATTATAGCACCGGAAACGTCTTGGGGCTTTCGAGAAACGGGCCCCAGGCTCTTTAATTATTGAATGATTCCGAGAAGTTTCATTACATCCCGAATAAACCAGACCGTTCATAACTTTAATTACGCATCTCAGAAAAACTCCGCTCTCGGCTCTTATGCAACATGTCAATCAAAATCTAACATCACGTGCTTTGCATTAGTTTCCAGTCCCTAACTCGATTGGCCCAACTGCGTCACTGAATGAATATGCCTGGTTAAAACTGGGGAATATTTATGAGAATATTCCCCAAGTGATATTCCCCACTTTCCAAAACTTCAGCGCTACCGAGATAAAACACGAGAACACGAGATAAAAGGACCAGAACGGTAAAGAGCCGGCTTTTTCGTTCACGGCGGTTGACACATTTTACGGAATGCGAGGCTTCACAAAATTGTCGTTTCGATCATGATCTGTTCCGCGAAGCTCACAGTTATCCCCGAGCTCCGCTCTCGGAACAGATAATATCCGCGGACAAATATTTTCGCGCCGAATGAAGGCTATTGTTTATATTACATTCCCAACACAATCTATGGTGTTTTTATTGCAATCGCGAAGCCATTCTACAGTTCTCCCAAGAGATCTTGGTTTTCCGCGATTTTATCCGAAAACTAGAGATCAAAATACAGCTAGTCAACGCGTTTATTTGCGGTTAAATATATACTAGCGGAGTTTAAACGGCTCGAGTCCCCAAAGATACACTTGAAAATAACCCAAAATTTATGTTAGCTTTAACCGGCAGCGTCATTAACGATCTACCATTCAGGGTAAATGCTCCACAAGTGTCCTCCACAAGGCCAGACAGATATTGAAAGAACACATTACATGATGAATGTATCTCTTCCATGATGAATGTATATCGACATCGCCTTGAAAGCAAGCCCAGCTTTTCAACTACAGCATTACAGGCCGTTGCCGGTCAAATTTCATTTAGGTACATTCAGTTTGATTAAGCTCTGGCAACCAAGCACGGTTCCATTTTTTGAAAAACACTCATGCGTCCTGGCCAGACAAGAGTTCGGCACTTTTAAATTCAAATTCAGATACTGAGTCGTACCGCTGTATCGCGGGTTTTTTTTAATACTGACCTTCTTTGTTCAGCTCTCGATCCGCGTCTTCCTCGATGGCGTCTTCCTTTACAATTCACCTTTTGGCCATTCTTGTCTCCATACGGCGTGTCTGTCAGTCTTCATGAGTCAGTGACGTTTGAAGCTGACGAGAAAAACAATGACTTGCATTTTCAAATTGAAAAGTCGAACATTTGCTACATGTTATCACCGCGAATCTGCTGCCCCGGGTTACAGTATCGACCGTCCTAACATAATGACACGGCACTTCACTAACAAACACAGAAATCGCCCTCTTCTTTTGTCGAACACAGCTGATCTACCTTCTATTTTAAAAATCATAGAAACTGAAATGCAGTAACCAGGCCATTCAGAGGGTTAAAGCGCTAACGTCGCTGAGTAACTTCCGCTTTGAGCTGCATTGAATCAGGCACATTATAAGGCTTGCGACAATCACCTAATTATAAACGCTGAAATAAATACTTCGAGTCCACCAGCTGTGAATGTAAAATAAAACAGTTCCGATTTATCTTGAGCTCGT